>JANAVB010017998.1:10498850-10816350 GCA_029216955.1 Iris pallida
TCGGCCGATAATTCTGGGTTCTGTGGGACTTCCACTGAATCTTGCTCTCCTTCAGCGGAGCTCGTGGAATCATCTCCGATTGAGACATCGTTGTATTCGCAACCTTCGAGGGTTGCTATCATTTTCGATCTTCTTGAGAAAGAGTAAGAGTTTGGGCAGCCGGAGGATCTGCAACCTCGGCATGAGATTTGTTGGATACAACTCCTTCTCGAGAAGTGTGTTCTCTGGGACTTCGGGAGTTGGAGTTGATAGCATTACCCCTGCTACAGCCAGTGTAGTCACAAGAACGGTCAGCTGCATAACCCTATATCCTAGGGTTTCCTCTGTAGTGACTAAGGCTGGAGTGTTGATTACTGTATCCTCTGTAGATGAAAAAGAATAACCTCAATATATTATTCAAATCATGATTATATTTAAAAAGTACAGAGATTACCATTTTGAGGTGGCAGATCTTTCTGCAAATGTAATAGTGTATCAGGTCGACTCGAAGATTCTCTTAGTGTGGAAGAAGTGGGTGAAGCATCAATTTCTTGACGATCCTCTTGAGTCACCATCAATTTCCTTCTGGTCTTCTGAAGTAAAGGTGCCTCAGGTTCTTCTTCAATCTCATCAAGGTTGTTTTGAATAGGAACCCTAGTCACCTATTCTTGGACAGCTCGGTTGCTTCTTGGAATTGAAGAAGGAGTTACCTCTTCTCCTTCAGGGGATACCCCAATATGTATCTGCTTTGACTAAGACCACGTGTCCTGGTGGTGGGATGCTCAGTAATGGCCAACGTGGTCTTTTTTTTCTTCCCTGCAGCCTTAGGAGAAAAAAGGAGATCACCCGGGTACGAAGGAGCATATGAATCTCCAGTTTTTCTTTTCTTCCTAAGTCCCTTTGCAGGGGACTTCTTCTTCCGTATCTTCAGTGACACATCTAACGGATCCTTAACTTCATCTTAAAAGCCCACAAGAGAAGCCTCTAAGGTTTATTGGAATGGTCTCGATCTTTCGCATCCCTGAATGATTGTGTAGTATGGACTCCAGCCCTTGATCGTTTATCACTAGCAAAGTTGTGGGCTAGGTGTAAGTTTTCGGCAAAACTGTTGGCTAAAATATAAAAAATTGCGTATGTATATAACATACGCGGGCCTATCTGGGAGACATTGGGCATCGAAAATATGGCCTTGGTGCCTCTTGCATTGTAATATCTCCAAGCCCTGGCACCTTCTATTAGGTAACCCTTAGCCTGTAAACAGGTGATGGCATTACCCACGTGCAATTGATCATAGCCAAACTATCGAGCAAATCGGCTTGATAAATACGGTTCCAGAAACTACTCGCCCTCAAACCGGTACACAAGATGTGATGGTCGGATCGTCTTCAACCATGTGAACTCAGCCGAAGATAGATGGAGAGATGCTGCTTCTAGACCCATGAGTTGTGGAGGGATATTCTTATATCCTGGAGGAGAAGTAACACATTAAAATCTTCAGACCCTCCGTTCAAAGCTCTTCGGCATTCTGACAGTGCGTTTATATTCCATAGAGCATTGGAATAATGCCTGATAAAATCGCCTCTGACTTCACCCATATTGGGGTCCATCAAGCCAGGGTAGTGCAACAGCAACCACCCAAATAGATATGTGTACGACATTTTGGTACAAGGGAAGTCATCCCGAGAATTCTTATCGTACACCATAGTGTTAACGAAAGAACACAAGCCTACGTGCAAGCGGTATGTCATCGCCGAGAGAAGATCCATCTTGTAGCCAAACACTAGATGCACTGCGGCAAATAGCACACCTCGATGGAATTGGTCGACGGCACTGGCTCCGGGTACCACAAACTGCCGTAGCCAAAAAGAGAGAAAACTCGCCAGTTAGGCTTCTCGAGACATAGGTATGTAACCATGTCTAAAATAACTTTCGATTGGAGCAGCAGCAGTGAATGGGTACCAATCTACATCCATGATGTTATCGTAATGCTTAGATTTTTTCTATCAATTTTTCTACATCGTTGCGGTTGAGCGGTTTGAAGAAACAAGGATCGGAAGCTTGACCCTCGACGATCTTCTCTTCATGAGCATGACCCAGAAACAAGTATGGCAACCATTTGGTGGTGTAGCAAGTCCCTTTAGAAGCACTCTTGTAGTAAAGGGAACAGATCATATAGTGGCATCACAACTCTTCAAACATAGCCACTATCTGAGGATTCTCTGCTGATAGAGTATCCAGTTCCTCATTTGTGGGCACATATTCTTTATATGGGTTTTCACCCATTGGCAAGTGTGAAAGATACTTTATTTCATGAAGTGCGAAGCCGATTTCTCCGTGAGGAGTCATGATGGTACCGGTCCTCTTATTGTATCTTTCAACTAAAGCCAAAAACATGTGAGCATTCGAACGAAAGTCGTGAGCAGTGGTCCAGATAAGATTATAGAGCTCTAGTTCGAGGAGTTTATCCTTAAAATGATCCAAAACCCAAACCACTACGTTGTTCTAGCATTTCATGTCAGGGTTCACTAAGCCTGTTAAGTGCATTGTTTGGTCTGGGTATCTCCTTCAGCCTTCGCAAACATGTTCACAAAAATAGGTACCCTGATGGGAAGCAGCATTGATGAATCTTCAGAAGGTATACAGCTTGGTCTCAAACCTCTCGGATGAGAATTATATCTCTCCGAAGTACTGTAAAAAATACTTGTTCTACAGACCTATCTGCACATATCTTCCCAACTCTGGCCAGTTGAATCGGGGTCAGATCCTACGCCATACATCGAGGATAACTGGAAAATGCATAACGAGACAGGGACATGTGTCTCAACATTTCTGTGAGGTACATGATTCTATCTCCGTATTGATAAAGTATGTCTTCTCTCTTCGCTTTGGGCCGGGACGTCTTCTTTATCGCCTCTCCAAACAAGAAAGTTGGCTTCTTATGAACGACATTGTCCAGACTTTCTAAAGGTTCACCGTTCATCAAGCATAACAAGGTAGGGTTCTCTTGAGCTGCGAGCATAGCCCTTCGGCACTCAGGAAGATCATATTGAGGATACTATACGTGGGATAAGTCGTCTCGATATTCTGACACATTGAAGGCCGAAGCATATCTTTCAGCATCAGGTTCTTCTCTAAGATCGACTGCAAAAAAGAAGAAGAGAGTAAAAGATCAATTATAAAGTCTATACAATAGTATCTAAATTTAAAGCAGGGTGCGCAAGGTCATAATTTGTGCGAGCATCTAAAAAATATAATCTAGGTTGCGTACGATTCTATGTTGCGTAGGTCTACAGAGTGCACCTAGTGTCAGCTCAAGACTAATATAAACTCAAGTTCTCTATTGTGCAAGTTATGAAGTTGCGCCTAGTGCAAACTCAAAGTGCGCATGTTTGAAGAGCTCATTTGCGCAAGTTCAGAAGGCACAAGTTTGAAACTTGCACAACACAGTTTGTAAAAATAAAATAGTATATTTTGATGCACCCAACACTCTAAAAAGAGGAGGCGCAAGTAATAAAGTGTCCGTCTATACTCTAAAAAGAGGAGGCGCACGTTACAGAGTGTGCAAATCAATCAGAGCTCTAAAAAGAGATGATCAACTCTGGCATAGTAGATTTTTGTTCGCTGGCGCCTAAATGATGGTCAATTTGTTCTACAAAGATTACCTTCGAGAGGTGGTTTGGCCTGTTTATTTCTCGATGATGGAGACACATAGTGAGGCACCATCGACGGTGATGCCGGCAATAAAGGCCCAGCAATGGCCTTTCCCTTGTCGACGGCGGACTCCCTTGGTGCCATTGACGATCGTCGGAGGAACTTCACGAGTTAGGAGGAAGAAGATAAAGGGTTTGAAGAAAATAACTTTCAGTAAAAAGTTAAAATTCCTTTTTGAACGGATATTTATAGCCTAAAGGTTATTTCGAAACTGTTGCGCAACTTGCGCTCGAAAAGCGGAGTCAGTTAAACATTGATTGGCGCAACTCGTGTCAAATTTTTTTAATTCAAAGTATTTCAAAATTTAAAATCTTCAAACTTTGAAAAATTTAAAAGGGGTCTTGTAGAAGCCTAAAAATTAATGGACGCCCCTCTCAATAAGGAGCCAGCATCAAGTAGCACCATATCGCTAGGTTGCGCTTAAGCTAGGGTGCGCGAGCTCCACGTGGTAAGCTTCCTCGAGAAACTGTAACATATGCCATCATTACTGGCAGCTCTGATAGCTTGTCAGTCGAAAAAATCCATTCGAATCCTACACAATACGGCGCTCGAGGAGATTTTATCAGCATACAATTAATGCTGACAGCTAGCTCGCGCAAGTTATCAAAAAGTGCGAGGATTAATCATCATAGCACAGAAGACCCAGTCAAAGGTGCCAAACATCAAGTTGTGCGCTCGTGCCACCTAGTGTGTTGGCGCCATCCGATCAACTTTTATTCAGAAGCAGGATGACGTGGCGTGTGTAACACCCAGTCCCAAAATACGTAGGACTAGGAACGTAGACATGCCAGTCGTATAATAAATATACGTAAGCTGTAAAATACAGTAGAACCATGATTAATCTCATCCACACAAAATAAATGAATAAAAGATATCATATAATAATAATGAATTGTCTTGATACAATATGTTGGGTGGAGACACATCCACTACCAATAAAATAAAATGAAGAGGTACACGATATACAAAAGAAATAATGAAGGTAGCAGGATAGATCCAAGACACGTCATCCTCGAATAAATGGAGAAGACCGCGACCTCGGCTAGAATACCTGCGGAAGACATGAACACACACCTGGAGAGATAACCAGGTCCTCAGAGGGATGTAACAAGACACATAATATTATGCCAATAAAACTGAATATAAATTGCTCAAATAAATGAGTCAATTGAATTATAACATAGTCCAATACACACCATTGAACTAGCGTACCACCTCTCCAACCAAACAAGGACATGAGATGGTAAACTAATTCACGATGACGTATCTTTCCATGCTATGAATCCAATATGGTATCCGGATCCCAACAAGGTTCAATACCTTCTCATCGGAGTAGTAAGTCACACCTACAACCAAACAAGGACAAGGTACGGCAAACTAATCCGTAACAAGTTATTATTCCAAGTCACGGTCAGATACAAGTACCCAAACCAAAAGTACTCATACCTAACGGATAAGGTAGCCTAACCAGTCTAAGTGTACGAAGTTTTAAGAACATCTTCTAACGTATGGGCCCTGGCTAAAATGGGATCGGCATAGTCCCTATTGGGGAACCAGATTCTTAATCAATAAGAGCATAACGTTCCGTAGAACGCCAGTGGCCGTCAGTAATCATGGGTAATCTCACCCGCGTCTCCGGAGGACCTCACGGGTTACAAAAGGGAAAGTGTATAGTAGCCCATATGCTAAGGTATTGTCATCCTCGCCCAATGCCTACTATGTTGTATCCACAACACAAAACCTCTATTAACCGCTAAGTCAAACTAAGCATGCAATTCTATTAGCGGTTAATCCTATCGTACGGCTTGTACGTACTGGTGGCTAGCCAATCACGCACGTTCGTGTTCTACATTCGACACACAACTTTGTGGTATGATATGTCAAGGCCAAATGAATGCAACACACAAGGTGGTCCCTTAAATCTAGGTTTAATGTGTAAGAGAAATAATACATAGCATAAAATATAACTGAACAGTAAGTTCTAACAGGTTATTCCATGTATTACAGTTTATTTTGCATAAATAAAATAATAAATAATGCATAAAATATGAGCTAAAATAAATAAACAGCAAATGGCAAGGTGTCTTGCCTGAGGGTGGTGCGAGATGTAGCAAAATCCAACCGTCAGAATCGTCAACACGAAAGTCAAAATCTACAAGGAGTTCCGGATGCTGAAACAAACATTACGAACGAGTTTGGTATAAAATATATGCCTAGAAAATGCCTGTCCAAAAGTCCAATTCTAGAACAGGGGCAAAATCGTAATTTTGGATCAAAACGATGTCCGCTGTTGGACCCGTTTTGCACGAAAATGCGTGCCAGAACCTACGATCTCTAAAGTCGTCAAACTATATGTCTACGGGTCCGGTTTGAGGAGACGAACCCAACCGTATGTCAAAAGTTAGATTTCGGTGGGCCGTGCACAATTTTGCCCGTTGGATCGTGTCGTGGCCCGCCAAATGGGCGTTCCGGTCGATCTTCTCAGAATCAGACCAAACTTGGCATACAGGACCAAAAAAATGATTCGGTCCTGATGGTGCAAATTTCATGTCGATCCCACGATCGTGCACGAAGTTATGGGCTAGTTTGCAAAAGGTCAATACGGGGGTATCCCGATGGATACGTACTGATTTCGTCGCGCCCGCGCAACAAAATCGAATTCCGTCAGTAACCACACATCGGAAACATCCGTACGGGCCTTTCAATGCGTATAGTGCACGACCACGTCACCCGATTTGTCGGAACGAATGCCGTATCGGTTGGTTTTTTCTAAAATTTACAGTTTTAAACACTATTTTTTATAAACTTTGGGTTTAAAAATCTTTACATACAGGGGAAGAAAAATTAAACTAAAAGAAGATATTTGAAGTTCTATATGTTGGCTAAAATATTGTTCAAAAATTTTCTAAAACTCTCTACGGGATTGATCAGAATTTGACAGTAAACATGGGTTGTTGGGCTGTGTTCAAACTGTCAAGAAAACAGTTTTCTCGGGTTTTCGAGTCGATTTTTCGACCCGATGGATTGATAGCACGGGGTACTACTAGTTGGCATATCTAGAGAGTCAGGTGGGCTGTCTACGATAACTCGAAGAATCGAGAAATAGCAATTGTGCACGATGAACTGAGGTGGTGATGGAGGGTACCTTGCGGCTGATGTGAACAGAGTAGGTGCTCTATTCCTGGTTCGTACATGCGATCGCGATGATCGACAGCGATGGGAAGCACTTGCAGGCAGCACAAGGGTCCAACGAAGTTGTGGGGAGGTCTGGGATCCTCTGGTTCTTGGGGATTTCGATCACGCGAGTAGGTTTTGAGAAAAACAATCTCGGAACCCCGCGTATGAACAAAGATATGTAGCCCGGATAGATTTTGATCCCTCAACGATTTAGATGTCTTAGATTAACTCTCTTTGATTTAATCTAAAGAGAATCTAAAAATAATTTTAGGGAGATTTGGTTGTAGATTTGAAGAATTTCAAATGTTTTGAAAAGAGTAGTTGCAGCTTGCGAACGGGGATCGGATTGATGGCAGCACTGTTCATTGAACAGTGTTGCGGGTTATTTTCCTTTTTTTCTTTTTTCTTTTTTTTTACATAAATACCCTTCTCATAAATTATATAAATACCAAGAGAAATCCAAATAAAATTTTAAATAAAAACTAAAAATTTAAATATTTTCTAAAACCTTACTAATATATTTTTGTATATATTTTTTAATAATTATTGCCTACTATTAAAATAACAAACGATTAGGAACATCTACAATAATATTAATAATGATAATAAGGTAATAGTAATAATAATAATAATAGAATTTGTACGAAAATAACTTAGCAAGGTTATAATAATTAGGAGAGACTAGTAATATATTATATTTTTACAAACAATTATAAACTTCTAAACTCCAAAATAATAATTTTATAAATATTAAATGGTCAAGATAGACATAATACGAATTCATAATTTAAACAACTAAATATTCTAAATAAAATAACTCTATTAGCACCCACCGCTAACATTCTAGTCAAGGCACTTAGCTGTAGTGGCCGTGCCATTTTGTCTAGTCAGTGTGTAACCAAACTGAGCATGACTAAGATAATATTTATAGATTTATTAATGAAACAATTAAATTCAAAATATGTAATAAGAATATAAAAAAAAAATCCTCCAAAATTTTGGGGGATTACATCCTACCCAACTTATAAAAATTTTGTCCTCGAAATTAAAATAAACATCATCTAAAAATATGACAATAAATCTTAATAAAAATATAATGGGCTGAATACGAAGGGAGAGCAGGTAGTCAATTCGTAACTCGGTTTTCAAAAAGATGGAGGAGGTATTTATACAAGGACTTTAAACTAGACCATATTCTACATGACAAGGTGTTTTTGGCCTTGCATGAATCATGGATATTCAGTTCGTCTGATGGAATGGCTCGATATTGCATGGTTAAACATCAATGGGATGAAAATGGATATCTATGTTTCTTTCTAAGAAAATCGGGTTATACATGTGGTGTAATTAAAATGAAGCATATAATGGTGTGTTTTATGGAACAAGTATGTCATGCGTGTAGGGAGGCTCGTCTAGGTCATGAGGGTAAAATTTTTGGAAGGAAATATGTAACGCCCCAGTCCCAAAATATGTAGGACTAGGAACGTAGACATGCCAGCTGTATTCATACGAAGTATACTCCAATATATGGAAGCCTCGTATAAATACATAAGCTGTAAAATACAGTAGAACCATAACTAATCTCATCCACACAAAATAAATAAATAAAAGATATCATATAATGATAATGAATTGTCTTGATACAATATGTTGGGCGGAGACAAATCCACTACCAACAAAATAAGGAGAAGTATATAGAAAATGAAATGAGTGGCGAGCGAAGCGAAGATGATCCAAGTGCAATCATCCTCGACGAAATAACGATGATCACGGCTAGAGCTAAAGCACCTGCAAAAGACAATAGCACACACCTTGAGAGATAACCAGGTCTTCAGAGGGAAGTAACAAGACACATAATATCGTGCCATATAAACTGAATAAATATTGCTCAAATAAATAAGTCAATTAAATTATAACATGGTCTAATATGCACCTACTGAACGAGCGTACCATCGCCCCAAACAAACAAGGACAGGAGATGGTAAACTAATTCACGGTGACGTATCATTCCATGCCATGAATCCAATATGGTATCCGGACCCCAACAAGGTTCAATACCTTCTCATCGAAGTAGTAAGTCACACCTACAACCAAACAAGGACAAGATGTGACAAACTAGTCCGCGATAAGTTATTGTTCCAAGCCACGGTCAGATACAAGTACCCAAACCAAAAGTACTCGTACCTAACGAATAAAGGTGCCTATCTATTCTAAGTGAAATATAGTTAAGAACAATCCTTCCTACGCATGGGCCCTGGCTGAATAGGATCGACGTAGTCCCCCTTGGGCACCAGAGGCCCCATCAGTAAGAGCATGATGTTCCGCAGAATCGTCAGTGGCCGTCAGTAATCATGGGTCATCAATCCCGTATCTCCAGCGGAGAGTCCGGGTCACAAGGGAAGTGCATCGAAGCCCATACGCTAACGAATTGTCCTCCCCGTCCAATACCTACTGTGTTGTATCCACAACACAAAACCACTATAATCGCTAAGTCAACTAGCATGCAATCTTTATTAGCGGTTATTTCTATCGCACGGCTTGTACGTACTGGTGGCCAACCAATCACGCACTTCTGTGTTCTATATGCGACACACAACTTCATGGTACAACGTGTCAAGGACAATGAATGCAACACCCAAGGTGGTCCCTTAAATCTAGGTTTAATGTGTAAGAAAAATAATACATAGCAGGAAATATAACTGAACAAGAAGTTCTAACAGGTTATGCCATGTATCACAGTTTATTTTGTATAATAAAAATAAATAATGCATAAAATATGAGCTAAAATAAATAAACAGCAAATGGCAAGGTGTCTTGCCTGGTAGTACGCCTGGTGTGCTGTGATGATCAAGCTGGCATAAACCGTGACTTCGGAGCAACAACTGTACATGGTGACCCCGGGTGGTGGCACGGACAGTTCCATTGGGTCCAGAAGGGTCAAGTTAGTTAGGGTGGACATATGGTAGTCTCGAAATTGGCAAAGGAATAGGAATAACGGGATTGATCATCAAAGAAAATGGATAATAATATATATGGTTTTTAGAAATTACTTATAGATATATTTACTATTTAAAACAATTTGATAAATATTGAAAACAGAGGAATAGATTTAGGTTAAAACCCAAAGTTTGTATGAACATGCTTATAGATAATAACTACACTTGATAAAATATTTTAAATAACTAAATCGGAATATTAATAACTAATTTAGGCCAAAAACTATAACTTCCGAATACAAATATATATAGATAAATACAAAATTCTAGAAAAAAATTATTTTGATACAAAAAGTAAATTTTGTAAATGTATAAAAATTCTTGGATGACGTAGCAGGTAATAATAATAATGATGGCCAAATATTTGATACACATACTCATAGATATTTTCCAAAAATACTAATAATTATAATAATAATCCTAATAATAATAGTTATAATGAAATAATAATAGTAAATAATAATTAACAAAAAGTAATAATTGTTAATAATAATAATAATGATAATTAAAATAATAATACTAATAATAATAATGCTAATGATAATGATATTGATAATAATAATAATAATAATGAAATATCATAAAATAATAAATAATTTAACCAAAACCGAAGCTGTTCTCCTCTTTCGAGGAGAACGCATATCAGTACCACAAGTAGAGAGAGAGTTAGCAGAGAAAGAAAAAAAAATTTGAGTGAGGAAAAAAAAAGAGGGGAAGAGAGAGATTAGAGAGGGGAGCAAAAAAAAGGGGATCGGGACGGGACTCGGCGAGGGGAGCGGTGCCGACGGAGGAAGGCGGACAAGCGGCGAAGGGGAGGCGGTGAAGAGGCGCGCGGGGGAGAACGGAGGAGGGTTAGAGTTCGTCGGGCGCGTGCGGCAAAGCGCGGTGCTCGAGATCTCAGGCACGGCGGCTAGGGTTCTTCGGAGAGGGTTGTCTGAGCGGCTCTACACTGGGGTGGCTTGAGCATGGCAGGAATGGTGCGTGCGACGGGACAGAGCGTTGGATTTCATGGGGCATCGATGGGAGCGGTGGTCGCAACCTAGAAAGCCGGAGGAAAGGGTTGACTCGGACGGCTGAGGAGATCGGCCGAGGGGTCCAGCAGAGGTGAGTCTAGATCTAGGGTTTTAATTTCTTTCTTATTCTTGGTGGTAGCGGCGGCCGCTTGGCTGGTGGTGGCGAAGGTTTAGGTCGAGGTTGATGGGGAGTGGCTGTGGCGGCGATGGCCGGGATGACGGAGGTCGTGGTGGTGCGTCGGTCAAGTTGTTGGCGATGGATGGCTATAGGGAAGTTGAGTCGGGGTGTGGGTTACGTTGTATCGGGTGCGTCCGACACGATGGGGATAGAGGTCCGGATCTGTCGGACCCGGTGGAGAACAATATATTTGTACCATATCGAATATAGTGGATGGGAAAGGGGGACACCGACACGATGCACGATTTGGGTTGTGGAAATTTGGAGGAATATTGTGAATAAGATATTCGAGGAGTACCTGCCTATTTATTGGATGTAAAAATTTCCAATTGGATAAGAATTATGAGTATTTAAAACCCAATTTAGATAATTCGCAATTCAATTTAAAACAATGAAATCAAATCCAAATCCACTACAAATCCAATTTTAAATCAAATTAAATTTAATTTAAAATCGAATAGGATAAATCAAATTTCAAGTACTTAACTATTTAAATAAATCCATAGATTTAAATCAAGATTTAAAATGGTCACCAAAATTTTCAAATATATTTTCCAAAAATACCAATAATAATAATTTCAAAAATAATAAATCTTTTTGAATTATAAAATATTAATATTAATAAATCTCGAAAATTATATTTTTATTTAATATAGGCTAGTAAAATTTTTAGGAAATGTATGCACAATAATATTTATCAATAATTGCTATAAACGAAAGGCTTTGTACCAATAAATAAATAAAATAATTAGCTTGAAAGTTTGGTACGATAGCTAAAACAATTTATTACATATATTATTTTGAAACTATAAAATAGAAAAAAAAATGTTTTTTCTAAAAAATGTGTACGCTCGCACATATTCGCACTCGTCGAGCAATTTTGAAAAATAAAATTTTCGTACACGATGTACAATACGACTACGTGACGTAAAATACAAAATTTTAAATCAGTACAAAATAAAAAAATAAGTAGAAATTTTAGGGGTTTTACATCCTACCCAACTTAAAAGAATTTCGTCCTCGAAATAAAGAATTTGTAGGCGGGTGGGAGGACACAAGGGATATCGATGATCAATAATCAATAACAAAATCATGCCGTAAGAAATTACAATCTAGATCAAAGGAAAATAATACGATATGGTCATAATCGATAGGATGGCTAGAGGAAGTTCTAGTATAACGCTTTCGTCCTCCTAAAATAGGTGAGGGCGAAGCAATATAGAGTTCGAAGGAGGCGTTATCGAATATGAATACGTGATTCAAGGACGACCGAAAGAAAAAAAATTCAAAAGGAGTTGCCAAGGCAATCGCGGATGGGACTCTAGAGGACAAGTTTAGCTATGTCCCCATCCACGTAGAACGATAAATAAAAGCGAACCAAAGTGCACTCGGTTGATCAGACCATCATGCACCGGTTCTGATTAGACAGTATGTTAGTGAGCGGCCGCTCAATATCATATGCCTTGATCAAGCTCGATAAAGAATTAGCTTGCAAATACTAGGCTATATTAGCATCATTAGTCTAGGTAGCAAATCATAGGCACGAGGGTAGATGAAATAAGAACCAATATTTATAGTCTAAGAGTCATAAGGATCTAAGTCTTGTTTATTCCTATACCATCATTCTACGGTTTTATTGACTAAGGCTTGGTTGACCAAATGGGTTAAATTTCCTCTAGATTCTAGGATCTAAGTAAGCTTGCTAATATAGGTCACTAGGTCAAAGGGGTTGCTAGTTCATAAGGTATTCTACCCAACTTAAAGAATTAAACTAATGGTGTTTTGGGACAACTAACTAGTAGGGTCAATCTCTAACAAGCACGAAGGAAAGATAAGAATATGGATGGAAGGAAGGAAGCAAGATGCAATTGATGAGTTAAACGGTAGATAAAATCAAGGAAAGAGGTCAAGTATGTGGATGAGATCCTAGACTTCTAATCCTATATGCAGGCTTGCTTGGTACGGTAAAGTAACCAAACAAATTATCTTGACCCGCATGGGCCACCACAAAAACATGTAACGCCCCAGTCCCAAAATACGTAGGACAAGGAAAGTAGACATGCCAGCTGTATTCATACGAAGTATACTCCAATATATGGAAGCCTCGTATAAATAAATAAGCTATAAAATACAGTAGAACCATAACTAATCTCATCCACACAAAATAAATGAATAAAAGATATCATATAATGATAATAAATTGTCTTGATACAATATGTTGGACGGAGACAAATCTACTACCAACAAAATAAGGAGAAGTACATAGAAAATGAAATGAGTGGCGAGCGAAGCGAAGACGATCCAAGTGCAATCATCCTCGACGAAATAGCGATGATCACGGCTAGAGCTAAAGCACCTGCGAAAGACAATAGCACACACATGGAGAGATAACCAGGTCCTCAGAGGGACGTAACAAGATACATAATATCATGCCATATAAACTGAATAAATATTGCTCAAATAAATAAGTCAATTGAATTATAACATGGTCTAATATGCACCTACTGAACGAGCGTACCATCCCCCCAACCAAACGAGGACAGGAGATGGTAAACTAATTCACGGTGACGTATCTTTCCATGCCATGAATCCAATATGGTATCCGGACCCCAACAAGGTTCAATACCTTCTCATCGAAGTAGTAAGTCACACCTACAACCAAACAAGGACAAGATGTGACAAACTAGTCCGTGACAAGTTATTGTTCCGAGCCACGGTCAGATACAAGTACCCAAACCAAAAGTACTCGTACCTAACGGATAAAGGTGCCTATCCATTCTAAGTGAAATGTAGTTAAGAACAATCCTTCCAACGCATGGGCCCTGGCTGAATAGGATCGGCGTAGTCCCCCTTGGGCACCAGAGGCCCCATCAGTAAGAGCATGACGTTCCGCAGAATCGTCAGTGGCCGTCAGTAATCATGGTTCATCAATCCCGTATCTCCAGCGGAGAGTCCGGGTCACAAGGAAAGTGCATCGAAGCCCATACGCTAAGGAATTGTCCTCTCCGTCCAATGCCTACTGTGTTGTATCTACAAAACAAAACCACTATAATCGCTAAGTCAACTAGAATGCAATCTCTATTAGCGGTTATTCCTATCGCACGGCTTGTACATACTGGTGGCCAGCCAATCACGCACTTCCGTGTTCTACATGCGACACACAACTTCGTGGTACAACGTGTCAAGGCCAATAAATACAACACCCAAGGTGGTCTCTTAAATCTAGGTTTAATGTGTAAGAAAAATAATACATAGCAGAAAATATAACTGAACAATAAGTTCTAACAGGTTATGCCATGTATCGCAGTTTATTTTGCATAAAGAAAATAAATAATGCATGAAATATAAGCTAAAATAAATAAACAGCAAATGGCAAGGTGTCTTGCCTGGTAGTACGTCTGGTGTGCTGCGATGATCAAGCTGGCATGAACTGTGACTTCGGTACAACAACTGTACATGGTGACCCCGGGTGGTGGCACGGACAGTTCCACTGGGTCCAGAAGGGTCAAGTAAGTTAGGGTGGACATATGGTAGTCTCAAAATTGGCGAAGGAATAGAAATAACGGGATTGATCATCAAAGAAAATGGATAATAATATATATGGTGTTCAGAAATTACTTATAGATATATTTACTATTTAAAACAATTTGATAAATATTGAAAACAGTGGAATAGATTTAGGTTAAAACCCAAAGTTTGTATGAACATGCTTATAGATAATAACTACACTTGATAAAATATTTTAAATAACTAAATCGGAATATTAATAACTAATTTAGGCCAAAAACTATAACTTTCGAATACAGATATATATATATATATATATTTATATATATATATATATATATATATATATATATATATATATATATATATATATATATATATATATATATATATATATATATATATAAATACAAAATTCTAGAAAAAATTATTTTGATACAAAAAGTAAATTTTGTAAATGTATAAAAAGTCTTGGATGAAGTAGCAGGTAATAATAATAATGATGGCCAAATATTTGATACACATACTCATAGATATTTTCCAAAAATACTAATAATTCTAATAATAATCCTAATAATAATAGTTATAATAAAATAATAATAGTAAATAGTAATTAACAAAAAGTAATAATTGTTAATAATAATAATGATGATAATTATAATAATAATACTAATAATAATAATGCTAATGATAATGATATTGATAATAATAATAATAATGAAATAACATAAAATAATAAATAATTTAACCAAAACTGAAGTTGTTCTCCTCTTTCGAGGAGAACACATATCAGTACCACAAGTAGAGAGAGTTAGCAGAGAAAGAAAAAAAAATTGAGTGAGGAAAGAGAGAGAGGGGAAGAGAGAGATTAGAGAGAGGGGAGCGAAAAAAGAGGATCGGGACGGGACTCGGCGAGGGGAGCGGTGCCGACGGAGGGAGGCGAACACGCGACGAAAGGGAGGCGGTGAAGAGGCGCGTTAGGGAGAACGGAGGAGGGTTGGAGTTCGCCGGGCGCGTGCGGCAAAGCGCGGTGCTCGAGATCTCAGGCGTGGCGGCTAGGGTTCTTCGGAGAGGGTCGTCTGAGCGGCTCTACACTGGGGTGGCTCGAGCATGGCAGGAATGGTACGTGCGAGACGGGATAGGGCGTTAGATTTCATGGGTCGTCGATGGGAGCGGTGGTCACAACCTAGGAAGGCGGAGGGAAGGGATGACTCGGACGGCTGAAGAGATCGGCCGAGGGGTCCAGCAGAGGTGAGTCTAGATCTAGGGTTTTAATTTCTTTCTTATTCTTGGTGTTGGCGGCGGCCGCTTGGCTGGTGGTGGCGAAGGTTTAGGTAAAGGTTGATGGGGAGTGGCTGTGGCGGCGATGGCCGGGATGACGGAGGTCGTGGTGGTGCGTCGGTCAAGTTGTTGGCGATGGATGGCCATAGGAAAGTTGAGTCGGGGTGTGGGTTACGTTGTATCGGGTGTGTCCGACACGATGGGGATAGAGGTCCGGATCTGTCGGACCCGGTGGAGAACAATGTATTTGTACCATATCGAATATAGTGGATGGGAAAGGGGGACACCGACACGATGCACGATTTGGGTTGTGGAAATTTTGAGGAATATTGTGAATAAGATATTGGAGGAGTACCTACCTATTTATAGGATGTGGGAATTCGCAATTGGATAAAAATTAGGAGTATTTAAAACCCAATTTAGATAATTCGTAATTTAATTTAAAACAATGAAATCAAATCCAAATCCAATACAAATCCAATTTTAAATCAAATTAAAGTTTAGTTTAAAATTGAATAGGATAAATCAAATTTCAAGTACTTAACTATTTAAATAAATCCATAAATTTAAATCAAGATTTAAAATGGTCACCAAAATTTTCAAATATGTTTTCCAAAAATACCAATAATAATAATTTCAAAAATAATAAATCTTTTTGAATTATAAAATATTAATATTAATAAATCTCGAAAATTATATTTTTATTTAACATAGGCTAGTAAAATTTTTAGGAAATGTATGCACAATAATATTTATCAATAATTGCTATAAACGAAAGGCTTTGTACCAATAAATAAATAAAATAATTAGCTTGAAAGTTTGGTACGATAGCTAAAACAATTTATTACATATATTATTTTGAAACTATAAAATAGAAAAAAATGTTTTTCTAAAAAATGTGTACGCTCGCACATATTCACACTCGTTGAGCAATTTTGAAAAATAAAATTTTCGTACACGACGTACAATACGACTACGTGACGTAAAATACAAAATTTTAAATCAGTACAAAATAAAAAAATAAGTAGAAATTTTAGGGGTTTTACAAAATAGCTAGTGTTGTTCTCCAAATGTCAAAGTCACGGTAGGGTATCCAGATGATACGGACAGAAATATATGCTATAAACTAATGATTTATTAGTTCCGTTGGAACCAATCTATGATTAATTTGAATATCAGATTTTGATCTATATTAGCTGGACACGATCCCAAAATCTATATGAACCATTCCGATGAGGTTAGGACAATCTAGAATAGGTTTCAATCCAAGTAGTTGGGCTAATTGCTAGTCAGGTTGGCTAAGTAGGCTCTATAAGTCTTGAAGATGTGTCTTCCGTGACTTTTTTGTATAAGTAGCACACGGGAACTCCATAAAGTGGCACACTAGTGGCATGTGTGTAGTAGGCTTCGAGTAGATCACAACCATACATTAGGTCAAATATTTGAGTCAAGGTTGGATCCCTAATTGCAGTTGGACAGCACATCGGTATTACGGTAAGGGTTACAACTAGCCTTGTTGACCTAAAAGTCGTATCATAAAAATAGAGTACAAGGGGACGTGTTTTAGTGGGATATAATATGCCTAAATGGAGGTAGGCTCGTCTAGGTCATGCATATAGAATTTGTTGAAGGGTAACAGCTGGTCTTGTGCTCCGAATAACAATGTCACAGTCGGGTACACCAAATGATCTAAATAGATAGTGAAAGTTCATGAGACACTAATTATCTCCCTAATGGAAACCAACTTATTCTAGTCATTCAGTCATACTAGTATCTCCTACAATTTAGAAGGCTTACAATTTACTTACTATAGAAGCTAGGATATGGTTTTAGGATTAATGAGGTTAGAAAATTTCAAAAGTCGTGATATTGCACCTCGACTCTTGATTATAAAGGAATACTACACGATGTAATAGAGAATGAGATATGGTAGATATGAATCAAGTTTGAAGGTAGTTCTCCGATTTCAAATAGATGGAAATGATTATGTATGTATAGCCTTCATGGCCATAGAAGATACTTCATGTCTACGAGCATTTGTTTTTCAAATAGGTGATGAAAAACAATAAGAGTTCGAGGAAGATGGGATCGAATTGCAATTATGGGTTTCAAGGGCGATTGAATAGTTTCAAAAGAAAGTTTGTTAAGACCGTTGCGGATGAGATCGGACAAGTTTAACTATATCTCAATCCATGTAAAAATAATCAAGAGCGAACCAAAGTGCACTAGGTTGATCAGACCATCATGCACCGGTTCTGATTAGACAATATATTAGTGGAGGCCTCCAATAAGATATGTCCATGATCAAGCTCGATAAGAGGTTAAGCTTACAAAACTAGGCTATAGTAGCAACATTTAGTCAAGATGGTAAAAACATAGGCACGTGAGATTTTGTTTGAAAAAGAGTAGAATTAGTTCGAACTCCTTAAAAATCTATGTCTTGTCTAGTGTTGGTGCCAATACAGTCGTCCTATTTGTCTTCTTGTCTAAGGCCTTAGTTAAGGTCAAAGGGGGTGTTTAGGTCATGCGATATTCTACCCAACTTATAAGAGTTAAACTAGTAGTGTTTGGGGACAAAAGAAACATGTCCAACTAGTAGGGGTCACCTGTCTAACCTCTGGCAAACACGAAAGGAAGATAAGAATTATGATAGAAGGAATCAAGCAAGATACAGTCGATGAGTCGAACGATAGTTTGAATATAGAATCGAGGAAAGAGGTCAGTATGTGGATGAGATCTTAAACTTCTAATCCTATTCGCAGTCTTGCTGGGTACGGTAAAGTAACCAAACAATTTATCTTGACCTGCATGGGCCACCACAAAAATATGTAACGCACAGTCCTAACATACGTAGGACTAGGAACGTAGACATGCCAGCCGTATAATAAATATACGTAAGCTGTAAAATACAGTAGAACCATGACTAATCTCATCCACAGAAAATAAATAAATAAAAGATATCATATAATGATAATGAATTGTCTTGATATAATATGTTGGGTGGAGACACATCCACTACCAACAAAATAAAATGAAGAGGTACATGATATACAAAAGAAATGACGAAGGTAGCAGGATAGATCCAAGACATGTCATCCTCAAATAAATGGAGAAGCCCACAACTTCGGCTAGAATACCTGCGAAAGACATGAACATACACCTGGAGAGATAACCAGGACCTCAGAGAGACGTAACAAGTCGACACATAATATCATACCAATAAAACTGAATATAAATTAATCAAATAAATAAGTCAATTGAATTATAATATAGTCCAATACACACCATTGAACTAGCGTACCATCCCTCCAACCAAATAAGGACATGAGATGGTAAACTAATTCACGATGAAGTATCTTTCCATGCTATGAATCCAATATGGTATTCGGACCCCAACAAGGTACAATACCTTCTCATCGGAGTAGTAAGCCACACCTACAACCAAACAAGGACAATGTGTGGCGAACTAATCCGTGACAAGTTATTGTTCCAAGCCACGATCGGATACAAGTGCCCAAACCAAAAGTACTCATACCTAAAGGATAAGGTAGCCTAACCAGTCTAAGTGTATGAAGTTTTAAGAACATCCTCCAACGGATGGGCCCTGGCTAAAATGGGATCGGCATGGTCCCCCCTTGGGGCACCAGAGGCCCAATCAATAACGCCAGTGGCCGTCAGTAATCATGGGTAATCTCACCCGCGTCTCCGGCGGAGCTCACGGGTTACAAAAGGGAAAGTGCATAGTAGCCCATACGCTAAGGTGTTGTCCTCCCCGCCCAATGCCTACTATATTGTATCCACAACACAAAACCTCTATTAACCGCTAAGTCAAACTAAGCATGCAATTCTATTAGCCATTAATCCTATCGCACGGCTTGTACGTACTGGTGGCCAGCCAATCACGCACGTCCGTATTCTATATGTGACACACAACTTTGTGGTACGACATATCAAGGCCAAATGAATGCAACACACAAGATGGTCCCTTAAATTTAGGTTTAATGTGTAAGAGAAATAATACATAGCAGGAAATATAACTAAACAGTAAGTTCTAACAGGTTATACCATGTATCACAGTTTTTTTTGTATAAATAAAATAATGAATAATGCATGATATGAGCTAAAATAAATAAACAGCAAATGGCAAGGTGTCTTGCCTGAGTGTGGTGCGAGATATAGCAAAATCCAGCAATCAGAATCATCAACACAAAAGTCAAAATCCACAAGGAGCTCCGAATTCTGAAACAAACATCACGAACGAGTATGGTATAAAAGATATGCCTAGGAAATGCCTGTCCAAAAGTCCAATTCTGGAACAGGGGCAAAATCATAATTTTTTGTCAAAACGATGTCCGCCGTTAGACCCGTTTTGTACCGAAATACGTAACAGAACCTACGGTCTCTAAAGCCGTCAAACTACATGTCTATGGATCCAGTTTGAGGAGATAAACCTAATCGTATATCCAAAGTTGGATTTCGACGGGCCATGCACAATTTTACCCTTTGGATCGGATCGTGGGCCCGCCAAATAGGCGTTCCGGTCGATCTTCACAGAATCAGACCAAACTTGGCATACAGGACCAAAAAAATGATTCGGTCCTAATGGCACAAGTTTTGTGTCGATTCGACGATCGTGCACGAAGTTATGGGCTAGTTTACAAAAGGTCGCTACAGGGGTATCCCGACGGATACGTACTGATTTCGTCACACACGCGCAACGAAATCGAATTCCGTCAGTTTCTACACATCGACAACATCCATACGCGCCTTTCGATGCATATAGTGCGTGACCACGTCGCCCGGTTTGTTAGAGCGCATGCCGTATCGATTGGGTTTTTCCAAAATTTACTGTTTTAAATACTGTTTTTCACAAACTTTGGGTTTAAAAATCTTTACATACAAGGGAAGGAAAATTAAACTAAAAGAAGAGATTTGAAGTTCTATATGTTGGCTAAAATGTTGTTCAAAAATTTTCTAAAAATCTCTACGGGATTGATCAGAATTTGACAGTAAACATGGGTGGTTGGGTTGTGTTCAAACTGTCAAGAAAACAGTTTTCTCGGATTTTTCGAGTCGATTTTCTGACCCGATGGATTGATGGCATGGGGTACTACTAGGTAGGATGTCTAGAGAGTCATGTGGGCTGTCTACGGCAACTCAAAGAATCAAGAAATAGCAATTGTGTGCGATGAACTGATGTGGTGATGGAGGGTACCTTGCGGCTGATGTGAACAGAGCAGGGGCTCTATTCCTGGTTCGTACAGGCGATCGCGATAATCAGCAGCGCTTGCAGGCAGTGTAAGGGTCCAAAGAAGTCGTAGGGAGGTCTGGGATCCTCTGGTTCTTGGGGATTTCGATCACGCGAGTAGGTTTTGAGAAAAACAATCTCGGAATCCCGCGTATGAGTATAGATATATAGCCCGAATAGATTTTGATCCCTCAACGATTTAGATATGTCTTAGATTAACTCTCTTTGATTTAATCTAAAGACAATCTAATGGGGATTAGAAGGAAATAATTTTGGGAAGATTTGGTTGTAGATTTGAAATTTTTTAAATAGTTTGAAAAGAGTAGTTGCAGCGTGCGAATGGGGATCGGGTTGATGGCAGCATTGTTCATTGAACAGTGCTGCGGGTTATTTTCCATTTTTTTTCTTCTTCTTTTTTTTACATAAATACCTTTCTCATAAATTCTATTAATACCAAGAGAAATCCAAATAAAATTTTAAATAAAAACTAAAAATATAAAATAGTTTCTAAAATCTTACTAATATATTTTTGTACATATTTTTTTAATAATTATTGCCTACTATTAAAAAAATTGATTAGGAACATCTAAAATAATATTAATAATGATAATAAGGTAATAGTAATAATAATAATAGAATTTGTACGAAAATAACTTAGCAAGGTTATAATAATTAGGAGAGACTACTAATATATTATATTTTGACAAACAATTATAAACTTCTAAACTCCAAAATAATAATTTTATAATATTAAATGGTCAAGATAGCCATAATACAAATTCATAATTTAAACAACTAAATATTCTAAATAAAATAACTCTATTAGCACCCACCGCTAACATGCTAGTCAAGGCACTTAGTTGTAGTGGCCATGCCATATTATCTAGTCAGTGTGTAACCAAACTGAGTATGACTAAGATAATATTTATAGATTTATTAATGAAACAATTAAATACAAAATATTTATGTATTAAGAATATAAAAAGAAAAAAACCTCCAAAATTTTGGGGGATTACAGCGTGCATGCCACTAATTTTGAAGAATGTTTCCACTACACTGCCCACGACCATGCGTATTTCACTCACAGAATGCCACGCATCCCCAGCAGTTCAAGTAACCTTTCGTGCAACTGGATAGAAGGTGTACAACCTGAAGTACGCACAACTCAAAAAACTGTTATTTTAGAACTTTATAAATAGAGTTTCAAATCAGTTCTAAAGCATCACTAATGATCATAATCTCCTGCTAAAGTGCTGTTGCATTCTCCAGAGGCTTGTGTCTTCAATATCACATCGTCCAAGGAATAAAGTAATCATCTTCTGATTAGATTCCTATAGTTATACTTTTCCAGAAATTATTGTACTCTTGTACTTTCTTTCTTAGTTTGTAAAATTCAAACTTTTGTTTGCAAACATGACCCAACTTGGAATTATTCCCATAGTTATTTGGATTCGTCTTTTTTATTATAAAGCCTACTTGTGCAGTTAAAAACTTTTATTTTATTACCGTGAAGGCCAAGCTGAGGCAAGTTCACCGAAGCCACCCACTTGAGCGAGGAGTCTCCTCGGCCGAGCGGGACTTCGAGCAGGCTGTGGCATGGCTAAGTTCGAACGTCATCGGCATTTCGATTCCTCCGATTGAGCTGAGTAGGACGGGGCATTACATTATACACCACTCAGAAAAAATTTCATCCTCAAAACTTACTGAGTACACTTATCGACTTATAACTTGATTCAACATTCAATGACTCTCGCACACGCTTCGCCTTAACCAATCTCTGAAACCTGACTTGCATCAATGCCTCAATCAATATTCTATTTCATCTCAAATCAACGATCGTACTACCATCAATCTTTTCTTTAAAACCTACGATTTTAAAATCCTCGACACCCTTCTATTCCTTTAGTCTCACTTGAATTCAACGTATCACTTAGTTGGATCGTGCACATATTTTAGGCGTTCCCAAAATACATGCATTTCAACCAAGCCTCGTGATAGAGAATTCACTATTTTCACTCGAGTTGGATCGTGCACATATTTAGGCATCCCTGAAATATATATATATATATATATATATATATATATATATATATATATATATATTTCAGCCGAACCACATAAGTGGGGTCCTTATAATTTGAATTATTCTATCCACCAATATCGATATTCAATCATATCAATCCTCAAGATCAATCATACCGATACTAACTCTCGAGACAGTGACGTCTTGCCTAACTGCTAGGCCATCTCTCTAGGCTAAAGTGATCCGTTAGTATTGGAATCGTAGTTCCCTAACAATAATATCAATACTGAGCCCAATTCTAAGGTTAAACCAAATTTGATAATACGGGTTTTCTACTAAGCTCGCATTACTCTAATTTCTAAACATCGAGCATATATTCTCCTACTTGCACTTGCAACACTTAGTCCAAGGGACCCGAGTCATTCAGCAAAGCCATCATATCATAATTTCACTCAACCAATTCCTTGACATATCAACATCACTCGTCCAACAAGTAATTTGCGTAGTCTATCTCTTCGAACACGATCGATATAATCCACATATCCATCCATCATAAGTCAAGCACGCTACGATACGATTTATTGCTAAACCATATTTCTTATTCCATATTCCCTAAATTATTTATCACAATTCATATAATCGATCACCATGTTGTCTAGCTTAATAATATTTCATGCCTCAATCTCACACAAGTTCGATCATCCACGCGGGACATAAAATCACCATGCATTCCCTCACGATAATCGTTCTTATCGAGGCGTGACTGTTATTTTTAGTCTAGAGTAATTCATTCTTGATACGCAGATTGGATCTACACAATCCTTAAATGTACTTAATCTTCAATCACAAGTCCGACCAATCCTCGAATTTACCTTCGGATCAAACCATAAGTCGAAACAATCCAAATTGCCATGCCCTGATCTTCCGAGTTCGATCATTCCCGCAACATGAATCAACATGTCAGCGCTCATGCGAAATGATTGCCCTAAATTTGATGTGACGCATGTGGGAGGCTGGAGTTACGCTCATGCAAGATAAGATCGTCGATGTTGTGGTTATCATCGAAGAAATCAAGACACGATCATTTCATCCAAGCATTCATTCCAATCAAAATCCCAAGTATAGCATCCCCATCAAAATAATAATACTTTACACGATCGTCATTCCTCGAATCACAGTACCCCTAGTTATTGTATATCGATCTTTGATACACCTCAATACAATCAATGATAAACGTAACTTGACGATCTTCATTTACAACGAATTTTGAGTCGTACAACTGATGCTATCATCCGAATTGGATATACACCAATCTTTTTAATATTTTAAGATCAAAAATTCAATCATTAATCTCCAAAATAATCTCATGATTATTTCGTTCAAACCCATAATCACGTATATTCATTCGTCTATCTTAAGTTATCGAGCAACATATTTTCTCAAAATGCATAGATCTATGCTAACTCAAATCATCGAGCAACATCTATTCCAATCCTTAGAGTCATTCTCAAATATTCGAATCATTTCTATGCACGCTATCATCCAATCATGCTAACTTTTAATATACGATTCATATCAACTTTCTTGATCGAGTCATTCATTTGTACATCTTAACTTTACCTCGATTCAGTTTACCTACTCAATCATTTTTGTATTTTATACTCGGCACAATCCCAATCTGGTGTACATCATTTCTAGTTCGTTTAAATCAACTTGTCAAAATCTTCAAGATTGTAAACTTACTCAATAATACTCAATCTAAGGCTTTACGTACTCATCGCTTGTTGATAGACTCGTTGGCATCCCGTATCCTCAATCGATCAACATCCTCGAGTCTATCCCATATATCACTCAGGGATAAAGTCATTTGACAAATCCTCAAAACTATCATTCGATTCACAATTGATTACTTTGAATCTTCATTCGAACCATTCCTCAAATTTCAAGCATGATTTATTTGTATCGCATCGATGATAACATCGTTCAATGTCACTTCTACCGATAGCTATCCCGCATACTCAATCGAGTTCAACTCATTGTCGTCTGAAATGAATTGAATCCCGTACTCGAATTTGCTAAGGTCGGTACAATTCTTGGTGTATATGCCCAGCCAGACTTAGCCAGCCGTGCTTATTTAAAGGTAAACTTTGTTCAACCAATTTTCTTCCGTGATACTTTTCAAAATATATAGACTTATTATATTGACATCTCGTAGGACATTTGAGAGAGAGCGCACCAACAATATCGGTTGAGGAACGTCAGAGTTTATGGAACATAATCGAGAGTTAAAGAATTCAATCAAAAGTCCAAGGACGTAAAGTCGTGCACTGATACCATTATGTCAAGCCCTGGTCCCATAGGATCGGTCGACCCCGCTAAAGCATGATATCGTACAAGCCAAGACTGTGCTCATACAAGGCAGTTTCATAACGGTCGATTACAACAGCTTGCGACGGGGTCGTCGCACAGAAGTCCCAAGCAGAAATATTGAATATATAAGGCAACACAAGCATTGAAACAAAATTAGAGTCTTTATTGATAATGAACATAAGATTACAAAGGCACGTAGCCAAGATTACATTCACTCAAGCTCACTTTTCACTCTGATTACAAGTCACTCAGCTCTCTCTCATCTCTCAATACAAATCGACGAGCCAGCGGATGCTTCAGATAGGCGATGTCCATATATTATGTCCCATATAAGTTCCGAATCCAAGTGGTTGCACGCCTCGAATCGCCAAGAAACTTCATGCCTCGATGCATCCAAGCGAGCTTCTACCTATTCCTGCACATGGAAACTGTGTGGGTGTCAGTACTCAACTGTACTGGTGGAGTGAGCTCCTTGCTAGCTACCCATACAAAACCAACACGTTCATTTACTTTGTGCAACATAATTCCTTATGATTGTCTTTCTATTCTTGTCTTAGGATCGATTTTAGGACAGAGTCTCTTGGCCTATTTGTGTCTCTAGACCATCATCGTGTCATTGTACTGATAACTTGCTTATCGTTGTGCCTCTAGACCATTATTTTGCTTGCAACATGAATATACCATCTCGTGCTTGTCTTTCATGCCATTCTTTGGGCCGGAACATGTTTTGTGTCATCGACTTGGTCCGTGCTTCCAACATCGAGGCCGTGCCTCACATTTCAACACGACTTAACCAACTTTGCCTTATGGCCCTTCCTGACTAAACTTGAGATGACACAATCCCGACTTGTAGAACTTGGGTTAACGACTCAAATACGATGTCACATTCGTGCCAAAGTACGTGTCGTTGCTATAGCCAAAACTTAGGCTCCGTAATGGTGTTGCAACCGTGCACACCTTCTTAACTCAATTTGTGATGTGCTTACGCTATCTTTGATTTAACCGACACCGTACATGTGGATTGTCGCTTAGCACACTGAATCATCTATATGAAAGGTTACTAGCAATGTCAAGCTATCTTGGACTTGGCTGAGGATAGATGGCGATCATCCAATGGGTAGCTAGCCCGTGGAAGCCCCGAATCTCCTATGCGGTACATCCAGCATCCTACTTTAGCCAACTCGCTTCCCTCGGGAACGACATAATCCCGTGGCCCCGCGATCATGTCAAGGAAGACTACACCTTGTAGATAATTTTTCCATGACCATACACCTACGATGGCTTCTAGACTCGACGTAAATGTAAGGCCTACAAATGATACAACTTTGTTTTCTCTTCCTTAAACTTCTTTATTCAAGTCCATACTTTCCATCTTCATATGAGACTCCCAAGCAACGGGACCGGTCTCGGCGACCAAAGGTCGCATATACTTTACATTCTTTGAAACACAGGGAACGGCTATTGCATAGCCTTCCAGATATACCTGAACAAACGTATTCATTTGTGTCCCATAGACCGTGGCATACTTATCCTTGAACTGACCGTGGCTCGTTCCTTAGACTGACTTGTGTTCATACGACACTATCGTCCAAGTCATACTTTATATGATGACCCTTGAGATCGTGGGACTATGTGACTTTGACAACCGCAGAAAATATGGGACAGTGCTTGCTATGACTTCGATAGCCCAACATAACTTTGCCTAACTTAGTCGTGCAATAACTTGACAAGCAAAGGCTATGCCAAGCCTCATATCATGGGAATGTGTCGTGCATTGATTCAACTTGAACAACCAAGTTCTTTGGGTGCCTAGACTTATGTCACAAGTTGTGCGATACAACTTAACATGTGGGACAGACAAAGGCTATGCCAAGCCTTGGACGATGGAACCGTGCTTGCTTTATCAAGCATCTATACGTGCGATGCCTATGACTTAGGCTAAGTTCATAGCTTTGTGGCAACTTAGACCAACTTTTTTTCTCCCAAGCCACGGGACGAAGGACCGAGTGTCATTTTAAAAGCACGATGCGCAACACTACTAAATCGACCGTGGGACCTTTCCATGTTCAAACTCAATCTAACCCAACTTAGGATTATTCCCTTAGCTATGTGGATTTGTCTCTTATATTGTCAAGCCTACTTGTGCAGTTGAAAACTTTCATTTTATTAGCGTGAAGGCCAAGCTGAGGCAAGTTCACCGAAGCCACCCACCTGAGCGAGGAGTCGCCTCGGCCGAGAGGGACTTCGAGCAGGCCGTCGTATGGCTAAATCCGAATGTTATCAGCATTTTGATTCCTCTGATTGAGCTGAGCGGGATGGGGAATTACATAAATCGAAAGAAGGGTCATGCCTACTTCAATAAAGACCGCCCTCAATAAGAAGGCAGGTCGTCACTGCTTCAAATTAGGAGAGGCCAATACCCCGTACGATACCTGGGGCTACCGCTATCGATAAATTATGCTAGAGACACGGACTATGAAGGGTTGGTCTAGTATATACACAACAGATTGGAAGGATAGCAATCTCAAATATTATCTTTTGGAGGGAGAGTTGAACTGGTCTGATCTGTCATACTCGCGATCACTGCTTACTGGCTACAGGCAATATCCATATCTATCAACACCATACGTAAAATAGAGAAGCTTTGTGCCAACTTTGTATGGAAAGGAGGAGTATACACTATTTTGTGGACGAATCTCTGCCAAACCGAGGAAGAAGGAGGAGTTTGCTTGCGCTCACTTCAGGTGTTGTGGGAAGTTACAATACTTAAGTTGGCCTAGCGAATACTCGAAGGTGACTCTCTGTGGACTCAATGGATGTGCTGCAGTTACTTAGAAACTAACAATTTTTTGATACAAAAGATTAATAATAACTTTTTTGTTACTATTAAAAATATTCTTCGGTTACGGACACAAATGAAGGAGAATGATATTCGGGTGATACACAATGGGGCCGACATAAGCTTGTGGATGGATCCATGGCTCAATCATCAGATTTTAGTAGACAGGTTGGGTTGGCCGACTTATGAACTAGTGAGCAGCACAAAGAGCCTACAAGTGTTATTGCAGAATGGAGAATGGAATGTTGAAGCCAGGCAGGTGGGTATATGGTATGCAGATGAGATCACTAGTATCCAAATTGACAAAGAGGCTATGAGGGATCACTGGGTGTGGATGGGATCCAGTACTGGAAACTTCTCTAGTAGAGTCACATATAAACGCCTGCGGCCGCATCAGTCCAGGGTGGATTGGGCAAAAATTGTGTGAACCAAGGGAGTAGCCACTAAGATGCGTCTGTGCGCCTACAAAGCTATCATGTACCATCTCCTCACATGTGACAGATTGGGTAGATTCGGCATTTCGGTTCCCAGTTACGCATGAATCCTATGTGATAGAGAATTGGAGACGTGTGATCACTTATTCTTCAAGTGCCCAATTGCAGGTTGTATATGGCAAGCATGTCGAAATCGACTGGATAATACAAACACTGGGAGAGATGGACTGCAAGTTATCTTCGATGAGATAGTTGCTCTAAAAAATAGAGGACAAGAAGAATACAAAAGAGCTAGAATCAAACTCCTATCAGCAGTTTGGCATGTGTTGAATGAGAGAAATAAGAGGATATTCGAAGGCAAGTCCACGACCTTGAATGGCATCCTAAATAATATAGAATTCGACTGCAGATGTCTAGAGTGATTTTAGACAGGGTTGGCTCCTTTTACTGATTGAGATCATTTTTACATAAATACATTCTGATATATCAATAAAGAACCCTTTCTTCAATATATATATATATATATATTTGAAGCAATGGGTAATTGTGGCGAACTCGCCTCCACTGGGGCTCGAACTCCGACCACTTGGGCCGCATGCATCTCTCTTAACCACTAGACTAGAGGTCATTTGCTATATATATATATAATATATATATATATATATATATATATATATATATATATATATATATGAACTCTTTATATATATATATATATATATATATATATATATATATATATATATATATATATATATATATATATATATATGAACTCTTTAGATAATGAAATATCTATAAATTTTCTGAGATCAGGATGAAGTAGGCTTGATAAAAATATATATAATTATTTGCTTGACTTCTCTTTAGTGAATAGTTTATATATAATCTAATGCAATAGTTTGGGCAAACCAAAACAAAATAAAAATAACAAACCAACTTCATAACTAAATCAATTTCTGCCAATCCGTCAGCCAGAAATCAAACATTCTGGGGTTTATTTTGCTTTGGTTTTACTTGGATTTTTGCCAATCTGTCTGGCAAAAACTATTGTTCTTCCTTTCTCTCTCTTTTTCAAACTTCTTTAGGTACATCAAATTTCTTTGAACTTTTTATCACTAAAGCTGGTAAGGAAACCTTGTATTCTTTCTTCTAACTTAAATATTTTACTCTCATGATGACCTTGTACTAGTTCTTCTAACTTTAGTACTTTAGTATGGACTCTTTCTAAGGCTATCTTCAATTGGAAATTTCTAAATTGAACTTCTATTCTATTTGGCATTGTACAAATTTCTATGCTAGTTGGTATAATTTTTTATATAGTACAAAAAAATTATCCCATGATTCTCAATTTCTATGCTATGTGAAAGAAAATAAAAGGATCAATTAATGATTTAGTTTCAAAGTATGATCCAATATTTATTTCTATGAGAGATTGAGAATTTTTATCACAATTTCTACATGCTAAAATACTCATAGAAGTTCCTACATCAGCATTACTTAAGGGATGAAAAATTGGAATTGAAACCACTGTCGAGCGGAGTTTTTTAAAAACAAATATTTCTACAATAGAAAAGGAGAGATAGAAATCCCCATTGGAGATGGCCTAAGACTATTAATGCAGGCGAGAGAGAGAAATCCTCATTGGAGATGGCCTAAGACTATTGATATAAGAGAGAGAAATCTCTATTGGAGATGGACTAAGACTATTGATATAGGCCTATAGGGGGTAGCACAAGTGTCACGACCTGATCCCAAGATTCTGGGTCTAGTCGGATCATGCCCAGCATGCATCGTTGTGAGACGGCAGTAGTAAGCTGTATCAATCAGTAGTAACTCAAACACAACATTCTAAAATACAGAAAATTTAAAAAAAAATTGATAATTCAAACACAATGTCGGAACAAACTTAAGTTGTACTAAGGTTTATAGCATTAAATATAATGCTGGATAGACTACTAAGTAGTCAGCTCAGGTGCCCCTGGTTTGGTTCAGCTATTTCCTCATAATTCGGCTCAAGTCCGAAGTAGGTACAAAAGTAAGCTTCTCATCATCGTATTACCTAAAAATGTTGGTCTCCAGTCAGGAGAGGAACAAAAATATACATATCCATTCCAGCATTTCAATGAATAATTAAAAAAGGGACAAGAAGCAATTTTATAACATAACTTATTTTCTAATAATAATAAAGAAGCAGTGATGCAATAAATCTCTGGAAATAAAAATGATGTAATGTTACTAGCAATAGTGTTTTGAGCATGTAACATCATGTGGCCAGCTGGAGAGGGAGGCAGTATGTGTTCTAGTGAACACAGTCCAGCTTCAGCCCAAATGGGTTGGGCTTCCGCTATCTACAGTGAGCAGTAGGGGGCTTTGACCACATGCGTTAACACTACTCCCCAATCCCGAGTCAATGAGTCAATGAGTCAGTCAAGCAATCAGTTGGGTCCGAATAGGATCCCGTGGATCAATTGTCGATACAATGATTCTACGATGCAACAATTTTAATTATTAAATAAAATACAAGTTTGAATACATATGAACTTGCCTTGATTTTTCAATATTGTAGATGGAGACAGAAAATATGACATCAGACTCAGGCCTTGAAACCTACATTAATTAAGAGTCCGACTCAGTTCCAGAATAACTGTTTCTAGATGTACTAGTTACCATCTCTAATATTGGTCCTAATCATTTTTCTGTTTAATAATTAAACTAATGCCGTTACATTATTTTTATTTTGTATAAAGAGTCAATTTTCTTACTTTATTTGGAAAGAGTAGGCAACACAATTTATGGGAAAAGACTTGTATTTAATAATATATATAAAACTATATTTTCTTTTAATGATAAAAGCGTGAGATTGTTAATATAATTATAAAACTTGCATTTTTAAGGTGTTCTAAATGTGAGAAAACCTTATTTTTCTTTTTAGAAAATAAATGTTTTCAATTTCATTTGTAGATAAACTAACGTGCGATATTATCCTCATAAAACACACAAAATATAGAAAGAGCTACGCTATCCCTAAGCTACACAATACAAGGCTCAGAGAGAGAGAGAGAAAATGGGCTTATGCCCTTACAACATATTTTATATAAAAAAATCATAAACTATGCTGCGACGATCTTCTAAGCCAGGAACGGTCCAGCCCGAAGGCACGAGTGTCCTGCACCTAAAATATAGCATGCCAAGTAACAAGTTCTACAAATCTAAAGTAAACTAAAGTTGCAATGCAGGGACAAACAGAGTCTCAGACTTGGCCATGCAGTCACACATTGCTAATAACTTACGCCTCAACGTACGAGAATGTCCAGTAGCGTTTGTGTTTCGCTAACGGCTCATTCGACCAATTCAGTCGTCGCCAAAGTGGATACAATAAGCCCCAACGCCACCATAAATAGCCCAATAAAATGTAAAATATATACAGTATGTTTTTTGTAATAACCAGATTTTCGAAAATAGCCCTTATATATATATATATATATATATATATATATATAAAAATATATATATATATATATATATATATATATATATATATATATTTTAGCCATTATATATATATATATATATATATATTTAAATGAGTCACAAATACTTAGAGTTTGGTTAAACATAATTTTTTTTTCTTTTAAATCATATACATTTATATAAAAAGAGTCCCACTTAAACAGAACTAAGATTTCATGATTTTAAAAAAAACACACACACACACACACATACACACACACACACACACACACACACACACACACACACACACACACACACACACACACATATATATATATATATATATATATATATTTTTATATATATATATATATATATATATATATATATATATATATATATATATATATATATATATATATATGAAAAATATATATATATATATGAAAAAAAAAAAAAAAAATATATATATATATATATATATATATATATATATATATATATATATATATAAACACAGACACATGCATTTATATATACACATTTATATAGAAACATACTACATAACTTTTTAGGTCGTATATACATGTATACATTTTTATAAAGCCACAGAACCAACAATACTATACATACATATACACTATATAAAATCTACTTTGAATTAACAAAACTAATTTCCCAAAAACCACTCTAAATTAACATAATAATATATGTACATATATATAAGCCAAAGTCAGACCAAGTCTTTACAAAATAATTTTCGGAAGCCACAGAACTAAACCAAAGTCCGGAATTAGTCGACAACCAATATTTAACAGGACATCAACACAAATATATAGGCCCTAATCCACAGCAACGCAATTTCGGTTCAGAACCGAAATAACGATCCGAGGATCGTCTCCAGTATCAACACATGAGCAACATAATAGAATCATCGAATCCCGAAGGGGATCGAGACCGCATCATCATAGACTACGACGGAGAGGGACAAACTACTCAGTTTAGGAATTATACCGAAAGTTGATGTCGGAATCCGAAGGATGGCCTCATACTCGGATCGCTGCTCGTCACCGGCTCGAAGCCTCGGAACGATTCTGGATACGGCGAACGGCAGCGGCATAAGGGCCGCGGGGTACTGGTCGCGGGGTGCTGGCAGTGGGTAGTGGGGACAGTCGGAAGACGCACGGATAGGGGGTCAGTACGAGGGGTCGCCTGCGAGGGCGGACGGGCGCTGGAATGGGGGGGTCACCGAGGATCGGTGCTGGCCCGTCGGGTTCGGTTGCAGGGTGCACGGGAGGTCTGGCGTCGGACGGTCGTGGGTTGCAGTGGCGAGGGCGTCCTGCGGAAGGCGGTCGGCCACGGGAAGTTCGGCGATCGCAGGGAAGTCGTACGCCAGACAGGGGCTGGCCGTGCGAGGTACATGCCGACGTAGGGGGTCCGACGGGGAGAGAGTTGTTATGGATTTTGAGGGAAGGGTAAGGGGGATGGGTTTTGTCTTTTGGTTTTTATTGGTGAAGGAGAAAAAAATGAGGTTCTGGTGGTGGTAGTAGGGACAAATATATGGAGAGATAAGGGGAAAAGGAAAAGGTCATGAGAGAATTGGGGAAGAGTTGGAAACGTGGGGTCGGTTGAGTGGTGAGAATTGAGGGTTTTTACAACAAGATAGGAGAATTTTTATTAGAAGACGTCATCAAAACTATGTGGGGACAATACACTCTCCTACTCTCTTTTTCACTGACAACCCTACTCTCTTTTTATCTTCCTACTCTTTTCTTCCCATTTCATCTTTCTCTACCAACTCTAATTGTAGATGGCAAACACCAAGGCTTCTCACAATCTAAATCTTTCTATTTCTTTCTTCTATGTTTTTGAACATTTTGTTCCTCTTTCAATTCTATTTTTTTATTATTAGTTTCTATGTTTATTTTGTCATTTTAAACATCACTTAGTATACTTTAGGTTAATGATCCATCAATATGTGTTTTACCAAAGTTTCGAACCCAATTTTAAGGTTCTATACTTCAGATATCGACACAATTCTGTTGTATACAATACATAACTGTCAGGATTCTGTCAGTCCTAACAGTTGTCAAAATTGCCAGCATCCTGACAATCCTAAGATGACAGTCCTGATAATTGTTAGGAGTTCCAAAATACTGGCACTCCTGACTTTAGTTGATGATGCCCGCCAATAATTTTAAAAAACATGGACATTGAAAAATTAATATTTTTGGTGTTGCACCTACCATTGTATTTTGTGTCTATATCAATGGCCATTTCTAATAGAAAATGTGCTACTCATTAGCAGGTTTTGTATTTCAATATTGAGCCTCTAAATATCTGCTTACAAATATATACTATAATTTTTCATAGCTTGGGTTACTTTTCAGGTAGAGTCAAATAAAAAACATGCCCAACACTTGCCTGGTTTACAAGATATGAATTGCAAATGATGATATTCTGCCTGTTTGAGCATTTCAGAATATGAAGTAAGGCCTAGTTTGGTTCGAGAAAAGAAATGGAAAAAAATTAATTCTTTGGTATTTTCTTTCCTTTGAAAAATTATAATTCTCATTGATTTTCTTATCCGATGTTTAATAATGCTAAGAAAATTGAAAAAGAAACCCTTCCTTGGATGGAATCATTTTTGTATATTTTTTCTTCCATTTGAAAATTCCTATGGCACGCAAACATAGAAAAATAATGATTTTTATTTTCCAATCCCATGATTCCTCGAACCAAACGAGGCCTAATAGTAGAGGAGTTTAGAATATGACTTTTCGATCGTTAGTAAGAATAGTGATAGAAATGTATCTTGTTTCTTGAAACTCAATGATCTCCAATGCAAAACTTAAAGATAGGAGTTGAAAGTAAAGGATACAATTGGAATGTAAAGGATTCGACGTTACATGTTATAGATGGTGTTCTTAAAATAAATTTGTCCTACACAAAAAGTGCAGCATAATGCGACAATCTATTACATAGATACAAAGAATCATAGCGATCTATGACACCATGCATCCAGTAGCGAATCTAACAAACGATCACAACTTTGTCATAATATGGAGATTTTGGTAAAAAAATGTTCTTGTCGCTTTTTTTTCTCTCTCATATGAGTTTCTCATAAGAGATGGAAAAAAGAAAATTCGATGTGTTTTTATTTCTCAAGAGAGAAGATGAAAATACAAAAAAATGATTTTTAATCACTGGATACTTTCTAGAATTCTTGAAGAACATTCTATGGAAGACTAACTGTTGGGTTTTGGTCTTTTTTATTATGAATTTTAGTCCCGTATCGGCTAACCAAAGGAGTTGTATCTCTATATGTTAGCTATGCTATTTTAGATATGTACATGTGGTGTGGAGGGGCACATGGGTGTCCCATGTGGGGTTATTTTTCTAATGGGAAAAAGGCTAAACAAACAATTGAAAGCATTCATGCTTTTTGCTCTTGGGAAATTTATTTCCATGGGAGCTAAGCCCCGTAGGGGATTTGCGACTCGGACTAGGGCTCATAGGCTCATGAGGCATTTTATTGGCGCACTTTGCACTTAGCACATCAGCATCGTCGCTAGGCGCATAGTGCGCTTAAGTTGTGCTCGTTGTGCGAGCCACTTGTACGGCCAGGTGCGCTGCCAAGTTGTGTAGCCAGTTGTGCTGCCAGGTTGCACGGCCCACGTCAGCATCGTCGCTAGGACATAGTGCGCTTAAGTTGTGCTCGTTGTACGAGCCACTTGCGCAGCTAGGTGCGCTGCCAGGTTGCACGGCCCAGGTTGCGCGACCAGGTGTGCGCCCAGTGGCGTACCCAGTTGCACGTACAGGTGCGCGCTCTATTGCACGGGTGGCGCAGGGTGCACAGGACGCGCAGGTGGCGCAAGTGGCTCAGTGTGCGTTCAGCACATGGTGTACAAGGGACGCAGGGTGCGCGAGGTGTGCAACTTGCTTCAGATCGTGCATGTGCATGATCTAAGCGGTTACTGCACGTTCGGAGTGGTTATTACCACGTCCCGAATATTGTACTAACCGGGCAGTTTCTATTCAGGCCTATAAAAGGTCTCTTCTCTCTCACAGGCAGATTGACAGAACATATACAGAGAGTTATAAATGTTTACAAGTGTTTCTTAACACAAGTAAACAGAGGTTGTGAGAGAGAAGAGAAGCTTTGCACCAGCGTTGCTTTTGCACGGGAGTCCGTGTGCGTTTCGAGGAGTCAGATGAGCAGAAGTGTTTCAAGGTTCTTCGACGAACTTGCTGGTTCCTGGAAGCTATTCGTGTGGGACAAATATAGCTTTGAGCAATGGTGATCATTCACCCCAGCAGGATATTCATCCATCATTCGTCAGTCATCTTCTTCGCTGTTATGGATTACAAAATCTTCTTAGATTCTCGTAATATCATATGCTGTGGTAACGAGATCTTCTTAGATCTTCGTTATACTTGCGTAACCTTCCTAAAAGTGTTGCGTTGAAATATTGTTCTTACAATTGTTTCATCTTCTCAGTTTTTTATCGAAAAATTGTATCCCGGCTCTAACAATCTTAAAGCTATATTCCTACGATGGAAAACTTTAATGCTTCACTCCTCAATACTGACTTCTGTAAGTTAGAAAAGTTTGATGGAGAGTATTATCAAGTCTGGAAGAGGAAGGTTTATCTCACTCTTCAACTCAGAGATGTTGATCGCGTGCTTCTTGAAGAGGGCCTATTGTTCCAGATGTTGGGTCTACTGCCGCAATCACTATGGCAACTAAACTTCAGGCCAAGTGGAGAAGGGAGAATAGCATTTGCAGGCTGCTTATCCTGAATGCTATGGAGGATTCCCTAGCAGAATCCTACAGTAAGAAGACTATTGCCAGAGACATATGGGAGTCTCTAAAAAAACTGTACGAAGAAGACATATCTTGTGATTGAAAAATATCACAAATGGCTCTTTGAGGACGAGAAGTCCATGCTGCCGCATGTGAAGGAATTCCTGAAGCTGCGACAAAAACTGGAAGACGAGGCGATGCCCCTCCCCGATAAGTTTGTTGTTGGAGGGATTGTCTCGAAGCTCCCCGCTGGGTGGAGCAAGTTCTATACAAACATGCATAGGAAGAAGCTTGAGATCAGCCTTGAAGATCTCTTACAGGAAATCTATATTGAGGACCAGATGCGGGTGTTTGCAAAAACAAAAGTTGATCTTTATTTCAACAAACTTTGTAAAAAAGATTACAAGAATTCTGGAAAAGTACAACTATAGGAATCCAATCTAGAAGACGATTGCTTTATCCCTTGGACGATGTAAACTTTGAAGACGATAGCCTCTGAAATTGAAGGCAAAAGCCTCGGAAGAATGCAGCAGCACTTGGGCAAGAACTCCTAAACTCTCTGATATTTCTGAACTTTTTTATGTCTGATCCCTTGGAATGAAGACTTGAAACTCTATTTATAGAGTTCTGGAAATAACTAACTTTTAGTTATTCTGAATGGCGCAAGTTGGAATGTGCATGCACTAGATTGCGCAGCATTAGACTACGCAGGTAGTTATCTGATCGTGGGCCAACTGTCTTGGACACATGGCATCATTTGATTGAAATACGCATGATCGTGTACAGACGGTTGCCACGTAGTAAATAATTGATGGCATGAATGCCACGTGTACATTTGTCAGTTGTCATGATGAAGTGTGCCATATGAATTGTGCTGACTTCAGGTTGCGCTGGAATAGACTGCACAGCAGAAAGCCTGGCAGATTGTGCTGCATGTACAGCTGTCCTCGAGCGCTGTGCGGCGTAATAAACGAACAGTCTCTTCGTTCTTTGTGCTGTCAGTTGTCAGAAGATTTGATTGTGTCAGGTAATGATGACATAGCCACGTCAGCTTGCGCATTTGAGAGTGTGCGCAGTCCAGTCTGCGCAATCTAGATGATACGCAATCTGTCTTCTACACAATTCATTTGGAAGATGTATTTCTTGATTTTCATGACTTTGTTGATGGGTGCAACTTGATTTTTTAGGACCTGCAAGACCCCCTTCAAAGTTTTCGAAAGTTGAATTTATTCAAAATTTTGAAATATTTTGAATTTTCAATTTTCAATCAAATTGCGCACGTGATAATGCTGTCTGCACAATCGGAGGGATTATTCCTATTTATTCGGCGCAATCTGAGGTGGCCATTGCTCTTTGAAAGACTATAAATAGTTCCCTACGTCCTTCATATTATTCTTTACTTGTTTTCATTGTGCTTGAGAGAGAGAAATCCCCGAGCCTACTCCGACTTCACTCTTTTTTCCCCCGTCGACTTCATGGCTCCCAAGCAGTCCTCTGCCGCCGACAAGGGCAAGGCCCCCGCCGAGTCTTCGGCTCGGGTTGCGCCGTGCCCTTCCCGACACAAAGCTACGTACCCTGCTTTGCGAGGTAGACAACCCGATCGAAAACCCTTTTTAGGGTTTTTCGACTTTACTGAATCTTAAAATCCATCTCTTTTTAGAGATGTGATCATACTGCGCCACCCTGTTTAGGGTTTTGGTTGCACGAACCCATTATTCTTTATTTTTATGAAAAATATCTTCTCGCGCAATCGGTTGAATTACGCCGGCAAAAGTCAGCGCAATCGGCTGATTTGTGCAAGATTGTCAGCGCAATCTGATGCTTGCACAAGCACAATCTGATGCTTGTGTAATCTGATATTTGCGCAATCTAATGACAGAATTTCTGACTTGACTTGTACTAAATTTTGTTTTTTTTTGTCTGATGCAGTTGATACCAGAGAGGACCCGAATTATGAAATCTTCATAGGAACTTTAGCTGAGCCAGATTTCAAAGAAGACTTATCCCATGTACTCTTCCCACAATATGCCATTCCATCCTCTCGCCAAGCTATCCTGATAGCTTAGGATAATGAGACCTTGTTAAGTCTGATGAATGGACAGCCGTTACAATCTGCTGACGATGTCACCCGCAAGAAGCCTATGTTCCTCTTCGGTGAAGCTATTGACAAAAGTTCTCAACCTAGACCCCGAGTTGAGTCGAGAACTTTCCAAAGGAAGGAGAAACTGATCCAACTACTAGACATAGCTAGATGCCTCCCTCTAGCACGATATGCTCATACAAGCCATCCTAGGAGGATGGACTGGAACATTACTCCCCTTCAACATGCACGGACAGGAAAAATCTGTGTCAAGAAAGGCCCGAACAATAGAGACCTGTTCTATAGTTCTTCTGAACGACACAGTACTTTACTAAGAGGGTTGAAGCCAGGTTGTATCCCTCCTGAGAACTCGTCTTTGTTGCTGCCGGTAAGGACACCGATTTTTGCTAACGAGTATGCAAAGGCGGAGGGTAGATATCCAGATCAAGACATCCGGCTGACCAGTTTGGTAAACCCGAATAACAGAAGATGGAATTGTACAGCCAACTGGGCATTGGCTCAGTTTGAAGATAAACTTAGAGAGATCGAGCTTTATGATGCGGTATATGCTACCGTGTATGGCTTCCATCCAAACCCTTATCTGTTTCTAGCCCTGGCAGAGAGGTATAACTATATAACAGGGACGTTCATGACGCCCTGCGGGGAGATGGGATTGGCACTCTATGAGATGAAGTATATCTCATGCCTACCAACGGGAGACTGCCCTTATGAGGAGTATGTTCCCACAAACGACGAGTTAGATAGACTGCGTCGGGAAAATCCAGAAATGGTAGCAGTTTTCGAAGAACTATTGTGCCATTATAATATATGATCCTTGTATTACAAGAGCGGCTCTTTCGACACATGTTATTCATCGAAGTGGTTGCCGTATCTTTTTCTTAACCATATCGTGGAGAAAAAGACCAAAGATTATGACTCCTGGAACCCAACTTTCTTTCAACCTCTCAGCCACAGTGAGGTAATAAAACTGATGGAAGAGAATAAGAAGATGGATATTAAAGTTACTGATGAACACCAATACCCTCCGCTGAAGCCCTGAGATTTTGTTGAAAGCTTTATAAGAATGGGCTACAGGCCCATGTCACAAGAAGCTCAGCTGGCAGGATTTTTAACATACTGGCTCTGCCGATTTATTGTACCTGGGGCAAGCGTCGTGGACCGCTTTAACCGCAGCGTACTCTTCGCTGCCATCCGGTTAGTCTTCGGCTACCGGATGGATTTGTTATCAGCGATGACCTGTAGAATAAATGCAGGTCTTCGTCTGTATGTCGACTCAATAATCAAGTAGAAAGGTGAGAAAGGGAACTTCCCAAGACTGGAGTTGCCCTACACCTATCTATTCGGGTGGTTGCTCTTGCATCATCCATCTCTGATGAACCCCGACATGAGGGCAGTTAGCGGCAGCTTTCTGCGTAGATTCTCCCGAAGCAAGTGGGTGTACGTTAGTCTGAAGGACTGCAGACATGCCTTCAACCTTGGCAAGGGATGGAACTTTTATAGCTTAGCTCCTCCAGCCGGTTACGAGTTCATGGTGACAAATATAGTTGATCTGGGGAGGCAGCCACTGGGCCGAGCAGCTTTTGACTGGCTGAAGACGATTAGACCATCACATTTGGTATACAGATTTGAGAAGGAATGCTACCTTGAACCATATCTGCCGAGTCGCTTCGCTTGTCAATTTGGTTATGACCAATTCCATGTGGGCAACGCAATAACTTGCCTATAAGAAAAGGGGTACCTAATTGATGGTGCGAGAGCATGGGCCTACTATATTGCTCGAGACACTAGGACAGTGTTCTCGATGCCTAACAAGAATGATAATGGCCCAAGAATGCTGTACACATATTCATTATTCTATACAGCTGCCAATACATTTGTTGAGAATTTTAGTCTGATTGATAGCTTCGCAACAGCGATACGTCTGAAGAAAGGGGCCACTACTATATTAGCTCCAGCAAATGACGAACAACATGAACCGGTAGATGATCCATTAGAAGCTTCCAGAGAAGTAAACTTCCCTGAGGAAGTAAATCTACTACTGAGAAGTTCTCTGAAAGTGGTTAAGTCTCCGGCCAACGAGAAGAAGAGAAGGAGAGAAGAGCCTTCTTCTTCATTCGCGAAGAAGAAGTTGATCTTGGAACCATCATCAGAGAAGGTCACTACTAGATCACAATCCCGACAATTGGCTGAATCAACCCGAGAAGAAGCAGCTACGCCGACCTCTATTCATAAACAGGTCGAGGTAGTAAATGTAGAGAGTCCTGAGAACCCTCTGCATAGAAAGAAACTAGCCTACAGAAGAAGAAAAATAATGGTCTCTCCTCCAAGGCAAATATTATCTTCGGTGGTAGTAAATGCTGCAGCGGGAATTACTATGTCATCTCCTACTCCCGTCTCTGAGCTTAGTCCAGAGCAGAGAGAGACAACTGAACAGAGAGGAGGCGGCAGAGCCCATGGAAGATGCTGAATAAAGAGATGAGGCTGCAGAGCCTAGAGAAGATGAAGCTTTACGATCTCCTCCTCCAGCGATAGAAACGACTCAGCTTCCTGTCACACCGGGAGCAGTCCGCGAAGAGGAGGATCGTCTAATGATCGAGGCATTGAATGATTGTGACTTCGGTTATCAAGAAGATGCTGATCATGCCGCTGCTGGTGCTAGCGAAGAGGCTCCTGAGGACAGTAAGGAGAGTACATCATCGGAAGCTGTTGATGAGACACAGAATCCTGAAGAGGACGTTGAAGTCTATCTATCTCTTAAAGCAGCTGATGACACCTTGGATCCTGAAAAGGATGTTGAGGTGCAGATATCTCCCGAAAAGATTGAAATGAAGACGTGGCCTTGGAGGAAACCCCTACTATTGATCCCAAAGGTATAAAATGAATTAGTCAATCTTCTTTTCATAGATTAATAGCTGACATCTCTATCTTTGATCCATGCAGAAATTGAATCTTCTCTAGCTCCTCCAGTGTGCACGGATATAGTACCTGTGATGACGATAGCTAGCAGCAGTCGTAACTTATCAGGTGGCTCTGAGGCAGGCAGTAGCCAGGCAGTAATATCTGAGGCTACTTCTGCTAGGCCGAAATCTGTTCCAACAGATGACAGGCCTGATATTGGACCAAGCCACGGTAAGATTGCTTTTTACTTTTGAACTTTTCCATAGCTGCAAATGACAAACAAAATGATAAAGTATATCTGTTTTTTGCAGAGGAACAACCGGGAGGAGCAACCAGCTCTACTCTAGCTCCTTTATTTAAAGAGCCTTCCATCCAAGTGCAAGAGACTGAACGTCCCGCCGCTTCATCGTCAACAGGAGTAGCTGCTACTCCTGGTGCTTTGGCTACCAATCAGTTTGTCATTAAATTATTTATCAAGTTCTTCTTTGATTCATTAGGGCCTTTAATAGATAGAGTGATGGAGAAGGAAGAAACTGATTTCTCCACGGTTAGAGGTCCAACCTCTTACTTGGTAAATGCCATCCGTAATCAAGAAGACGAGGCTCAGGCTACTTTTCTTGATCACATATTAGATGAGCTAGAAACCTCAGTCAAGAGTTACAAAGAGCTGAGTAAAGGAGAGGTAGAGCTTTTAGTACAAGCCGAATTTGAACGAATGTCTCAAGAAGCTGCAGTTGAGAGAGTCAACTTCCAAATTCTGTTGGATGCTTTCACTGCCAAGTCTGCTGAGTATAATTCTAAGGTAGAAACGGTGACATCTATTGCTGATAGAAAAGAAAGGAGAATTGCTGAATTGAAAGCGGAGATTGCCCGTCTTCAGGAAGAACTGGAAGATGAGGTCATCCAACATCAAACTACAATTCAACAACTTGATGTTCTAACCCAAGAAAGAGATGAATATGCTGTAGCTCATCAACCTGAAATCACTCACAGAATGGTGACTCTACCAACCTTCAATAAAAAATCTGGGATGGAAGAAGCCAGGAAGAGAGTGGTGGAATCTTGTGAAGAGCGTCTACAAATGTTGAAGCAGCAAATTACCAATTTGATGACACCTCCAGCTTAGTATAAAAATATCTTGTATCTTCTTGTTTTGCAATATGAATCTTTGTAATGTCTTGAATTTTGATCAATAAAAGACATTTTTGTGGCTCTATTATTTGTTGCATATCTTGTTTAGATATAAATAATAGTAATAGAAAATCTATTCAGAGGTACAGGATATGATATATTTCTCGATTTAGAAAATAATTATATTCATTATATCTGCTCAGAGGTAATGTAGACGTGGCAAATATAATTTATTGAATATCATTATTTCAATAGACAACTTAATCAAAGATGACAAGTTGCTGATAAGAACGAACCGGATGATTCGTCAAAATGTGAGAACGAAATGAATCGTCGGGATGAATGTAATAAACGGACAGGCCGTCAAATGATGAATGGGTGAATCGTTAAATGGATGTGTGAACGGACAAACCGTCGAATGATTAACGGGCGAACCGTCGGATGAATATAATGAATGAATGGGTAAACCGTCGGATAATTGTGGATGGAATGAACGGGTAAACTGTCGGATAGATGTATGAACGGATGAACCGTTGAATGATGAACGGGCGAACCGTCAGATGAATGTGTCGCTTCATAGTCTTACGACGCACTGTCTATAAATAGAACAGAAAATCAGATGAGATGGTCACTTTCACTTTTCAGCATAAAGATGTCGTCTGGAGATACATCCAGGAAGGCGGAGATCGTCCCGAAGGTGGAAGCGGAGACTGACGAACATCCAGTCGAGCCGGTTCAACAAAAGCATGTGGCACTGGGCGAAGGTTTATCTGATCCTAAATCGCCAAAAGACATCTTGGACTTCCTTCTCGAACCAGGGAAGACTGAAGAAGAAGAAGTTATAAGAATGGCTGCTTGCAAGTTCCTGGTGGGTTCCAGCAAGAATGTTCTTGACTCTATCGCTGATCATGTCATTGACAAGGACGGCAGTGGTCCGCGTCCTAATTTCGAGAAGGATGATAGTGACCTTCCTTGATATTATGTACTATCATTCAAGATGAAATAAAACTGAATTTTATTTATGAACTTGTCTGATAATTATAAGCATTGTCTGTTAAATTTACACATAATATTTCTTGAGGAATTTTTCATTGATAGGCATCATTGTAACTCGACCGTCTAGCTCTGTGAGTTGATAGGCTCCATTTGAGAAGACTTTGCTCACAATATATGGACCTTCCCACTTCGTATCGAACTTGCCTTTGCTTGAGTGAGTCATAGTCATAGGACGTCTGACCGTTAGAACGGGTTCTCCTTTTTGAAAGGTTCTGACCTTAACTTTGTGGTTGAAAGTCTTTGAGATGCGGGCTTGGTATAACTCAATATACTGTTGAGCCAATAGCCGCTTCTCATCGAGCGCTTCTAACTCTTGAAGTCGAAGAAGATTGTTATTCTCTGTAGTGAGTTTGTTGGCAATAGCAATCCTCAAGGACGGAATTTGAAGTTCCAGAGGCAGAACTGCTTCACAGCCGTATACCAAAGAGAAAGGTGTACAGCCTGTAGGGTTGCGGACCGTAGTTCGATAGGCCCAAAGATATTCTCCAAGCTTTTCACTCCAGTTTCATTTGTTAGTAGATATAAACTTCTTGAGGAGCTTGATAATAGTCTTGTTGAAGGCTTCAGCTAAGCCGTTAGCAGCAGGATTGTAGGCTGTCGAAGCGACATTGTCAATTCGATGATCGTCACAGAACCTTGTGAACTTTTGACTAATGAACTGAGGTCCGTTGTCATGGATGATCCTTCGAGGTACATCGAATCTATAGATGACATAGTGTTTGACGAAATTGATGACGCTGCTAGTCTTGACTTCAGCCAATGGTATAGCTTCAGTCCATTTGGAGAAGTAGTCGGTTATTGCCAGGATGAACCGATGTCCTCTAGAAGAAGGAGGATTGATGGGACCGATGATGTCCATGCCCCAAGCTTCGAAAGGCCAGGAGGCGGCCGTCGAATACAGGAACTCCGATGGTTGATGAATAAAGTCTGTATGGATTTGACAAGCTTGACACTTCCTTGCATATTCGTCGGCATCAGATACCATAGAGGGCCAGTAATAACCCATACTTCGGATGCGATCCTGTAGTTTAGGACCGGGTTGATGTGCTTCGCAGACACCATCGTGAGCTTCACGCAATACTTGCTTCGCCTCATCTCCAGCAAGACAGCGTAAGAGTAGGCCGTCATAAGTTCGTCGGTAGAGAGTTTTGGTGGTCTGATTGTAGTAGAATCGCAGAGACCACCGACGAATACTCATAGCCTCCTTAGGATCTTTAGAAAGTATGTCATGGACTACAAAGTCGATGAAGGGAGTTCTCCAATCTTCACTGATACTATTGACTTCAGTAAGATTACTGAATTTAATATTATGATTATTTTCGACACAGAACAATTCCCGATTAGGGATGACCACCACCTGTTGTCTTTTGATAGGGATGGCTAAGACTGCTGCAAGATTAGCCAACGCGTCTACTTCAGTATTGCAAGCTCGGCGTACATATTTGATAAAAAAAGGCTTTGAATGATATAGCCATGTTGATTGTCGCTTCAAAGTAAGGCACTAGATCTTGATGACGAACTTCATAGGTTCCTCTAACCTGGTTAACAACCAAATTGGAGTCGCCATAGACTTCAAGATACTCGACATCAAGTTGTTTGGCTAACTGAAGACCAATGAGTAGAGCATTGTACTCTGCCACGTTGTTGGAGCAAGGCTCATCTAAGGAGTAGGCTCTTTGAATAGCTGACCCATCTGGAGAAATAAGGACAATTCCAACACATGCGACAATAGCACCAATGGGTCCAATCCTAGATGCACCGTCAAAGAATAGACGCCAAGTAGAAAATTCTTCGGAGATTGTATTAGATTCCAAAGTCTCGTCTGGAATTTCATCGTATAGCTTGGACGTCTCTGGAACAGGATGAGCTGCTAAGAAATCCGCCAATGCTTGGCCTTTGATAGACTTTTGAGAAACATTTATCATATCATATTGGGCTAGCAGAATGGCCCACGTAGCCAGCCGAGAATTTAGTGTGCTAGGCTTCTTCATCAATACCCGAAGAGGATTAACTTGGGATATGACATGAATAGTTTGGCCAATGATGTAATGTCGAGTCTTTTGAACAGCAAACATAAGAGCTAGGCATTCTTTTTCGACCGGACTATAACGGTGTTCAGCACCAATCATAGTACGACTGAGATAGTAGATAGCTTGTTCGTGGCCTTCTTTGTTCTTCTGAGCAAGTAAAGCGCCCAATGAATGATCCATAGCACGGACATACATTAAAAATGGTATGCCAGAGATTGGTGGCACCAAGACTGGTGGGTTCATGAGATACCACTTTATGTCATCAAATGCTCGTTGACATTCTTCGGTCCAAACGAAAGATACACCCTTCTTTATGAGTTGAGTAAATGGTCTCCAGCATCCAGACAGATTCGAAATGAATCTCTTGATGTACGCAAGTCGACCTTGGAATCCTCGTAGCTCTTTTAGGTTGCATAGAGGACGCATCTCTTGAATGGCTTTGATCTTCTCGGGATCCACGTGTATACCCTTAGAGGTAATAACGAAGCCAAGAAATTTGTCACTAGAGACACCCAAGAATGACTTGGTGGGATTCATTTTGAGTTGATGTTGTCGCATGAGATTGAAGATAGTTCTCAAGTCTTGGATGTGATCTTCCTTTAGACGACTTTTGACAACAATATCGTCGACGTAGCATTCGACAGTCTTGCGCAGATGATCTCGAAAGATGGTACTCATGGCTCGTTGGTACGTTGCACCAGCATTTTTGAGACCAAATGGCATGACAGTGTAGCAGTAGACTCCACGAGGAGTACGAAAAGAAGTATGTTTTTCGTCTTCTGGATTCATCCGAATCTGATTGTATTCGGAGAATCCATCCATGAAAGGTATTCTTTCGAACCCACAGGTGTTATCAATCATGACATCCGTGATAGGGAGAGGAAATTCATCTTTTGGACATATTTTATTAAGATCCCGAAAGTCGATGCAGACTCAAACTTTGCCATTTTTTTAGAACTGGGACAACATTAGCTACCCAATCAGGATGATGTTCTTCTCGAATAAAGCCACAAGCGATAAGCTTCTTGACTTTATCGTTGATTGCGTCCATCATTTCCGGCTTAAAACGTCGTTGTTGCTGTTTGACCGGTTTTGCATTCGACAGAATGTTCAATTTGTGATTAGCAACTTTGGGATCTAATCCTGGCATGTCTTCATAACTCCAGGCAAAGACATCAATGTATTCTTTAATCAGAAGAATTAATTCTTGCTTATCTGCCTCTGGAAGGTTCTTGCTGACGAATATTGGACGAGGTGATCCGCTCTCTCCTACATCAACATGAACGAATTGATCTTTAGTAGGCGGTTCCCTTTGTTCAAATCGGAGTTCCCATTGAGTATCCATTCGTTGAGCCCAAGGATCTGTTTCAGAACTTTCCTCAATATCCTCGTCATAGCCTTCTGGAAGTTCGACGGAGACCATGTTAGAAGATACAGTCAATCGATGAACTTGACCGATGCTGGTATCAGAATCCTATTATCTGGAATCAGAAGAGTTAGAGCGCTCTTCACTATCGGATTCAGAGTCTGCCGGGGATAATACCGGAGGAGAAGTATATTCGAGACCTCTTTTGGTCTTGTTGTAATACATCTCTGACTTTTCTTTTGGAACAGCCGTACGAATAGGAGTTTTTTTACCCTTACCGTAGTTGAGGCCACTTTTGAAGTCGTAACCCATCTTCTGGATGATGTCTTTTGATTGCTGACTGTAACGACGGAGTTGAAGATGCCCCGTATCATTAATTTTGCTATCATCCGTATAGCTGAATTATTGTTCAGGTCCTTTACGAAAAAGTATTGGACTCTTGCCTTTCTTACGAGCGGGAACAATACGATATGAATCCTTTAGAAGTTCGAGTAAGACTTCTATTTGAAGAGATTGTACAACTCCTATTGTAAATGATTGAAAGCTATCTAACATATCCAAATAGCACTTAGCATGATAAACGACATCAGTATACTGGAAAGTAGATGCTTTTTCATTGATTTGTACATTCATATTTACAGCAGGACCTCTAGCCTTAGCAGGCTTGGTCAGATTAATTACAAGAGGGGGAGAAGAAGAACGTGGAGGAGGATTGGCTTTGTTACGACGGAGGTCGATAACAAGCGGCTCAGAGGCTCCGTCGTAACAAGCGGCTCAGAGGAGGTGAGCTCCCTTTTTTCTTTGTTATGAGATAAATCTATAACAAGTGGCTCAGAAGAGGTGATCTGCCTTTTTTCCTTGTTACGACGTAAACCAATAACAAGTAGCTCAAAAGAGGTGAGCTCCCTTTGATCCTGATCATCATCAGTTGGTTGTGTCTGAACTGGCAAGTGAATAGCCAGTGGCTTGGAAGACTGAGGACGAGAAATACGCCCTTTGACAGGTATGATGAGGGTGTCATTAGGCACTGTTTCTTGCTCTTCTTCAGTGTCCAAAGATAGGACAACCTTCATGAATTCATCCTTATACATACGAGCATCGTTGCAGTATGCTTCGACGCCTTTAAAAGGATAAAGATCATCAATCTCCTTTTGCACCTCTCCATTGTCATCAACATATTTAAAACATTGATGGAGAGTCGAAGGAACAATGTTATGCTCATGCATAAATGGTCTTCCTAGTAAACCATTGTAAGAACAACCATGGTTGTCAATGATATAGAAGGTAACCTTTGTGCAAAGATTGCCTATTTGGAGTTTTAGGCGAGTCTTGTCCAGAGGTTCACTCCTTCCCTGGTTGAACCCGGGAATAGTGGTGATTGTACTGGAGAGACTATGCACTAGGATCTTCAGCGCATCCAATATTGTCTTCGACATAATACTGAGAGCAGATCCTGGATCTATTAGAATACGATCGACTTTCATCGAGTCAACATATCATATATAGTAGAGAGGACGATCGTGCCTGTTGTCTTCCATTAACATGTCATCCTGTGTGAAAGTTATGTTTGGAATTAACTCCAACACACTATGACAATAAAGGCAAGAGACTGGCTCTGCTTTTGGCTTCTTAAGCAGGGCTAGACAGGTTTCAGCTTGCATGAGAGCCTCGCTCAGAGTTTCCCGAGTCTCTTTGGAGAGGCGCAAGAGCTCGAAAATGGACAGCCGGGCCGGTGTATTAGCCAACTGAGCTAAGATGTCAAAGTTGTAAGACTTTTTAAGTCCGGAGGGAGATGATTTCTTCAAAGGTTTATCGAAGCGGACTTACTGTTTGCCTTTGTCACCTACCTTTAGCTTTGGAGGAATGGACACTACAACTGGTGAGGGTGCAGTAGGAATATCCTAAGTGGAAGCAGGCTGCACTGGAGCAGGCTCAGAAAAAGAAGAAGCAGGATTCTCTTGAGCTTCGGGGTAATCCTTTAGATAAGCTTTCTCCGATCTGGTGCCCAGCAGGATTTCTTCGTCAACTATGGGGGTCAAAAGACACCATATTGCAAATCTTTGTCTTGCCTTTGGAACGGTCTTTCTTCTTGGAGGAAGAGGGAAGTTCAAACTCTGAAGCAAGATCCGGATGAATCCACATAATCTCGCCGTTGTCAAGAGACAAGGGGACGAGACCTTCACTTCGTGGATGAGGGAGATTCTCGATCTCAAGAGTAGCTTTGGGGATAGGAATAACACCGTACTGTACCATTTGGGACGGAAAGTCATCGAATTGAACTGAGACTATGTTTGCGGTGACAGTCTTCTCGTCTTGCTGCAGAGTGACAATACCAGCATTGACCAGTTCTTGAATTTTGCCTTTGAGCACATAACATGCTCGAGTAGGATGTCCGATGAACCTGTAATAGACACAATACTTAGGATGACTAGTCTTACCGACTTCATCAGGCTTCTTGGGATCTGGGAGCTAGAGCTTATTGCTTTTAATCAAGCAATCAAAAATGCTCACTGTGTCATTCTTGTCAAAAGAGTATTCTACTTTCGGACGAGGTTCCCTTGGTGGAGGTGCTGAAGGAGTAGAAGTGGACGTAGGGGGAGCTACGTTGACCGCTGTTTGCCATGAAATATAAAAGAACAGAACAATTATCGGAGGACCGGACTTTTACTTCACGTTACAAACTCGCTTGTACAAAGAAAGCCTAGGAACGAAAACCTAGGTACAGTAGTCTAAGTACAATTGTTTATTTTAGATTCTGGGGGGTGACGATAGAGGCTCGGGAAGGCGACGGCAGTCCTGCCTTAATCCTTGGACGATCGGTATGCAGCCTTGGCTCCTTGTGAAAAGATGGTAGGCGTTGACGAAGAAATGCTCTTCTTGCTCCTCTGTTGCTCCTCTAGCTTCTCTCTCTCTCTCTGTATGTATTCTCTCTCTGACTATGGGGGGAAGTCTCTCTGTATATACGTATTTTTCTCTCTGAAATTGTATATCTCACAAGGGAATGGCACCCTGCTATTTATAATAGTGGGATGTGATCATTAGGGTTGCCAATGATTAGCTTTTGGAGATGGCGGCGGCTTGGAGATTGGTCTATCTTGGCCATTCGTTTTAATTATGATGAATCTGGGCTATTAGGTGTAGATTACACCAAATCCCATGAGCAATTAATGCTGATTGGAATAAATCTTCCTTATACTGATCTTCTGATATCTGCGAATAAATCAGATCTATTCTTCTGCCATGTGTCCCAGATTTATTGGGATCTGACCCAATCTTTAATGGCAGCAAATCTGAGGAATTAATCGGTTTAGGACACGTGTCCTAGGAGCTGCTGGGGGGAATCTGGCCCGCATGACTAGTGAGCCGCATATAAATGTGAGCCGCATATGAATGTGAGCCCACGTGTCAGGGCTGCGTGGGCAGTGACCCTCACTTGAGTCCTCTAACCACAGAGGAGTAATCCTTGTGGACCGCATAGGTATATATCCGCCTGGGCCGCATGGATATGATCTTCTTGAACCGCATGAGAAGTCCTCGCTCGAGCCGCATGAGAAGTCCTCGCTCGAGCCGCATGAGGCTTTCATGGCCTGAGCCGCATAGGATGGATTCACTTGTGAGACGCATGGGAAGTCCTTTGCTCGAGCCGCATGAGGCTCCTATGGCCTGAGCCGCATAGGATTTATTCTGAGCCGTATGAGAAACGAGCCGCATACGAACGCCCACGTGGCAAGGCCACGTAGCATTTTTATGGCTCTCGGAGGATTTGTGTCAGAGATTTCTTTCCTCTTCCCTAAAGATTCATCATTATGGCAGAGCCATAATTACCTACCTTTGGTGTCAGGGCTGTCAACTTTTCAGAGGGGTCAGTCGTCATAGCAATTAATGCAGCATGGGTGGAGGGGAGCACTATCAGGCCACGTGTCTTCTAAGCCGCATGTAATGCCCTGGGCCGCATAGCTTCCTATGTCGCATGACTCCCTGAGCCGCATGCGTTTTCTAAACCGCATAGATCTTTCCTGGCCGTATGAGTCATTTTCTTTAGTATTTTCCATGCTTCTACAGGACCCCCTTCAAAGTTTTCAATTTGTAAAATTGAAATACTTTGAATAAGAAGCATGGCAGTGTTCTTCTAGCCGCATATGGAATTCTGATCGCATAGAAGTCTCAGTCGCATGAATTATTTAGCCGCATAAGTGACTTAGCCGTAGGAGACTGTTCAGCCGCATAGCTGCTTGCCACGTCATTATTTGCCACGTACGACAATCTTTAGCACTTAAATGTTGTTGATTTTTTTTTAAAGGCCGCTTTTTGGTGCGGGATCCGAGGAGCTTGGCCTTCATTTTCGGCGGCTTCTTTTGATAACCGAAGAGTCGGTTTACGTGTACACACGGGGATCGAAACGCTCCGTCTTTGCTTATAAATACGGGTGACTTTAGCCGGAGGGACTTCTTTACCTTCTCTTTCATTCACTCTTTTTCTTGTCTTCTCTTTCTGATCTTCCTTGTCTTCTCGTCGAAGCAATGGCTCCCAAGTCTTCTAAAGTTATTTCAGCCACCGCGAAGGGCAAGAGGGTGACGTCCTCGTCCGCCGTCGATCGTGAAGCGCCCGAAATGCCCTCTGACGTTCGTCCAGCTTTTAAGGGTAAGGGTTGTATTTGGATCTTGAGTACTTATGGCTCTGTTGCATATTTATGCACAAGTCTCCTCCCAAGTTGATGGCAGAGCCGCATATGCTGTATGGGCCGTATGACTTTTTCATGCCCGAACCACATAGATAATGCCCTATAAAGTCTTCTCTGAACGGAGCCGCATATGTTTTTAGCAGGCTGAACCGCATAGCGTTTTGCGCCGCATGGGTTCTTCTGTTAGAACTGTGTATATTCGTCCAATCCGCATAAGCTATCGAGTTAGAGTCATATGGAACTCCCATCTGATTTGGGTCGCATGAGATTGTATTGACTCGAACCGCATAGGCTTCCTAGCCACTGTACTTCTTGAGACCCAACTGGACTGGGGCCGCATAAGATATTATTGACCTGAACCGCATAGGCCGGCGAGAGCTTCTTTGTTTAGTAGTTTTTTGTTTTAGCCATCTTTTAATCTTGTTTCTTCTTTTTCTCTTTTTTTTCAGTGAACCTCCCAACCAACCCAGCAGGAGAGCTCCTTGTGGGTTCAGCTCAGCATGCCGCAAACGTACAACTTGACGAGTTAATCCGTCGTATAGAGGATCAGCTACCTACCAATGAGCCTAAGAAGAGAGTGGCTGCTATTAATAAACAACCTTTTCGCTTTCTTTGTTCAATGATGAATTCGGAGAAGTTGGATGGAGAATTTTTGAAACCGGCTTTCCTCTTTAGGGACGCCTTTTCCATAAAGAACTCCCGGTTGCTGGATGTCTCGGAGCACTGGGATTTTTCTGTAGACGGGGTAGAGTTTCATATCCCTGAGATGGAGCGGCATTATCCTCTCTCATGGTTTAACATGGTCCCGCGGGACAGGACTATGGTGGGTTCCCTGACTCCCACCCAACAGGGAATGTTTGTGAGCAAAATTCACTACAACAGACGTACGGGTTTAGTATGTGCGGGAAAGGAATCCATGAGTCGGACTGTGATGGGGCTGCTCCCGGGCACTTTTGTAAACACAACTGGCCCTAATTTTACCTTCACCCTAGCTGATACGTTTCTGAACCAGCTCGCTCACAAGGGGTCTTATCCCATAGGCAGGTTGTCGCTGCTAAATTGGATCAACCCCATTCCCACATGGACTAATCTTACCTCATGGATCTTGAGGCAGTATGGGGACTTCCTTCAGGAAATTGATCTCTACTATGCCATCAGGGGTACCTGCTACGGGTTTCCATTAACAAGCCCTTGTTCATAGCTCTATTGGAGCTGTATAATCGGCGTACAGGAACTTTCTTTGCCCCCGGAGGGGAACTGGGGCTTGCTCTTTATGAAATGAACACTGTGTCTAGATTATCATGGGGAGGTGAAGCTTTTGAAGTATGTACACCAACGAACGAAGAACTCGAAGAGCTGGACCGACGGTTTTCTGGTTTCGTTGCTGTGTACCAAGAACTGTTATGTCATCACAGTGCCTGCCATCAGATGCCTATCAAGAAAGTAAATAGTTCAGAAGGGAACGCCCCTCAGACCAAGGCCTGGATTTTGTATCTTTTCAAGTTGCGTCCTTCCGGTCAAGTCTCGTCTCGAACTCCTCGAACCCCGGAGGAGGTGAGGGATATGAAGTCGAAGGTCAAGAAGTCGAAGTCTACCCGTAGCCGGTTTGGGAGTAGCACTGACTCCCTCAGTTATTTCTACTATGGTATCCGGGAGATGTCTGATAAAGCGATCTTGGCCGGGTTCTTGATGGTATGGCTACGCAATTGTGTAGTCTCAGGCGGCGCGGGTTCTATAGAAAGGATCAGCCGTCATGTCATTTTTCCTGCTGTAAAATTGGTCTTCAATGTAAGACTGGCGCTCCTTCCGGCCATGGTGTGTAGCATACACCACGACCTTCACGCCTTTTCATCCAAAGTCATCGCTCGCGATGTGTCGATGGACTTTGAACGAATAGAACTACCATACCACTACCTTATGGGGTGGTTATTGATGCACTATCGGTCGTTGATGAGGCCGGGACCTGATGAAAACGTTTTTGTTGATGATGCCTTTCTTTTCCGGTATCGTAATCAGACTTGGAAATATGATACCATACCGGCTTGCCGGAGGGCGTTGGCAAGAATTGATGGGCCCGAATTCTTTGTATCTCTCCCTGAGTTCACCTCTGACAAAATGAGGAGGGTATATGTTGACGGCGTTGACCCCCCCAACTTTTATCTGAGAAAATGCTTCTTTGGTTACGCAACATCCGTCCCGCGCACTTGGTGTATCGTTACCAGAATAGAGTATACCTGGAGCCTTATCTGTCCAGTAGATTTTCCCGTCAATTCGGGTATAGCCAATTGTTCCTGAATCGCCCTAGCGCTTGCTTGAGCTTCGAGGGCAGTGTGCTCGATGGTGTCCGGGCTTGGCATTATTATAATGCGACCCATACCCGAGCCAGCTTCTCACTCCCTGATGCCAAGGTGGAAGGTGATATCTTGTATATAGCGGCCCTTTATCATGTTGCGGCGAGCAAACCCCCTGTTAGTTTTGATATGAATAATAGCTTCATCACCGGCACCGGTTTGGATGAGAAGCCAGAAGGGTCCAAGAAGAGGAAGAGGGGGGCGAACAGGGTTCCTGTGCCAGACTCAGAGTCCACTAGGGCGGATGAGGAAGACGACGAACAGGACACTGATGACTCATCTCATTCTTCGGGCGAGGAGGTTGGGAGTCAACCCCCTGTCGTGCAGGTGGAAAGGGCCGTGGGTCAATCGTCTAGTTCGTCTGACGAGGTGGTGGAGGATCAACCGTCTGCAATACCCAGCCCTTCGCGTAAACGAAGTAGGCGCGTGACTACCGCAGATGACCGAACCCACTCCACGAAGCATGCTGCGGTAAGACGTCGCAGGCTGCTTCTTGATGATGTGGATGATGTTCCTGAGGTGATTTGGACTTCAGTTGTTTCCTTTCTTCTTCTTCTATGTTATGGCTTAATTATTTGTTTCTTTTGCTCTTTTATAGGCGTCGGGTGAGCTCGCCCCTCAGGACCCGATTACCGAGGCTGATTTGGTCCTGTCTCATTTAGTCAGTGGTGTGTGTACTACTATCATTGCTGCTGGGGTGCTTCCAGTTGCGACCGAGGATTCCCACTATGCTGGAACCTCAACCCAGGGGGATGGGGGCTTTACTGCGCCCGTCTCTGAAACAGAGCCCCCGCATGATGACTTTGTGGGTGGGGAAACTATGCCAGCTATGAATGAGCCGTCGTCCCCACGCTCTTCCCCTGGTAATACAAATCGAACCATAGCTCGTGAATAAGCCTATGTGTCCTTGTCATCTTTTCTTTCAGATTATGTCGACTAATGGTTGATTTGGATGTTCAGATCTCAACCCTTCGTTGCCAGTGACTGATGTTGCTGGGTTGCATCCCACCGGAGAGAGCCTGGAGGAACCTCTCTGCGTCGATGGACCTTTGTCTGGGTCGAGCTCGGGGTCCCAGGTAGCAGTGCCACTGGGACAAGAGACGATGCCCCCTACGTCCTTCTCTGCGAATGTCGTTTCGGGGGTCAAACTTTCCTCCCTGCCGAGCATCCAGGCTCTTCGGGCGGCGGAAGAGGAGTTAGCCGCCTTCCAAGCATCCTTCCGTACGAAATTTGCTTCCTTGGTGGCGGGTACAGTAACTTCTGAAGCTGCTCCTCCGGTATCGTCGGCCACTCTCCCTCTGACGCCGTCTTCTTCAGAGGTTTTGGATGACGCGTTACAGGATGTGGTTGCCATCTTCCATCGTCATTTGAAGAGAGGGGTCGAGGCAGTAGTGGAAAGGAGGACTTCCTTTACTCTGGCCCGTCGATGTGTCGGAGGCCAGATTACCATCCTTAAGACACTCCCTGGAGGAGGGGAATTGGCTGCGCTTTTAGAGTCGAAGCTATTAGAAGCTGATCGTCTCGTGGTCCAGTTTTGCTTGTTGCAACAGACTGATTTACCTGCGGCCATAAATCTAGAGCACAACTTTCTCATTACTGCGGTGGAGAAGGTGATGGCTGCCTGGGAATCGCTTAAACCGGCTATATTGAAGGATCGCCGGGATCTGACTCGATTGCACGACCAGTGGAGCCGTCGGACTGAATATTGCTCAACTCGGGAAGCGGATGCTTCCCGTGGGGTGGCCGATACCCGGGAACATATCCTTGAACTCCAGCAAAAACTGGCTTTCCTGGAGTCAGAGCTTGAGACCGCTCGTTCTGAGAAAGAGACTGCTATCCAGGAGGCTGATAAGTACAGTAGGGCTTCTGCTAGTCTAGAGCTTGCTCTCAAGAAGATGGAGGACAACTGGCAGGCGTATACACTTTTGAATGATGCAGAGCAGTTATCCCAAGAAGCCGAGCGTCGAGCCAAGCAGAGGCTTGATCGGGGGACTGCCTTGGTGAAGAACCGTCTTTTGGAGTTGTGTAATGCCGAACTATAGTCGGCCCTTTTTTTTCTGTTTTGTTTCTGTTTTCTTTCTTTCTGAAGGGGACATAATCCCGAAGTATGTAATACTTTTTCTTCCTTCAAATAAAGAGTACTTTCAATTCTACCCTTCATTTGTATTGCTTGCTGTGCCTGTAATATTGTGGTGATGTTTTCCCCTGTATAGGGGATATATTTGTGGACCTGTTACCCTTGGCGTACCTTGGTTTTAGGTAGAGGTAACAAGTTTTGGTCAGGGTACCTGAAGCAGCCATAGCGACGTGGTCATGGGTGCTCTTGGTATTGAGAAAAGGAATGCCGTAGAGCAGCTGGGCTCCTAGGGCTTGATGAGGTAATAGATTTGTGCTGAGAAGTTTAGCTGAGGATATTTGTGGGCCTATTATCCTTGGCGTACCCTGGTTTAGGATACGGATAATAGGATGAAGGAGAACCGACATACTTGCTCAGAGGTAACGAGGACATGGCAAGTGGGAAGGTATTCTTAACGTAGAGTCTTCCTACTCAGAGGTAATGAGGACATGGCAGGAGTGAACTCGACAGAGGATATTAATGGTGAATAGAGGACATTTGTAAACCTGTTACCCTTGGCGTACTCCGGTTATGGGTACAGATAACAGGTCGAAAGGGGATCATCATACTTACTCAGAGGTAATAAGGACATGGCAAGTATGAAGGTTTCTTCGACGGAGCCTTCCCATTCAGAGGTAATAAGGACATCACAGGAGTGGGCTCAATGAAGGAGGGCACATAGAACAACTCAGAGGTAATAAGGACATGGAAGTTCTATGTAGGGGGTGATTTGTTTTTTGGCAGAAGTGGGACGACTCAGAGGTAATGAGGACATGGCCGTCTTGGAAGTTTGTGGACCCGTTTACCCTTTTTGTGCACTGGGAGTACGGGTAGTGGATCACGAGGGAGGATCTCTTCCAGGAAGAAAGTTCAGAGGTATAATAATACGTGACTTACTATCCGAAAGAGTGACCGGAATGTGAGTTCAGAGGCACCAGCGGGTACATGACTCGGTAATTTAGAATATTTGAGAAAGTGTGAGTTCAGCGGTACCAGTGGGTACATGACTCGGGAATCTGGAGAATGGTGAGTGTGAGTTCAGCGGCGCCGATGGGTACATGACTCGAAAATCTGACAAACTATGAGGGTGAGTTCAGTGGTATCAGCGGATACATAACTCAAAAATCTGGAAATTTATGGGGTGAGTTCAGTGGTACCAGCGGGTACGTAACTCAAAAATTTGGAAATTTATAGGGTGAGTTCAGTGGTACCAGCGGGTACGTGACTCAATAATATGAAATGTTGTGGATGTGAGTTCAGCGGTACCAGCGGGTACGTGTCTCGGTAATCTGGAATATCATTTAGACATAATATTTCTTCAGGAACTTGCCGTTGACGGGCAACATGAGCAAGTCTCCGTTTTGTTTTGCGAGGCGGTAAGCACCGTTGGAGAATACTGTCTCTGTGATAAATGGGCCTTCCTATTTTGGTTGGAACTTGCCGGCGGTCTTGTGAGTCATGACCATCGGCCTCCGGACTGCCAAGATGAGATCGCCTACCTAGAATGTTCTGATTTTGACCTTCTTGTTGAAGGCTCCAGAGATGCGTACTTGGTATAGCTCAATTCCTTGCTGAGCTAAGAGGCGTTTTTCATCTAATGCCTCCAATTCTTGCAGTCGACGTTGGTAGTTATCATCTGTTGTCAATTGATAAGTGAGGGCGACGCGGAGTGAGGGTATTTGAGTCTCTAATGGGAGAACTGCCTCACTTCCGTATACTAGAGAGAATGGTGTATTCCCGGTGGCGGTCCGCACTGTGGTGCGATAAGCCCATAAGCACTCGCCGAGCTTCTCGTTCCAGTCGCGCTTGTTGGAGGAGACGAACTTCTTGAGGAGTTTGATGATTGTTTTGTTGAACGCCTCTGCTAACCCGTTTGCTGTCAGGTTGTACGGCGTCGAAGCGATATTCTGAATACGGTATTTATCGCAAAACCGATAGAATGCGTGGCTTGCGAACTGCGGTCCATTATCATGGATGATCCTTCGGGGCAGTCCAAAGTGGTAGATGACGTGATGCTTAAGGAAGCTAATCACGTTCAAAGTCTTGACTTCTGCGAGCGGAACAGCCTCCGCCCACTTGGAGAAGTAATCAGTGATCGCAAGTATGAAGCGGTGTCCTCGGGAGGAAGGTGGGGTGATTGGACCAATGATATCCATTCCCCATGCTTCAAATGGCCAGGACGCCACTGTCGGATGTAGAAATTCTGATGGTTGGGGGATGAAGTCCGCGTGGACTTGGCAGGCTTTGCATTTTCTTGCATAATCTATCGCATCTGCCACCATCATGGGCCAATAGTAGCCGATTCGTCGAAGGCGGTCTTGCAATTTAGGACCAGACTGGTGGGCCCAGCAGACACCGTCGTGAGCTTCTCGTACGGCTTCTTTGGCTTCTGTATTTGATAGACACCGAAGCAGTAATCCATCGTAGGAGCGGCGATACAGCATTTTCGTCTCTGTATCGTAGAAGAATCTGAGAGAACGCCGTCTGATGGAAGTGGCTTCCTTTGGGTTCTCGGACAGGATATCGTAGACGACGAAGTCGATGAATGGTTGTCTCCAATATGGGGCATCATCGATCGTCTGTGCGGAATAACTCGCCACGAATTGCAAATTGTTTTTGGGACAGACCAGTTCGTGGCCTATCACATCCACTGATTGGCGATCATAATTCGAAACTGCGAGGGAAGCGGTAAGACCGGCCAAGGCATCTGTTTCGATATTTCGGAGTCTGGGGACATGTTCGATGAAGAACCCCTTGAACGACGAGATAATGTCAATCGCTATTTGGTGATAAGGGATCATGTCTTCGTGGCGGACTTCGTATGAGCCCCGGATCTGATTGACGATTAGCTGGGAATCGTCGTATGCTTCAAGGTATTCTACCTCCAGCTCTCTTGCAAGTTGGAGGCCAATGACCAGAGCATTGTACTCGGCCACATTGTTAGAGCAGGGCTCGGTGAGGGAATAAGCGCGGTTAATCACCAATCCGAAAGGAGAGATGAGCACTACCCCGACTCCGGCGACTATATTGCCTTTAGGTCCGGTCCACGAAGCACCGTCGAAGAACATTTGCCATATATCATAGTGAGAGGTTGCATGCGAGTCGACGACCTCATCTGGGATCTCTTCATATATCCTGGAGGACTCCGAGCCCGGGTGGACTGCTAAGAAGTCTGCCAGGGCTTGACCTTTGACTGCCTTTTATGGGACAAAGATCATATGATAAGGGGTCAGCAATATTGCCCATGTAGCGAGTCGAGAGCTAAGTGCCCCTGGTTTGGTCATGAGGACTCTGAGAGGGTTGACCCGTGAGATCACATGTATCGTTTGTCCGGTGACATAGTATCGCGTTTTCTGAATGGCGAACACCAAGGCGAGGCATTCCTTCTCTACAGCGGTGTATCGGTGCTCGGGTCCCACCATCATTCGGCTGAGGTAGTATATGGCTTGTTCGTGCCCTGCATCGTTGTTTTGCATCAACAGGGCACCGAGGGAGTGTTCCATTGCTCGTACATAAAGCAGGAATGGTTTTCCAGGGACTGGGGCCACCAAGACTGGAGGATTTGATAAATATTCTTTGATGCTGTCGAAAGCACGTTGGCATTCCTCGTCCCATACGAATGAGACTCCTTTCTTCATGAGGTGCGTGAATGGTCGGCATCATCCGAAGAGGTTGGAAATGAACCTTCTGATGTAAGCTAACCTCCCTTGAAGGCCTCTGAGTTCGCAGAGATTTTTCGGGGGACCCATCTCCATGATTGCTTTTGTCTTCTCAGGGTCTACATGGATACCCTTTGCAGTGATGATGAAGCCTAAGAACTTCCCGCTGGATACGCCCAGGAAGGACTTCGTAGGGTTCATTTTCAAATTGTGCGTTCGCATTAGGTCGAATATCGTCCTTAGATTCTGCAGATGGTCTCCCTTGCTATGGCTCTTGATGGCTATATCGTCAACATAGCACTCTACCGTCTTGCGTAAGTGGTCTCTGAAGATGATGCTCATGGCTCTTTGATATGTGGCACCAGCATTCTTTAAACCGAAAGGCATGACTGTGTAGCAGTACGTGCCAATCGGTGTTCGGAATGATGTATGCTTTTTATCGTCAGGAGACATTTTGATTTGGTTGTACCCCGAGAAGCCATCCATGAATGACATGCGTTCGAAGCCGCAGGTATTGTCGATCATGATGTCTATGATAGGAAGGAGGAATTCATCTTTAGGGCATGCCTCGTTCAGGTTGCGGAAGTCGATGCAGATTCGAATCTTTCCATTCTTCTTAAGGACGGGTACTATATTGGCGACCCAATCGGGATGTTGCTCCTCACGAATGAAGCCGCTGGCTATCAGTTTGTTGACTTCAGTTTCGATTACGTCCATGATGCCTGGGCGAAAGCGTCGCTGTTGTTGCTTGACTGGCTTCGCATCTGGTCGAATATTGAGTTTGTGGAGAGCGATGTCAGGATTTAACCCTGGCATGTCTTCATAGCTCCAGGCGAACACATCAATATACTCTCTGACAAGTTCTAACAGCGACTCCCGGTCTTCGTCTGTTAGGCTTTTACTGACAAAAATTGGTTTTGGAGAAGATTCGCTGCCGAGATCCACTTGTATAACCTCATCTTCAGTAGGAGGTTCTCTCTGTTCGAACCGCTTTTCCCATTGTGCGTCCAACTACTGGGCCCATGGTTCTAGCTCGAGGATTTCGGGGATATCTTTGTCTTCCTCGTAAGCGTCGGCGAATGCCATATTGACTGACATGACTTGTCTGAATACATCTCCGATGCTGGTATCTGAGTCGGAAGTTGGTAATCTGGTTGAATGTGACTCCCAGTCGCATTCTTTATCTGAACTTTCAGGGGTCGTAGTAGGCGTTACATACCCTAACCCGTATCGAGTTTTGTTATAGTAGTTCCGTGGTTTGCCCGCCGGGACTGGCGGCTTCAAAGGTAATCGTCGTCCAGTGCCGTAGTTCAATCCTGGCATCGTCTCTAGATCATACTCATGTTTCTGTATGAGATATTTGGATTGAGGGCTATAGAGATACAGAGGCAGTCTCCCGGCATCTGACCCGAGGTCGGCTTCTTCTATGGTGAGGGGATGCGGGTTGTTCGTCCGGCCGAAGATGATCGGATGATCTCCTCCCTCGAATATTCGGTAAGCGTCTTCTACTAGGGTAAGCTGGATCGCGGTGTATACATTTGTCACCTGTGTGTGTAGGTGAGCGCCTATACCGTGTTCCATAGCATACATTGTACATAGCTTATTGAGCTCGGTATAGTTCAAAGATAACCCTTTATTGATGAAGTAAGGTATCTTTTCTAGGGGGATTACATCATCAGCGGAGGGAACATTCGTGTGGGCAGCCACATACTTGGCTAACTCTGGTTCCTCTTCGGCTACCCCCTGTGTAAATGAAGACTGAGAGAACAACCTGGGAAGCTTGATCATCAGTAGTTCAGTTGACAGGGCAAAGCGTGGAGTTGTTGGCAGACTAGCGACCCCCAGTTTGGCACTCGAGGTAGAGCGAGGAGTGGCCGGTTCGCTAGAAGTGTCAGACCTTGCGTCGAGGTGACGACCCTTCTTGGGAAGGCGTATCGTCAACGGCTTGTCGGAGGGATTGAGCTTCCCTGTTTGGGGTTGACTTACTCTTGGCAGTCTGATTGTCAGTGGCCCCGTTGTGGGTCTCGGCACTTGGCCGGACCTTGGTAGCCGGATTATCATCTGTTTCTCTTGCGCTGAGAGGCTGATCGCATCCTTCTGCAGAGTGGCAGTAAGGGGTGCGGACTTGCCCAGTTTGCGAGATTGGAGGTGGATCGTCAGGGGTCCTTCGGATCCCGTAGCCGTTTCGGTACTAGCTTGTTCATTTCCTTCATCAAGGTGCCTCTTCGACTTTTCGTATAGGTAGGAGTCTGAGTAGTAGGATTCGACCCCTTTGAAGGGATCGATATCAGCAAATTCTGTCTTCACGAAGCCGTGTTTGTCGACATATTTGAAGTACTGGTGTAGCGTGGAAGGCACGATCATGTAATCGTGTATCCATGGGTGCCCCAAGAGGATATTGTAGGAAGTGTCTGCATCTATGACGTAACAGGTGACTTCGGATTGGAGATCGCCAATCTGACACTTCAGGCGAATCTTCCCAATAGGGTAGCTCCTGCCCGAATTGAAACCGCTGATGGCGGTGCTTGTAGGTGTCAGGCGATGCATTGGGATGCGGAGATGATGTAGTAGACCCTTCGGGATGATGCTTATGGAAGAGCCAGGATCAATGTGCATCCGATCCACCTTCACGTCGCCGATGTATCCTGTCACCCCCATTTCCTGTATTTCGTATTTGTACTCGTGATTTGATTTTGGCACGTATTTTATTTTCTCGACTTGTCGATTCGGGTTCTCGTAAATGGGTTTTGGACCATGGCTTGGTTTTATTTTGTGGAGTTGGTTTGGTTTGGTTTGGTTCTTCATGAGTGGAACACCTTAGCCTATTCTCCCCCTCCATTCCATCACAACCACCCTCATTAAAACCTACCAACCTTTTCTCTCTCCTCCATAACTCCATTAATTTCTTACAACTTCTTCTTCTTCCTTCTTCCACACAACTCCCCAACCCATAGGCAAGTGCACCTTGCCATCAAATAAGCACCACTTTTTATTTGTCCATTAGCTAGATTAGGCCATGGAGAACAACTTTAGAACTTGACATTTTATGATTTGGAGCTTTCATTTTTCTAGATCTAGGTTTTGACTATTTTCGGATTTACATGGTTTTGATCTATTTTGTTTAGATTTTTGTGGGTTTTGATGCTTCCATGTGGAAGAGAATTCAATTTTACTCAAGTTAGACCTTTGAAAATCTAGATTTGATTTTGATTTTACCAAGATATGAAGTTTTGAACCTTAGAGTTCTTGGAGTCTTCTTCTCGGCCTGGAGAAGAAGACAGCAGCCTGCGCTCTTTAGCGCAGGGCTGGATTGCGCATCCCCCGCGGCCAGCGCTCTTTAGCGCAGCGTCGACTGCGCAGTTTGCCCCTTAGCGAACTGCGCTCAACCCGAGTGCACATGGATTCATGCGCAGTCTGCTCATGCAGTCTGCTCATGCGTAGTCTGCTCATGCGCAATCTATCCCTGCGCACTCCACTCATGCGCAACTGACCCTGTGCCATCCCTTCCTGCGCAACCTGATCCAGCGCAATCCATCTACTGCGCAGCTCACCCTGCGCAGCTCATCCTGCGCACTTGGCACCCTGTGCACTTGGTACCCTGCGCAGCTCACCCTGCGCACTTGGCACCCTGCGCAGCTCACCCTGCGCACTTGGCACCCTGCGCAGCTCACCCTGCGCACTTGGCACCCTGCGCAGTTGGTACCCTGCGCAGCTCACCCTGCGCACTTGGCACCCTGCGCAGTGCATACCCTGCACAACCTACTTGTCTATGATGAATTTGTTATTTTTTGATCTTGGCTCTTCTATAGTTCTATTTATATTAGTATTTTATTAGATATTTTATGCCCATTTTATATCCTTACGCCTTTTGACATGAACTTGATTTTGCTTAATATGTTTGGAATGACTATTGTACATAGCATGGTATGACAAGGAACTAGCATAACACGACAGTGACCCGTAGTGGTGCACTCTTGACATGACCAATCTGACTTGATAGTGGCCCGTCGTGGCGCACCCCTAACATGTACCCTGACATGATTTATCTTGATAACTTGATAGTGGCCCGTGGCGGCGCACTCCTGACTTGACTTGACTTGTAACTTGTAACTTGTAACTTGTGACTTGACTCGTATAATCAACTTGACACCGTGGGTGCTCCTGCTTGCTTGCTTGTACAATCCACTTGTCTTGTCTTGCATCATGTCTAGGACGTGACTTCCTGGGTACCACGGCCAGGGACTCGCGCTAAATTGGATTAGGCTAATGATTAGATCAAACTAGAACATGGAGAATTCCCAGTCACAGGCAATCTCGTTATCTGGGCGCTTTAACGGACTTGTAGCTTGCCGACGAGTAGAGCACATTTCCAGCACACTGTCATGTGTTGCACCCTCTAAGTCACTTATGGGTACATTTGTCTCCCGGGCAATGTACCCACCTATAACTCTCAACCCGCGGAAGGATAACTGGATAGTCTGCAGGGCTTGGGACTGGAATTTCTCACTTGCATCTTGTTAGTAATTAGGCTTGTGATAACCCTAGTTAGTTAAAGTAGTAAGCCGTAGTACTTGCTTGGCCGATTGTGAATGAATGGTGTCCAGCCTTGTCTAAGTCTTGTCTAGCTCCAGTACCTGCTATCTCCTGAGCATGTTTGTTTTACTTATCTTAACGATAAATGAGTAGAGACAGTGAGCTATTAAGGCGAAGGGTTACAACCCCGATCCTTGTATGGTTTAAGGATTGTAACCTGGCTCCCGGAATGGTTCCACGTCCCTAGTCGTTTATCGCCCTGTGTACTTTAGTACTTGTACTTTCCTTTTATTCTTTATGTTCTGATATGCTGGCTTTTGTTCTTATTTGTGGCCTCCTTTGTGGCACTTGCTCTTTCTGGGGTTTGACCCAGCTGGTTTTGTGTGGCCAGATTTCGGAGCAGCTCCCGAGGATCTACCAAGCTTCCAGCCCAATGGTGACAACTAGACGGAACCCGGGCCAAGAGTGGGTTTTCCTTTTTATTTCATCCACTTATATGTAAATTTATTCTTTTGAGGCGTTTAGCCGACGAGCACCTGTTAGCTCGATGCACATTTACTTACTGTCTGCCTACGGACTGTAAACATGATTAACAAATCCTAGGGTTGATCATGTATGACTGAACTCTTGCTAGTCCTATCATTTTGTACGACTAGCTTTATGATCATCCAATATGTAATATTTGGGACGTCTTATATATATATATATATTTGATGCTCTAATATCTTGTAACTCTGTTAATTGCTTGAGATTGAGACAATAGGCTTGACCTTAAGAGACTGCTGGCTTGTAGTAAACCCTCATATCTAGACAGCCGTGACCGTATAGTTGAGATGTATTCTATTTTAATATACGTAGCTGGCTATGTCTGCCCCCGCTCTCCAGTATTCTGGTTCTGGGGCATGACATGGTTTAAGTGGTAGCCCATGCAGGTCTTGTCAATCAAGAAATGTGAGGGTTTACCGAATAGATGTCTCAATCAATATTCGTCCTTGATCTCTACTCGTATCTTCAAATTCCTGAGAATCTCGACCTGATCACATTGCTTGTATCATTGATCTGTCCTGGTCCTTTCCTTATTGTTTCCTATGTCGTCTTCTTCAGCGGCATTACTCCCGGACATGCCAACCAGCCAGAGGAAGCTCGACAAGCACCCCAGTACCAGGAAGATCAAGCTCAGCACTCTGGAGTAGCCTCCCGAGTTATGCTTTCCGGAGGATCAGAACCTCCAGTTCAGGCAGCTCCGCCTGTTCAACCAGCTAGACAGGATGAAGGACCTTTGGTAGTGCTTATCAGAGAACTGCTTGCATCCCAAGATCGTCGAGGCGACGCCTTGCACCAGGAAGTTCATGATGCACTAAACCGAGGAGGTCCCCAAGGGAATCAGGCGGCCAACAGTTTCAAGCGCTTGAACCCTCCCTTCTTTGACGGCGGTGAAGATGCGATTGCTGCGGACGCTTGGCTTCAGGATACCGAGGTGGTTCTAGAAGCAGCTAGGACACCTGAGAATGAGAAGGTGGCAGTGGTATGCCTACAGTTATTAGACTTGGCTCGCGATTGGTGGGCAGCTCAGGCCATGGGATTAGCAGCACCAGTCACTTGGGCGACGTTCAGAGAGAGGTTCCAGACGAAGTACTTCGATGCGGTGGCACGGTACGACCTGCAGACCAGATTCACCAACTTGAAGCAAGGAGGCAGAACGGTCGATGGCTATGCGACCGAGTTTTCCAGGCTGAGTAGGTTCGCCCCCACCTTGGTGGCAACCGAGTTCGATAGGGCTCAGCGATTCCAGCAAGGGCTGCACTTAGAGATATTATTGGCTGTGGAGCAGTTCGAGCACCAGACGTTCGATGCAGTGTTGAAGGCAGCTAGGAGGCAAGAGTATACCTCCCGGAGAATTGTGAACAGGACCGGAGGCAGGAAGCGGTCCCACAACCAGATGCACCAATCTTCAGCTCCAGCCCCGGCAGCTAGGGGTATAACCATTGGAACTCCGAGGCGGGCGGCCTCAGTGACGTCGGTTCAGCATTCAACCTCGACGTACCCGTAGCAATAGAAGCAGAAGCAGTCTTTCACGGTGGGATGTTCTCATTGCGGGAAGCCGGGCCATGTAGTGGCAGAGAGTCGTAGGACACAGGGATTGTGCCTGGCTTGTGGAGGAGCAGACCACCAGATAGGGACCTGCCCGAATAGGGGAGGTCCATCATCATCCAACCTTTTTAGTTCTTCGGTGAGAGGACCAGCCCCAGTTCCAGTCCAGCAGCAGCAGCAGCAGTACCCGAGGCCATTGTTGCCTCAAGCCCAGGCCTTTCAGCAGCAGAACCAGCAGCAGTTCACCCAGGCTCCAACACAGAACCGACAGAGGGGTTTCCAGCAGAGGGGACCCGCAGCTAGAGGTCAGGCTATGATGATGACCATGGAAGAAGGAGTTGCACCAGGTGAGGTAGTGGCAGGTACTATTCTCGTCAACACCTTTCCAGCATCTGTATTATTTGATTCTACTGCATCGCATTCATTCATGTCTGCACGATTCGCGACACGGATAGGATTGGAGCCCGAGTCATTATCAGTGAGGCTCAATATACTTACTGGTAATGGTCTTATGGGAGTAGATCGAGTGTTTTCCTCGTGTCAGATCGTAGTTAGCGGTAGGGAGTTCCCCGCTAGATTCATAGAGTTTCCTATGGCAGACTATGATGTAGTCCTAGGCATGGATTGGTTGAGGAACCATTATGCTAGGATAGACTGCCATGTTGGCAGAGTTTTCTTTAGTATTCCCGGAGAGCCAGAGTTTTTATTTTCTAGAGGCACAGTAGAGCCATCTTCTCCAGTATTGCGGATGGCAGTAGCAGCAGTGCAGTTGCCCCGGATAGTTGAAGAGTTTCCAGATGTCTTCCCAGAAGAACTTCCAGGGATGCCACCAGAGCGGGAGATCGAGTTCACCATCGACTTGATTCCCGGGACAGCACTAATATCAAAGCGAGTCTACAGAATGGCGCCTTCAGAGTTGGAGATTTTGTACAAGATGATTGAAGAACTTAGAACCAAGGGATTCATTCGTGCTAGTGGATCGCCTTGGGGAGCCCCGATGCTTCTCGTAAAAAAGAAGGATGGTACGTCCAGGCTATGTGTTGATTATCGTACCTTGAACTCAGTGACAATCAAGAACAGATACCCTCTCCCGAGGATAGATGACTTGTTTGATCAACTCAAGGGGGCTTCAGTTTTCTCGAAGATAGACTTGCGGTCAGGATACCACCAGATCAGAGTCAGAGAGCAGGACATCCCGAAGACGGCGTTCAGATCTAGGTACGGGCATTGGAAGTTTCTAGTTATGCCCTTTGGAGCGACCAATGCGCTGGCGGAGTTCATGGACCTCATGAACCGTATTTTCATGCCTTACTTGTATCAGTTTGTGATAGTGTTCCTTGATGACATCCTGGTTTACAGCAAGAGTGAAGCAGAGCACGAGCAGCATCTCAGAGTTGTCCTCCAGATTCTCAGAGAGCACCAGTTGTACGCCAAGTTCAGTAAATGCGAGTTCTGGCTCGATCGCATTTCTTACTTGGGTCACATCATTACCAGAGGAGGAGTGGAAGTGGATCCCCAGAAGATTGTGGCTATCGAGTCTTGGCCAGTACCCGGCTCAGTGGCAGAAGTTCGCAGCTTTCTTGGATTGGCTGGCTACTACCGGCAGTTCGTCTCTGATTTTGTAAGGATTTCAGTGCCAATGACCCAGTTGACCCGCAAGGATGTGCCGTTCGTTTGGACAGCAGAATGTCAGGAATTATTTGAGAAGTTGAAGCAAGGTTTGATAACGGCTCCCATTCTCACCCTTCCAGATGGGACCGGAGGATTCACAGTTTATTGCGACGCTTCAGGCAGAGGATTGGGATGTGTTTTGATGCAGCATGGGAAGGTAATTGCTTATGCGTCATGTCAACTCCGTGATCATGAGAAGAATTACCCGACCCACGACTTGGAGCTAGCAGCAGTAGTGTTTGCACTTAAGTTGTGGAGGCACTACTTGTACGGAGATAGAGTGGAGATATTTACTGATCATAAGAGCCTGAAGTATGTTTTCACCCAGAAGGATCTTAATATGCGGCAGAGAAGATGGCTCGAGCTACTGGTGGACTACGATATGGATTTGCAGTATCATCCAGGGAAGGCCAACGTTGTAGCAGATGCGTTGAGCCGGAGAGCCGGAGTTTATTTTCTGACGGCGCAACCAGAGTTATTGTCGGGTCTTCAGAAGATGGGAATTGCAGTGGTTCTTCCTTCCAATGTGGCCTTGATGGCCAGCCTACAGATTCATTCCACCATAGTTGAGAGGATCTGGACAGCACAGTTAACAGATTCCAAGATTCAGCAGCTCAGAGCAGAGTGCGAGGCAGGAAGAAGGCCAGAGTTATGTATTCATGAGGATGGTACACTTCGACACGGCATGCATCTTTGTGTACCCAGTGGAGATATCAGACAGGAAGTCATGGCAGAGGCTCACAGGTCGCAGTATTCCATCCACCCAGGCAGCACGAAGATGTACAGAGATATTCGTCAACACTTTTGGTGGAATGGTATGAAGAGAGAGATAGCCCGGTATATCTCTCGATGTTTGGTTTGCCAACAGGTCAAGGCTGAACATCAGAGGCCAGCTGGACTTCTTCAACCCTTGCCGATCCCAGAATGGAAATGGGAGCACCTTACCATGGATTTCGTGACTGGGCTACCCAGATCTCCGGCAGGCAGAGATGCTATTTGGGTCATTGTGGACAGGCTTACCAAGGTGGCACACTTTCTTCTATTTAGAGTTGGACAGTCGACGGCGCAGCTAGCAGAGATGTATCTCAGGCAGATCGTCAGACTTCACGGAGTGCCAGTCAGCATAGTATCAGACAGGGATACGAGATTCACATCGCACTTCTGGTGCAGTCTTCATCAAAGTTTGGGGACTCGTCTCAAGTTCAGCTCAGCGTATCATCCGCAGACAGATGGGCAATCGGAGCGCACTATACAAACCCTCGAAGATATGTTGCGGTCGTGTACCCTTGACTTCGGTGGCTCGTGGGAGGATCACCTGCACCTGGTGGAATTCTCGTACAACAATAGTTTCCAGGCCAGTATCCAGATGGCACCCTTCGAGGCTCTGTATGACAGGAAGTGCAGATCCCCGTTAGCATGGGACGATGTCGGAGAGAGGCAGATGCTCGATCCAGAACTGATTTCTCAGACGGTTGAAGTGGTCAGGAAAGTCAGAGATCACCTCCGAGTTGCTTAGGATCGCCAGCGCCATTGGGCCGATGCTCATCGGCGTCCCTTAGAATTTGTCGTCAGCGACCATGTATTCCTTAGGATCTCGTCTACCCGCGACGTCATTCGTTTTGGCGTACGGGGAAAGCTTAGTCCTAGGTATATAGGGCCGTTCGATATTCTAGAGCGAGTAGGCGATGTGTCCTATCGTCTCGCTCTTCCGCCGTCGCTAAGTGAGGTACATGATGTATTCCATGTATCCCAATTACGACGGTACATCCCGGACCCGAGCCATATCCTAGATCATTCGGAATTGGTTGTTGGTACCAACCTTTCGTATGAGGAGAGGCCCGTGTCTATATTGGACCGGAGAGAAAAGACGCTCAAGAACAAGACTATTAACTTAGTCCGTATTGCTTGGGGTCATCACTCTCTAGGTGAGTCAACGTGGGAGCGTGAGGACGACATCCGATCGCGATATCCCTACCTGTTTGACTCGTGAGGTATAATGTCTTTCTTATGCCTTACGCTTTCCCTTTTCTTGCTTGTATTGTATGATTGTATGATTGAACTGCTTAGTGTAGCTTGCCTGTGCTTAGTATAGCTTGTCGTAGCAATCTCTAGCTCCTTGATTAAATTCCGAGGACGGAATTCTTTGAAGGTGGGTAGAGTTGTCACCCCCATTTCCTGTATTTCGTATTTGTACTCGTGATTTGATTTTGGCACGTATTTTATTTTCTCGACTTGTGGATTCGGGTTCTCGTAAATGGGTTTTGGACCATGGCTTGGTTTTATTTTGTGGAGTTGGTTTGGTTTGGTTTGGTTCTTCATGAGTGGAACACCTTAGCCTATTCTTCCCCTCCATTCCATCACAACCACCCCCATTAAAACCTACCAACCTTTTCTCTCTCCTCTATAACTCCATTAATTTCTTACAACTTTTTCTTCTTCCTTCTTCCACACAACTCCCCAACCCATAGGCAAGTGCACCTTGCCATCAAATAAGCACCACTTTTTATTTGTCCATTAGCTAGATTAGGCCATGGAGAACAACTTTAGAACTTGACATTTTGTGATTTGGAGCTTTCATTTTTCTAGATCTAGGTTTTAACTATTTTCGAATTTACATGGTTTTGATCTATTTTGTTTGGATTTTTGTGGGTTTTGATGCTTTCATGTGGAAGAGAATTCAATTTTACTCAAGTTAGACCTTTGAAAATCTAGATTTGGTTTTGATTTTACCAAGATATGAAGTTTTGAACCTTAAAGTTCTTGGAGTCTTCTTCTCGGCCTGGAGAAGAAGACAGCAGCCTGCGCTCTTTAGCGCAGGGCTGGATTGCGCATCCCCCTCGGCCAGCGCTCTTTAGCGTAGTGCCGACTGCGCAGCTTGCCCCTTGGCGAACTGCGCTCAACCCGAGTGCGCATGGATTCATGCGCAGTCTGCTCATGCGCAGTCTGCTCATGCGCAGTCTGCTCATGCGCAGTCTGCTCATGCGCAGTCTGGTCATGCGCAATCTATCCCTGCGCACTCCACTCATGCACAATCTGACCCTGTGCCATCCCTTTCTGCGCAACCTGATCCAGCGTAATCCATCTACTGCGCAGCTCACCCTGCGCAGCTCACCCTGCGCAGCTCACCCTGCGCACTTGGCACCCTGCGCAGTTGGTATCCTGTACAGCTCATCCTGCGCACTTGGCACCCTGCGCAGTTGGTACCCTGTGCAGCTCACCCTGTGCACTTGGCACCCTGCGCAGTTGGTACCCTGCGCAGCTCACCCTGCGCACTTGGCACCCTGCGCAGTTGGTACCCTGCGCACTTGGCACCCTGCGCAGTGTATACCCTGCACAACCTACTTGTCTATGATGAATTTATTATTTCTTGATCTTGGCTCTTCTATAGTCCTATTAATATTAGTATTTTATTAGATATTTTATGCCCATTTTATATCCTTACGCCTTTTGACATGAACTTGATTTTGCTTAATATGTTTGGAATGACTATTGTACATAGCATGGTATGACAAGGAACTAGCATAACATGACAGTGACCCGTAGTGGTGCACTCCTGACATGACCAATCTGACTTGATAGTGGCCCATCGTGGCACACCCCTAACAAGTACCCTGACATAATTTATCTTGATAACTTGATAGTGGCCCGTGGCGGCGCACTCCTGACTTGACTTGACTTGTAACTTGTAACTTGTAACTTGTGACTTGACTCGTATAATCAACTTGACACCGTGGGTGCTCCTGCTTGCTTGCTTGTACAATCCACTTGTCTTGTCTTGTATCATATCTAGGACGTGACTTCCTGGGTACCACGGCCAGGGACTCGCGCTAAATTGGATTAGGCTAATGATTAGATCAAACTAGAACATGGAGAATTTCCAGTCACAGGCAATCTCGTTATCTGGGCGCTTTAATGGACTTGTAGCTTGCCGACGAGTAGAGCACATTTCCAGCACACTGTCATGTGTTGCACCCTCTAAGTCACCTAAGGGTACATTTGTCTCTCGGGCAATATACCCACCTATAACTCTCAACCCGCGGAAGGATAACTGGATAGTCTGCAGGGCTTGGGACTGGAATTTCTCACTTGCATCTTGTTAGTAATTAGGCTTGTGATAACCCTAGTTAGTTAAAGTAGTAAGCCGTAGTACTTGCTTGGCCGATTGTGAATGAATGGTGTCCAGCCTTGTCTAAGTCTTGTCTAGCTCCAGTACCTGCTATCTCCTGAGCATGTTTGTTTTACTTATCTTAACGATAAATGAGTAGAGACAGTGAGCTATTCAGGCGAAGGGTTACAACCCCGGTCCTTGTATGGTTTAAGGATTGTAACCTGGCTTCCGGAATGGTTCCACGTCCCTAGTCGTTTATCGCCCTGTGTACTTTATTACTTGTACTTTCCTTTTATTCTTTATGTTCTGATATGCTGGCTTTTGTTCTTATTTGTGGCCTCCTTTGTGGCACTTGCTCTTTCTGGGGTTTGACCCAGCTGGTTTTGTGTGGCCAGATTTTGGAGCAGCTTCCGAGGATCTACCAAGCTTCCAGCCCAATGGTGACAACTAGACGGAACCCGGGCCAAGAGTGGGTTTTCCTTTTTGTTTCACCCACTTATATGTAAATTTATTCTTTTGAGACGTTTAGCCGACGAGCACCTGTTAGCTCGATGCACATTTACTTACTGTCTGCCTACGGGCTGTAAACATGATTAACAAATCCTAGGGTTGATCATGTATGACTGAACTCTTGCTAGTCCTATCATTTTGTACGACTAGCTTCATGATCATCCAATATGTAATATTTGGGATGTCTTATATATATATATTTGATGCTCTAATATCTTGTAACTCTGTTAATTGCTTGAGATTGAGACAATAGGCTTGACCTTAAGAGACTGCTGGCTTGTAGTAAACCCTCATATCTAGACAGCCGTGACCGTATAGTTGAGATGTATTCTATTTCAATATACGTAGCTGGCTATGTCTGCCCCCGCTCTCCAGTATTCTGGTTCTGGGGCGTGACATATCCCGTGCAGTATAGCGGGCGATCATGTAGGTTGGTTTTGATGAGCATGTCCTGCGGAGTGAAGACGATGTTGGGCATTGCTCCCGTACAGGCACTATCCTGGAGATCCACAGGTGACTCTTCCCCGGTGAGGTTGGATTGAGCCAGATAGGCATCAACATTTTGGAGTGCTTCGCTTAATGCAATACGAACGTCCTTGGAGAGCCTTAGGAGTTCGTACAGTGACAATTTGGCCGGAGTGTTAGCCAATTGTGCTAAGATGTCAAAGTTGTAGGGCCTCTCTAGCCCTTGGGCTGCATCCTTTCGGAGAGATTTGTCGAAGCGAGTCTCCTTCAGCCTAGGCTTGTCGGTCGTCGAAGGCTGAGCCGGTCCCAGAGCATCAGTTGTAGTGGGTTGATGATTTTCGGCTGGATTGTCAACCACAGGTTGGGATTGCGCTTCGGACCGCGTGACGACGGCTGTAGCTTCCTCGTTGTCTGCTGAGATTGTGTGGCAGGTCCTGATCTTTTTACTCTTCCTTTTATTGGTGGAAGATGGTGTGGGCCGAGTTACTTCTGATACCAAGTCTGGATGGACCCACATGACCTCCCCTCGTGAGGTGGTGAGAGGTACTAGACCAGCAGCCTGTTCCCGAGGAGGTGGAAGATTGGTAATCTCCATTGTCGCCAGAGGGACGGGGATCACCCCATCTTGAGTCTCCGTCGGAGGGAAGCTGCCGAATTGTACGGACACCATATTGGCTGCTACGGTTACCTCTTCAAAGTCGATGGCCAGAGCGTTCGAATCGATGAGGCTTTGGATGTACCATTTTAGTTGGTAGCAGTCGTGTTTTAGTTGGTAGCTCTCGTCTTGGTGGAGGAAGCTGAATTCTACTTCCTTGTATGAGCATGTCCAAGATAGGCTTGACGTGGCCGTCTTCGAAGGAGTAATCGATTTGCGGCCATTGTTTGTCAGCTGGTTGTGACTCGGGATTTTATGCCGTGTCAGCCACCATAGCCTGCTTTCCCTTGCTGTCCCGATTGTTGGAGGGGTTACCCCCATTATCGCTGTTGGGACGCTTGCCCTTGTTTTTTCCTTCCGAGATGTGCAACCCCAGTTGGCGAGCCTTCTTTAGTCGTTCTTCGGCGCTTGTGGTGCTGATGATGAATGCCTTCCAATCTTTGAATTGACTTTCGCCCATCCAGAGACTGATCGTAGGAAGCAGTCTCTTTTGGCAGATCTCAATCAAAGAGGAATCTGGATTTTCGGAGGGCAGCTTCATGGTGGTCTGGCGGAACCGCTCGATGTTGTTCCTTGTCAACTCCTTCTCCCCTTGGACGACGTCCATGAGAGTGGACATAGTGACGTCCTGTCCTACTTCGTAGAATCGCTCCAAGAACAGGCGCTTGAAGCTGGCGAAGGAGTGGATGCAGTTGTCCGATAGATTACGGTACCAATCGAAGGCAACCCCTTCTAACGCCCCAATGAATAACCGTGTGAGGATAGCATCATCGTGGGGCAGATGGTCGGTAGTAACCTCGAAGTAAGTGATGTACCGACTTGCTGAGGTTTTGCCATCATACGGGTTAATATTGAACGGCTTATATCTTGGTGGGAATGGAACACCCCTCCATTCAGCAGGGTATGGTTACCGTATTCTGAGATCTTGAGCATTTTTTCGGGCATAGAACATGGCTCGGAGCTCCTGGACCTCTTTCCATACTTCTCGGGTCTCATCTGTCGCGGTAGGGGCTGTTATTTTGGGAGGATTATTGCCCAGGTTTGGTGCCACTGAGTTCGAATCTATATTGACCGTGGGGCCCGTGCTTGTTTGTCCAGGCGTTCCTCCCTGTAGCGTGGGCGGGGTCGCCTTAATCTCGTCTACAGATTTGACCAAAGCAAGTAATATGGCTTCGAGATTGTCGATGCGCTGGCGATCATTGGAACCTCCTTGATTGTTGTCCGTCATGAAAATCGTCCTTATATGAGGAGGAATGGAAGGAACGGTGGAGGATGTGCCCTCCGAGTCGTACCCATGCACCGAGAAGTCATCGGGATAGGTGGGAATGTTCTCTTCTGGCTCGCACTCGGAAGGAATGGTACCCCCAGCTTCAGAGCTTGCTTCGTCTTGAGAATCATGGATGTCCTCGGGGACATCGGTGTCTGTCGTACCTGAAGGGAGAGTCGTTTCCCCGGGCTCGGCTCCTTGAAATATTGGATTATTGCGGATACTCGGAGGAGTGCTACCCCCAACCCCCAGCGATGCGGATGATGAATTTCCTACTGCACCAGATTTCGTCTTTGAACGGGTGTGTTAGAATACTCCGGTGGAAGACAACCGTTTAGACGACAGTTTCGTAGCTGTAGTGGTTGATATCTTGGGACTGGAGATGCTTGTCTTTTTTCCTTCCTTTCGGTGGGGTCCTTTTGAGCGGAATTGCAGGAGACAACAGGAGGTGCCTCATCTTCTGAGCTCGGGTGCTGTAGCCTTTGGAAGACGGACGGCCGATCTTCCGTCACTGTCGCGTTGTTGCAGCAGCAATTGACGATGATTTGGGTGCAGAGATGTCCAAACGAGGACTCTTTGCACGCCGACACTCCTTCTCTTTCCTTGCGTTTGTGGAGGATCGCCTCCCGCAGGTCAGAGGAACCACTCTGTCCATTTGCTGCCGGGGGCTGGACTCGAGCGGTTGCATACAACTTCCCATCCGAGGCCCGTGTGATAGTCAACGGGACGCCCCGATAGTCAAAGGTTGGGACAGCTGACTGGACCCGATGAGTCCGCGCTGTCCTAGACTTCCTCCTTTTAGCACCTGCGGGTGCGTAATAGGAGGAGTCCAAGTTGAATAACAGAGAGTCTGGCTTATCATCCAGAGAAGTATCAGGGTCAGGACCGCATGAGAGACGGTCGAAGACTGATCGAGAGAAGCGTGAAACGGATGCTATGCGGCTAGGGTTGGGTACCGTGCAGGCTGTCTGCATGCGGTTGTCTTCTGCCGTCGGATGAATTATTTTTGTGTGGCTAGGAGTCACGACCGTACAGGCTGGCCGCATGCGGTTGGCGATTGTGGCCGCATGGGTTTTCTGCAAGCGGTTGACAACTGTAGCCGCATAAGCTATGCGGCTGACAGATATGGCCGTATGAGTTTTCTTCATGCGGCTGGAGGATGTAGCCACATGAGCTTTCTCCCTGCGGCTGATACCCTTATGCGGCTCGGATCTCATAGAGTTCCTCTTTGCCCCTGCAAGTCTAGCATCATAGTGTTTTCTTCTGCCAGACTTGGGGACAGCAGAGTTGTCTACGATCTGAAGTAGGGCCGCAGGGGAATCTTGCTCGCCGTTTTGAACAACAGAGGGTGTCTCCGTAAGAGCTTCAGTAGGAACGAAGGATCGGGGTCTCCACTCCTTACGGGCCTTCTTCGTGCGGGTTCGCCTCTGGACTGGGCCAGTGCTCTTGTCGGAGAGCATCTCTTCGAACGCCTGTTGGTCGAACCGGGCGACCATCTTTTGTTGAGTGGAGCCAAGCTTGGCTGCATCCGATTGCATCACCAACTCCTCAGCCGTGGAGAAGTTAGTCCCCAGAAGAGTCGTCATCGTGTTTGCCATGAAATATAAAAGAACAGAACAATTATCGGAGGACCGGACTTTTACTTCACGTTACAAACTCGCTTGTACAAAGAAAGCCTAGGGACAAAAACCTAGGTACAGCAGTCTAAGTACAATTGTTTATTTTAGATTCTGGGGGGTGACGATAGAGGCTCGGGAAGGCGACGGCAGCCCTGCCTTACTCCTTGGACGATCGGTATACAGCCTTGGCTCCTTGTGAAAAGATGGTAGGCGTTGACGAAGAAATGCTCTTCTTGCTCCTCTGTTGCTCCTCTGGCTTCTCTCTCTCTCTGTATGTATTCTCTCTCTGACTATGGGGGAAAGTCTCTCTGTATATACGTATTTTTCTCTCTGAAATTGTATATCTCGCAAGGGAATGGCACCCTGCTATTTATAATAGTGGGATGTGATCATTAGGGTTGCCAATAATTAGCTTTTGGAGATGGCGGCGGCTTGGAGATTGGTCCATCTTGGCCATTCGTTTTAATTATGATGAATCTGGGCCATTAGGTGTAGATTACACCAAATCCCATGAGCAATTAATGCTGATTGGAATAAATCTTTCTTATACTGATCTTCTGATATCTGCGAATAAATTAGATCTATTCTTCTGCCACGTGTCCCAGATTTATTGGGATCTGACCCAATCTTTAATGGAAGCAAATCTGAGGAATTAATCGGTTTAGGATACGTGTCCTAGGAGCTGTTGGGGGGAATCTGGACCGCATGACTAGTGAGCCGCATATGAATGTGAGCCGCATATGAATGTGAGCCGCATATGAATGTGAGCCCACGTGTCAGGGCTGCGTAGGCAGTGGCCCTCACTTGAGTCCTCTAACCACAGAGGAGTAATCATTGTGGGCCGCATAGGTATATATCCGCCTGGGCCGCATGGATATGATCTTCTTGAACCGCATGAGAAGTTCTCGCTCGAGCCGCATGAGAAGTCCTCGCTCGAGCCGCATGAGGCTTTCATGGCCTGAGCCGCATAGGATGGATTCACTTCTGAGCCGCATGGGAAGTCCTTTGCTCGAGCCGCATGAGGCTCCTATGGCCTGAGCCGCATAGGATTTATTCTGAGCCGCATGAGAAACGAGCCGCATACGAACGCCCACGTGGCAAGGCCACGTGGCATTTTTATGGCTCTCGGAGGATTTGTGTCAGAGATTTCTTTCCTCTTCCCTAGAGATTCATCATTATGGCAGAGCCATAATTACCTGCCTTTGGTGTCAGAGCTGTCAAATTTTCAGAGGGGTCAGCCGTCATAGCAATTAATGCAGCGTGGGTGGAGGGGAGCACTATCAGGCCACGTGTCTTATGAGCCGCATGTAATGCCCTGGGCCGCATAGCTTCCTATGCCGCATGACTCCCTGAGCCGTATGCGTTTTCTGAACCGCATAGATCTTTCCTGGCCGCATGAGTCATTTTCTTTAGTATTTTCCATGCTTCTACAACCGCTAGAGATTCTTTGTTCTTGTTCAAGTTGATATTCAAAGTTTTTTTCCTTTGCGGTTGTTCTGACGATTGCTACCACCCGATGTCTGATGTTCATCCCTGTCGGGGTTAGACATTTGTACCACTAGTTGTTTAAATTTGTCAGCGCTAACTTCAGCTGCTTTAGCGTTGACAATAAAAGATGGCCAGTCTTGGAACTGAGCAGATCATGTCCACATGCTGATGATAGGCAAAAGATTTGCCTTGCAGGTGTCTATGGTGACAGCGGCTGGAGTTCCAGGGGGCATTTTCAAAGCTTCCCGGCGGAACCTTTTAATGAAACTCTCAGCAGTTTCATTGTGTCTTTGTTTGATTTTATTGAGGGCTGACATAGTCATGTCGTTGATTCCCTCATAGAAACGTTCCAGGAAGATTTGCTTTAGGCCAGAGAAGGAGGTGATACAACCATCGGGCAAGCTTTTGTACCAATCGTATGCTACGCCAGCTAAACAGCCAACGAATACTCTAGTAAGAAGAGCGTCATTTGGTTGAAGTTGGACAGTCATTACCTCAAAATGGTTAATGAACTGACTGGGAGAAGTGCTGCCATCAAACAGCGAGATTGTTGGAATCTTGTACTTCGGAGGAAATGGGACTTCCTTCCATTCAACTGGGTAGGGCTGCTTGATCCCCAACCTTTGCAAGTTATCCTTCTCCTTGAAAGCTTCGAATTGAGTGCATAGGAGCTTGACAGCTTCATTGGCATCTTCCACTGATGTAAAAGGAGCAGGTTGAACCACAGTATTGGGAGGAGGAACGGCGTGATAAGCACTACCCCCAGCACCTGATTGACTGAGTGTAGGTTGGATTTGTACAGGAGGTACTTGAGTAGATGCTACCCCCAGTCCAGCATTGACAGGCACCGACGATGCTATGATTTCAGAATTTGTAGGAGGTACGGTCGGTGGTACCGTATGCTGGGCCACTATAATGGAATACATACTTGCGACCATTTCAGCCATGGTCTTCAGCTTATCTTCTAGTGCAGCTATTCTTTGTTCTTGGCTGGCTGAACTGGAAGCATCGGGATCTTCATTGACAACATAAGCTGTCATTTCTCTGGGTACGGTGGAGGATACTGTTTGTTCTGAGCTTTCGCTGTATGCATCATAGTCGGAGAAAGAATCATCTCCTGAGTGAGAAGGAAGGAGTCGTTTTTGAAGATTCCTTTGATCGATTGTGTCTCGGCTTCGGGATCTGGTATATTGGAATACTCCTTCAGAGGATTCTTGGAGTAAATCCAAATACCGCTGACTTGGCCTGCGAGGCTTCCCGTGCTTGGAGCACTTCCTACCCCAGTGTCTCTGGAGGCCATGTTGACAGAAGCGTACAAAACCTCGTCTTCATCTTCCGACATAGGTTCAGAGTTAGAAAAGTTCAGACGATCGAAGACAGATCGTCTTGTTGTCTGACAACAACATTTGATGACCACTTTGTGATTGCAATGGTGTCCAAGTGGTTGCACTGGAGATGTTGAGATATTATCCCGTTTTTGCTTGAGGTGTTCTCGGAGATCGGAAACAGCAACGGGATGAGCAAAAGTTCGAGGGATATGTTCTTTGATAATATTCAGAACATGGTTCCGGTTCTTCAAATGTTTTGTCCCTTGAGTGTACAGGGAAGTACTCATTTCATTGGCATAAGTGTCCGAATTCTTGATCCTAGAAGTTTGCTTCTGACGTTGGTTGGTCTTCGGCATTGGCTGTTTGCATTTTACCGAAGTTGGTCGATTGAGATATGTTCTTAAATCAGCAAACTCACCCCCAGGGGCTTCTGTTTGAGACACCAGCAATTTTTCCTATCTTGAACGGGAGATCTGAAGAGTTGGGAGATCTTGGAACTCTGCTACCGGAGTAGGCAGAATACCTCTCTGATCAGTACACTTCCCTTTGACAAGGAGTGAAGAAGAATCCTTGTGAGAAAGGGTTCTTGTACTGACTGGTGCCGGAGCACTTTCAGTTTGATCTTCTACGATAAAAATCGAGGAAGATTGAGAAAAGACCAAAGGGCATTTTTCTTTGTTTTGGAAAGAAGGGTTAGCTAAAGAGCGTTTCCCTCTGTTATCTTCCAAGTCATGGGATATGGAAGATTGGGAAAAGACCAAAGGGCCTTTTCCTTTGTTCTGGAGAGGAGGAGGAATAGCCAAAAGACTACCCCCAATGGATTGTGCAGGAGCAACAGGGTGTTGGAGAGGAGCAGAGCTTTTTCCCTTGCTGTGAGTAGAGGAGAGATTAGCCAAAGGGCTGTCTCTATTGGATTGCGCAGACACAGTTTGCGCATGGGTTGATGGCGCACTGGCAGATTGCGCAGGAGGAGTTCTGGCAGAATGTTTTCTGGCCTTAGTCACAGTAGTTTGCGCAGCAGGAGCCTTGTTGCAAGAGTGCTTGTGTTGTACTCTAGTTACTGGAGTAGTGGACTGCGCAGGCAGAGTGGCAGCCAACTATGCCAGAGGAACAGGAGTCTTGCACTTGGACAGGCAGCGTATGAAGTGGTCTGTGCACTGTTAACAGCAGATTACGCATGAGTAGTAGAGGCAGATTGTGCAACAGTCTTAGCAGCATAGACTTTAGACTGCACAGCAGTCTTGGTGGCAGAATCAACAGACTGCACAGCAGTCTTGGTGGCAGAATCAACAGACTGTGCAGCAGTCTTTGGGATCCACACTGGGTACACTTTGCTTATGGCAGAAGTTGTCACAGTGCGAGGAATGGTCCTGGAGTTGATCATGGCTTCGTAGGCCATCTGGTTAACCTTCACAACCAGCGTCTTCTGCGTTTTCCAATAGACGCAACGTCACATTGAGTTGTCACTTCCTCGTCGGAGGAGAAAGTCGTCCCCAGCAAAGTCGCCATTTTGTTTGCAAAAATAAAAGTTGATCTTTATTTCAACAAACTTTGTAAAAAAGATTACAAGAATTCTGAGAAAGTACAACTATAGGAATCCAATCTAGAAGATGATTGCTTTATCCCTTGGACGATGTGAACTTTGAAGACGATAGCCTCTAAAATTGAAGGCAAAAGCCTCGAAAGAATGCAGCAGCACTTGGGCAAGAACTCCTGAACTCTCTGATATTTCTGAACTATTTTATGTCTGATCCCTTGGAATGAAGACTTGAAACTCTATTTATAGAGTTCTGGAAATAACTAACTTTTAGTTATTCTGAATGGCGCAAGTTGGATTGCGCATGCACTGGATTGCGCAGCATTAGACTGCACAGACAGTTATCTGATCGTGGACCAACTGTCTTGGACACATGGCATCATTTGATTAAAATGTGCATGATCGTGTACAGACGGTTGCCACGTAGTGAACAATTGATGGCATGAATGCCACGTGTACATTCGTCAATTGTCATGATGAAGTATGCCACATGAATTACGCTGACTTCAGATTACGCTGGAATAGACTGCGCAGCAGAAAGTCCGGCAGATTGCGCTGCATGTACAGCTGTCCTCGAGCACTGTGCAACGCAATAAACGAACAGTCTCCTCGTTCTTTGTGCTGTCAGTTGTCAGAAGATTTGATTGTGTCAGGTAATGATGACATGGCCACGTCAGCTTGCGCATTTGAGAGTGTGCGCAGTCCAGTCTGCGCAATCTGGATGATGCACAATCTGACTTCTGCACAATTCATTTGGAAGATGTATTTCTTGATTTTCATGACTTTGTTGATGGGTGCAACTTAATTTTTTAGGACCTACAGCGGGCTCAACTAAAGGTGGACGTTCTGTCCAAGCAATTGCCTAACGCCAATCTGGTTCATACCAAGGAACTAAGGGGAAAGCAGGCGGCTTCCCACAACAAGAAGAAGGACCCTAACAATCTGAAAGTCAAGGGAACTTCGTTCAAGCAAAAGAAGCTAAAGTCACATTTGGCTTGTTCCAAGTGTGGCAAGAAGTAGGGGTGAGCAAATACCGACCGATACCGAAAAATCAACCGAATACCGATTAAAAATATTCCGAAAAAACCGAACAGAAATTATGTACCGATACCGAATTGCCGAACCGACAAAATTACGGTATAATGGTAATGGTAACGGTTTTAGTGTAATACCATACCGAAAATACCGAACCGATTCACACACACACACACACACACACACACACACACACACACACACACACACACACACACACATATATATATATATATATATATATATATATATATATATATATATTCACACAAAAAAAAAAAAAAAAATATATATATATATATATATATATATATATATTCACACACACGCACACATTTTTGAATGTTGTTCATGATTAGTTTTACACTACTCATTTTTATTTTTATCTTTAATTTGGTTGGTTTCCTAGAACTTGGAATAGATTTTAGTGGACTTGAATTTATGTTAAGAATTCTAAGAATTGAGTTTTTGATCTTTTGAGCTTATGTTTTTTTGTTCTCATAGAATTTTGAAGTAAATTTTGGTTGCTTAAACTTATACTAAAAATTAAACTTAGTGACCATGTTTGATATTTTATGCTCATTTTTAGGTGTTTGTGACTTGTTACATATTGTTCTAATAATTTTGATTAATTGTTTGGTTGGTAAAGGCTTGGCTTTAAATTAATGCTTCCAAAAAAGTAAAAAAAATATTATAGGTTAAGAGGTTCTACAAAATTAAGTGTGTTAATTGATTAAATATTAATTGGTAAAATACCGATACCGAACAAAAACCAACCGAATACCGATTTAACCGAAACCGAAAAAATCGATTCTAAATGGTACGATATTGGTATTGATTTTTCAAATACCGCTTTTAAAAAATACCGAAAAAATTGACCAAATACCGACCGATTATACCGACGCTCACCCCTAGCAAGAAGGGCCACTTCAAGAATGAATGCAAAGCAAAGACCAAGCAGTCAGAGCAAGGAGAGCCTAATAAGGTATCTATGATCACTGATGTTGTTGCTATGATTATGCAGGTTGATGCGGTAGGGACTGACTCTGACTGGTGGGTAGACACTGGAGCAACCTGCCATGTCTGCTCCAGCAAGGAGTGGTTCACCACCTACACACCTACTTATGAAGTGGTTATAGTGGCAAACCAGGCATAAGCTGAAGTGCTCGGGATTGGGACGGTGGTATTGAAGCTGACTTCTGGCAAGTCTCTGACGCTTCAAGGCGTGAAGCACGTACCTGCTATCGCCAAGAACCTGATCTCAGGAGGCCTACTCTACAACGCAGGCCTCAGAATGGACATCAATGCTGGCCAGATGGTGATGTTTATCAAGGGAACATATTTCGGGAAAGCTTTTTATACCGAAGGAATGTTCAAAATTCAGCTTGTAAATAGTCCAATGTTATTAATTACTCCTTCTGCTTATACTTTTGAGTTGTGGCATAATAAACTAGGGCATGTTTATGTAAACGAATAAACAGAATGTCTAGTCTAGGGCTTATCTCCAAGTGTGGGGGTAAGGTAGAGAAATGTGAAGTTTGTGCTAAAATAAAGATCACAAGGAAACCCTTTCCTCGGGTTAATCGAAGTACAGATCTTCTGGAGTTGGTACACTCCGATATCTGTAACTTCAAACAATTCTCTACCAAGGCCGGGATGAAGTATTTCATAACCTTCATCGATGACTTCTCTAAGTATGTGTTCGTCTACATGCTGAAGGCTAAAGACAAAGCATTCGAGAAGTTTAAGGAGTTCAGCGCTGAAGCTGAGCGGCAGACTGGACAACAACTTAAAAGAATAAGAAGTGGTCGAGATGGGGAGTATAGGTCTCATAAATTCGCATCGTTCTGTAAAGAACATAGAATTGTCAATGAGACTATGGCTCTGTACTCTCCTCAATCAAACGGAGTAGCAGAGAGGAATAACAGAACGTTAACAGAAATAATTAACTCAATGCTATTGACTGCGGGTTTTCCTAAGTGCTACTGGGAAGACGCTGCATTGACGTCCACTTTTATTTTAAATAGAGTGCCTCATGCAACTTCAGACGTTACTCCTCATAAAATCTGGTTCAAGGTCAGACCTAACTTGAATGTCATTCGAGTGTGGGGGTGTCTAGCATATGTCAAGCTTCCAGATATGAAGATTCAGAAGCTTGGGACAAGGACTACTAAGACGATCTTCTTGGGGTATGCCGAGAAGAGTGATGCTCAAAGATTTCTTGATATTAAGTCAAATCATATCATTGAATCTCGTAACGCAGAATATTTTGAAGACAAATTTGCAAGACACAAGAATATTGTTCTTACGGATGTACCGGAGAACAATGAGGGCGCACAGAAAACTGAAGTCTTCAATGAAGATGTGGTCCAAGAAGATGTTATTGTTGAAACAACGATTGAACCAGAATAAGCTGAGCTGTCAGCTAAGCGTGTGAGGAGACCGAAGGACTTCGGAAGTGACTTTGTCATCTATCATGTGGAAGCAGATCTGCTTACCTATGATGAGGCAATGAAGACCAAAGATGCAGTTTTCTGGAAGGAGGCGATTGACAATAAAATTGATTCCATCACCTCAAATAATACTTGGGTGTTGGTTGATCTTCCTAAAGGGGCGAAACCCATCGGATGCAAATAGATCTTCAAGAAGAAGATGAAAGCAGACAGAACTATTGACAAGTTCAAGGCTACTCAAGGCTAGGTTGGTAGCCAAGGGGTTTTCTCAGAAGCAGGGGATTGACTACTTTGACACGTATGCTCCAGTAGCCCTGATGACCACCATCAGAATGTTGATTGCTCTCGCAACAATACATAAGATGGTGATACATCAGATGGATGTAAAAACGGCTTTCCTAAATGGTGAGCTGACCGAAGAGATTTGTATGCAACAGCCAGAGGGATTTGTCGTCAAGGGTCTTGGAGACAAAGTCTGCAAGTTGGTAAAATCTTTGTACGATCTTAAACAGGCTCCTAAGATGTGGCATGAGAAATTTGGCAAAGTTATAAGGTCAAATGGCTACATGGTCAGCGAGACGGACAAGTGTGTTTCACGAAGTTCGTTGATGGAAGAGGTGTAATCGTTTGTCTGTACGTAGACGACATGCTTATCCTAGGTACGGATATGGGTTATGTCACGGAGACAAAGAAATTCATCTCGAGCAAGTTCAGCATAAAGGACTTAGGGAAAGCTGATGTGATCTTAGGGATCAAGATCATCCGGACAGACACTGGACTAGCGTTGTCACAGTCTCATTATATTGAGAAAATGATCACTCGTTATGGGTATCGAGATCTTCCAGGGATCGATACGCCGTACAGGTGTGATCTGAAGCTGAAGCCTAATTTAGGAGAAAGCGTCAGGCAGCTGGAGTATGCAAGCATAATCGGGAGTTTGATGTATGCTACTACTGCCACAAGGCCTGACATAGCTTTCGCCGTAGGAATGCTGAGTCATTTCACGAGCAACCCAGGTATTGAACACTGGAAAACTGTGAAACGAGTTATGAGATATCTCAAGAAGACTCAGACATATGCACTGTACTACAGCGAAGATCCACCGGTAGTGGAAGGCTTCAGTAATGCCAGCTGGTGCTCAGAGGTGGAGAGCGAGAGGTCCACAAGTGGATTCATTTTTACTATGGATGGAGTTGCTATATCGTGGAAGTCGAAGAAGCAGACTATACTCTCGCGGTCATCCATGGAATCTGAGTTCTTTGCACTTGATACCGCAGCCGAGGAAGCAGAATGGCTTCGAAAGCTCATGTATGATCTTCCAGTGGTTGGGGCGCAAATACCGGCGATACTGATATACTGTGACAACCAGGTGACTGCGGCGGTGGCATCAAATGACCTCTTCAACGAAAAGAAGAGGACTGTGCGGTTGAAGCACAGGCAATACACGATCATATCAAGAGAGGTGTTATTACAGTGATTGATGTTCAGAGTTAGGAGAACCTGGCGGATCCGTTCATCAAGGGCCTCAAGCGCCAGCTGGTTGACGACACAGCTTGTAAAATGGGCTTGAAGGCATTCCGATATTGTATTATTGTATTCCTACCATAAAGTTTTATGCTAATTAGTTCAAATAGAAATCTAGTAGGCATCTAGCTTTTGGTTCAAGGGAGGACCACTAATCGGAAGAATATCAGGAACGATGGGTACATATTTTATTGGGCATAGAGAGGTTACGGAACTGCAACCGCTGTTGTCTACTGTTGTTTTCTGCAAAAAATGGATCATGTGGAAAAGTTGGCTTAAATGCCTTAATGAGTTCTCAGACAGAGTGAATGCCTGGTGTGCTTTACAGGAAGCATGGTAGAACAGCACTACAAGGAGTGAAACTCTATGCTACTGTGGGGTGACTCCACCATGAGGTTCCCAGGCATGGGGTAATGCCTCGGCTTTGCTAGCCAAGTCACAGCGGCGTAGCACCGCAAATAGGCAGTTAGCCTAATGTTGTATGTTAAAATAAAGAGGGGTGTAGTCAGCACTACAAAGAAGAGAAGTTCCTCATGTTACAGTGGCACGACACCACGATGAGGTACCCGGTTAGGGATAAAGCCTCGACCTTGCAAGCCATGTCGTTGCGGCATAACACCGCAAGGGAGCCTAAGGCTTCATGCTGGGTAGTTTGGCACTACAAAGAGGCAGTTGCCTCATGCTACAGTAGCATGACACTACGATGAGGTTCCCGGTACGAGGTAAGGCCTCGGCTTTAAGCCATGTCATAACGACGTAGCACCGCAAGGAAAGCGCAAAACGCATAATGCCATGTCTCTTTATAATGAACTCACCTATAGTGTATGGACAAAGAGATATCAGGCCGTCTCTTGAGGGTAAACTTGTAGACGTCCAAAATTATACACTAAAAATAGGCTGACATAGGGCCTTTAATGTGTAGCCAGAAGCACATGTAACTACATTATGTGAGTGAAAAAAATTTCAGCTATGAGGCAGAATTCAAGGCTTAGTCCATTCTTGTATTATAGTCTGTTGTTTGACCCATGCGGGAAGATTCAAGTCGTCAGCGACATCTCTCCTAATGCATGATGGACAGTTAATATGGGGAACACTTATACCCATATATAGAGATATGTGGGGAATTGTTGGATTTTGGCCTTTTTTATTATGAATTTTAGTCCCACATCGGCTAGACCAAAGGAGTTGTATCTCTATATATTAGCTATGATATTTTAGAGATGCACATGTGGTGTGGAGGAACACATGGGTGTGCCATGTGGGATTATTTTTCTAATGGAAAAAAGGCTAAATAAACAATTGAAAGTATTCATGCTTTTTGATCTTGGAAAATTTATTTCCATGGGAGCTAAGCCCCGTAGGGGCTTAGCGACTCGGACTCGGGCTCATGGGCTCATGAGGCGTAATGTGGCATTTTGTTGGCGCACTTAGCACGTCAGTATCGTCGCTTGGCGCATAGTGCGCTTAAGTTGCGCTCGTTGCATGAGCCACTTGCGCGGCCCAGGTTGCGCGTCCAGTTGCGCGCACAGGTGCGCGCTCAGTTGCGCGGGTGGCGCAGGGTGCGCAGGGAGCGCAGGTGGCGCAAGTGGCTCAGTGCGCATTCATCGCGTGGTGTACAAGGCGCGCGGGGTGCGCGAAGTGTGCAACTTGCTTCAGATCGTGCATGTGCATGATCTGAGCGGTTACTGCACGTTCGGAGTGGTTATTATCACGTCCCGAATGTTGTGCTAACCGGGCAGTTGCTACTCGGGCTATAAAAGGTCTCTTCTCTCTCACAGGCAGATTGACAGAACATATACAGAGAGTTACGAAAGTTTACAAGTGTTTCTTAACACAAGTAAACAGAGACTGTGAAAGAGAAGAGAAGCTTTGCAACATCGTTGCTTTTGCACGGGAGTCCGTGTGCGATCCGATGAGTCAGAAGAGCAGAAGTGTTCCAAGGTTCTTCAACGAACTTGCTGGTTCCTAGAAGCTATTCGTGGGGGACGAATATAGCTTTCAGCAACGGTGATCATTCACCCCAGCAGGATATTCATCCATCAATCGCCAGTTATCTTCTTCGCTACTGTGGATTACGAAATCTTCTTAGATTCTCGTAATATCATATGCTGCGGTAACGAGATCTTCTTAGATCTTCGTTATACTTGCACAACCTTCCTAAAAGTGTTGCGTTGAAATATTGTTCTTACAATTGTTTCATCTTCTCGATTTTTCCATTGAAAAATTGTGTCCCGGCTCTAACACTAACAACCAACTGAACAAGAAGAAAAAAAAATATATATATATCATTATATTCCTAATCCGGTCTGCGGCAGGTTGCATGGACTTGAACTCCTCCCCATAAAATCCACTTAACCAATGAAATAGGTTCAGCCCTTTAAACAAAGAGAGTGCCATCTCGTATCATATGTTGCAACAAACAAACAACACAACATCTACTTCTAAGAATTCACCTGACACAGCAAGAAATGTAGATTCGTCTGGTATGGCAGCATTTTAAACAAGGATACAATGAAACACAATTTGCAGTTTCCAATCTGAACTATTCGAATAATATGCAAACATACACGCCAACCCTTCAAAATCGTGTGCTAAACTTGATTTAATATCTGATCATATCAGTATCCAATTCAAACCCTTGCCTGTACTAACATGAGTTCATGAATAGTTAACATCATCATAATGATTCTTGGATCATAACATACTACATGGAAGACTTGACAAGAATTTAGGGAACAAATGCCGCTTAGAGCATAAGAAAGCAGTGTCATAAAACATTGACAACTCGTACAAAGGAAGCAAATTGACAAAATATCGATATAACAAGTAATGTCAACTAGTGACTGAACTCAAATGACTTATGGTCAGCAATGAGAGGTATAACCTCCTCCTCCTTCTTCTTCTTAGCTAGACATACGGTTTCTGATGAATCGCAAAAAGGTGTAGATGTGTGGTTTCGGATGAATCGCAAAAAGGTGTAGATGTGTGTAAAAATTAGAGACAGCGGAACCAAATGATACGGAAGATGTGTGAATGTGTGTGCAAAAGTTGGAGATAGTGAGAATCCAAATTACATACAATGCAACATGCACAAAAATTCGATGCAACATGCACAAAAATTCTGAGTCGAACATCATAATAGACATACAAAATAACATGTACAAAATTTCGCAAGAAGAAAAATATATCATGTAGCGTAAATATCAAAGAGAACCAAATTGCATAGTAATTGTTTTACTCGTTCCAAATCAAAGTCTCTGTTTCGCAAAGCACAACTACTCTCACACACAATTCACAGATACAAATCAGACTTGGTTTTGAGAAACCCGCCGCCGCTGCCGCTGCCGCCGCCACCGACATCAACCGCGAGACCCAGACCCCTCAGCACGCCACTCAGAACCTTCGCCACCTCCCTCCCCTCCTCCGGCCACGCGACCACCATCGTCCCCTTCCCCCTCCTCATCTCGCACTCCGCCATCACCGCCGCTCCGAAGCCGTCCACCATGCTCCCCGAGCCCAAGTACCCAACCCCTCCCACCAGCCCACCCCCCTTCCTCTCCTCCTTCGTCTCCAGTTTGAACACCGCCGCCTCGTCCTCGTCGGCGGACAGCCTCCCCCTGTAGTTCTCCGCGCGGATCGAGTCGAGCACCAGGACCCGACCGCGGGCGAGGCCGCCGAGGAGGGCTTTGGCGACTGCGCGGGACCGCTCGGGGCCGACGCGGCAGGGGACGGAGACGAGGATGGTCTCGGAGCCGGAGGAGTGGATCTCGACGGGGGCGGAGGAGATGGAGAGGGACTTCTCGGGGAGGAAGAGGGTCCCGATTAGGGTTTTGTCGGGGACGGAGCGGAGGAGGGAGAGGGACGGGGAGGAGATGGCGATGACGATGATGGGATTATTAGGGTTAGGGTTTTGGGGATTGAGGAGGAGGAAGGGGGAAGGGAGAGGAGGAGAGCGCGGGGCGAAGCTGTCGAGGTCCTCCTGGAAGAAGCGGGACGGCGGCGGGGGCTCGGTTACTGCGTCTTCCATCTCTCTCTCTCTTTCTGACTTTTGATAGATCTGTGGATTTGTTCAGGTCAGGTTCACTATATTGCCTAGGGGTGGGCATACGGGTCCAGGATCCGTGGTTTTGACCCAGTCCGAACCGTATATTGGTCAAACGGAACTGTTCCTAAAATTTAGAATTTAAATGGAACGGGTCGGGACGGGTCGTGTGACACTAACGGGGCAGGACGGGTCCTATTTTCAAAATAAACGGGACCCCGACCTGTTTCTAGGAGTATGATTTTTTTTATTTATCAATTTTTTTTTTTCATATTATAATTTATAAATAATAGCACACGTTATTGTTTAGTAAACAAATTCTAGAAATTGGAGAAACATAATACTTGTTTTGTTCTTCTAGATAATAGAACATGTGTAAATGTTTACTATTCTATAATTTAAAAAAAAAAAAAATTGGATCCGTTTGGACCCGCAGGTCGGCTCGGTTTGGACCCGTTTCGAACGGGTCGAATCCGTACCGGTTCCAATATTTTTTGGACCCGTCCCGTCCCGTCCCGCCAATTAACGGGTCCGGTCCGGATCCATAAAATTTGGACCCGGCCCGACCCGTACCCACCCCTAATGTTGCCACAGTTAGGGCTTAGGCCCTTAGGGCTGTTATGGATAGTAATAGGCCCAACCCATTTGCCAAAAAATTTGTTAAAAACTTTATTCCAATGCAATAAAAATATTGTAATTCACATACAAGATGGTGGTCTTTGTCGCACTTCCTAACCCATTTTTTTAATTGCTACCTTTTTATTACTAGAGAGCTGATTTGACAGAAGTGCTGGCAGGTGCCGCAAGGGAGTTTCACTTGAAGGAGTAAACTTCCAAGCTTGAGAACCTATCCTCTCCTTTGAGAACGGAGAAATACTCTCGATGAACCTAAGGACAACCTACTTGTGACGATCTCGCTATGGATGTTAGGCGTTTACGACTCTCGAATGCCATAGTTTATGGGTGACATCAGTTGTTTAAGTCTACGATATCGACTCTTGAATGCCAGAGTTTTGATGACATGGTATACGTTTGAGGATGAGCTCTCTTCGTTGTCCAAGTCCATAGTACTTACGGTAAAATATAAAATACATCATAATTTTTTTTTTCTCTCTTGTTGATCGAGGTAACCAGATTGAGTTATACATGTATTTACTATAATTTGAATATAAGAAAGCACTAAAAATTTGTGATATATATACTAAAGCTATTTCTAGTCATTGCCTTTGCATGGGTTTAATAGGATTTATGTGAATTTCTATCCTACCATTTTTATCTTTTTTTTTTTTACTTCAAATCTTCAACCAAGGGATGATTCTACCAACTAAATTAGAGTTTAGGTCCACTTTGGATGAGAATTTGGTCACATTCAAGGTTGAATAATCCAAATGATAACTCTTATGAGGGATTATTAAAACACGAAATGCTTTTGGATTGTTACTCATTGTTACTTGTGTTGTCGAAAATTGTTTTTGAATCCCTAGTTATACTAGGGTCTCATTTTTTTTGCAAATAGTTGCAAGTAAATTCCGATGAAAGGTTACGGGTGTGAACCTTAACCCACGGTTTGTAATATAGTGAAGATTATTATACACAATAAATATTGTTATCGTGCTCGCAATCTATTTTCTATTCTTTGGGAGAAAATTTAGATAGAAGCTTATTCAACAACATACATATTTCAATTCCAAGGAGGAGGGAAGTTGATCCATATCGATTTGGCTAATGGACATCCTAATCTCAAACACACTCATGCAAGACTTTTCTAGAAGATCATGATTTAGCCGCAAGTCTTCAACAAAGACATAAACTTTGAGTGTGGATAATAAGCCTTCAACACGTGTTTGAATTTCCTAAATTATGGTGCACAACTCCGGAATGAATCTAATCCCAAAAAAAAGTAAATAAAAAAGTTCTCTCTCTAATATTGAACAAAAATATTTTTGTGTAGGTTTTACGAGTTCAAAATTTGGACTCAGTCTATGACTTGTGGACAAATCTGATTCTTATAAAAAGTATATAAAAAAAAAGAATTGGATTGTATCTCGTTTCCGGTTGAGCGTTCAAGTGGGGGGTGACAGTGGAGTTGGTAATTTAGTCCTATATCGGATAAGAGATGGGATTATGAGGTGTAGATAATTGGGATTGGTTCAGGCCTTACAGGAGAATTCTCTTTTAAGGCATATGAGCTCAATTCAATATCGCGCACCTCATGGGCCAACTCCGGTTCGGATCACATAGCGTTTCGAACAAAAAAGCTAACCATATAATATTACATAATAAACAACATGTCGTACCAATTTTTGATCCATTTTTTGTACATTGTTAATCCTTCAGTCCATTTGGATCTACCATATGGATTAATGAACAAACAAATTTTTTTAGATGACCGACGTAACGCTCGGGACTTTACGCACGCTACATTGCATGACTTTTTGGGCCCATTGCCCCCTCCCCCAACTCCTATCATTTATAAATTGAAAAAATAGTACGTCCTCGTGGCTCGATCAACTTACCTTCCGCTACCCAGTCCGGATCTTATGCCCCTCTCCGGTAACCACAAGTGGCATTCAAGTTCGACAATGAACAAACAACAATCTCCCCCTCCGCCAATTGAAATAATGTGGTCTTAAGATTACTTGCAACACTTAGGTACCTGTATTGCACTCTTAAGGGGGTGTTTGTTTTTTCCCACTAATTTGAGGTGTGAGACCAATCATAGGTTGGAGTTCCACTTTACTAATTAGAGCTTTTAGTTAGTGGTTTGTAAAATTTGTTTATTTTTTCACTAATTAGTAGTTACATATTTACTTTTTGATATCTAATTAGACATTAATTATCTTTGTACTATTATTATAAAATAAAATATTTTGCTAATGCTATGGCCATGACAATTCTAAACTCAATTTATAGCTATAACTTCATTATAAATTAAGTTAAATATCATATTCCTAGACTATATTATGCAAATTAAAGCAACTATAAAATCTATCTGTAGGACCGTTGAGCACCTCTAGAGGAGGAGGATGAATAGAGTGTGTGCGTGCAGTGAAAAAAATATCACAATTTAAAAGTTATTCAATATGGCTAATGAATATCAGTATATGAAATACAGGTAAGAGCATATAAAATACAGGTAAGAGAAGATGAATATCAGTATATGAATTGCAGTAAAAGTAAAGAGTTAAGAAGAATCAAACTCGGTGACACAATGATATATACTGGTATATATCGTGGAGGACTAGTCCAGTCTCGAGTACTCTTGTTCGATATTAATCCACTATAGCACAAGTTTTAACTAAGTACTGGCAACTCTTACAAACATCGTGCTTGGGGGCAAGTGTACGACCAACTTCAACAACACCGTGCTTGGCGACGAGTGCACGAGCGACTCCTAAAGGCGTTTGAAAATGGAAACATTTTCTGAGATAGCCTCCGATACAACTCTTTAAGCCGAACTCTAGATTGAACTGAAACTGATACTGGCTTGGCTAAGAGTAGTATAAGCTAAATATGAAAGTGTACACCTTGTATAAAATACTTAAGGAATAGAGAGAAGAGAAAGTCAATGAGATATCTAAAATGTGGAAGTTCTTCTCTATTTGTAGTATTTTTATAGACCGAATTAGGGCAGAGTTCAGACATAGTTCGGATGCAGAAATCTCTCATTCGAATGTTGGATACAGATATCCAGGAAGTTCAAAAATATGTCACACCCCAGAACCAGAATACTGGCAGGCGGGGACGGACAAGGCCAGCTATGTGATACCAAGGTACGCCAGTACTCTGAAATCACGTATAAGTTGTCAAGACATAGGGGTTACTTCTACAAGCCAACAGTCGATCCTAGGTCAAGCAATCCTAGGTATCTCAATCACAGACAATTATATAAAGTACAAGAAGTATGATCATCAGACATACAATAGTAAAGCATCACAGACAATTTATACATAGATGATCATGAAGCTGGTCATGCCAAAATAGAGAACTAGCAAGAGTAATAGTCATACATGATAAGCTTTAGTTATAATCTAGAATACGCACATCATGTTTTGGCCCGTAGGCTAAATGTCAAGATCCAAAAACATGAGCTAAATACGTACTCGGAGGCTAAAAGCCACAAAAGAATAATATACATATCAAGTGGGAGAATGATAAGAAACCCACTCATGTACTCTGGTGCTTCGGATGGTCACCGTCGAGTAGATGGTACGGAAGATCCCTTGGGCTCCTCTATCAGATCTGGTCAAACAAAACCAGTGGGGTCAGACCCCAAATAGTAAGTACCACAAAGGAAGCCAAACTATGGACTAAAACCAACAATAGCTAACATAGCAATGGTTAAGGAAAGCGATAAGTAAATGCAGATCGAGACTCGTGCACTACCAATGCACTCATCCTGAGAATGGAAAAGATAATAAGCAAAGCAACCTGGAGCATAAAGTAATTTATGTGTGACATAAAGTAGACTGTATACATATAAAGTAGACGGAAGCATGTGAATATGTAAGATAAACTGGACATGTAAACATGTTAAGTAGCCGGGTTATGTAAGCATGTAAGGTAGCCGGGTCATGAGAACATGGTGACCCAGCATAGGGATCATGTACGACTTGTGGAATAACTAGACTTGTACAGCATGAGATGTAACTAGGGCATGAGAGCCTGTAAGAACTATATAGAACGGCAATGATAAGATGACTTGGAAACTATTGCAGAAGCCAAGTTACAACCCGTAAACAAAACAAGGACCGGGGTTGTAACCCTTCTCCTGAATAGACCTTAATCTCTAATTAATATTTAGCATAAGATCATGTAGAACATGTGAGTACTGAATAGGACGACAAATGATAAGATGACTTGGAAGCTATTCCGGAAGCCAAGTTACAACCCATAAACCAAACAATGACCGGGGTTGTAACCCTTCTCCTAAACAGAACTTAGCCTCCGTTCATTCATCGACAAAAGTAAAGCATAAACAATAATGTACTGAAATAAACATACAGATACTGCCTATACAAAACTAAACTAGACTAGACTACATCCATCAATCACGGCCAAGCAATGAATACGGCTTGATACTTTAACTAACTAGGGTTATCACAATCCTAATTACTAACAAGATGTATTGAGATGTTCCATCAGTCACAAGCCCTGCAGACTATCCGAGTTATCCTTCCGCAGGTTGAGAGAGTTGTATTAGGTGACTTGGGGGTGCAAAACATGACAGCGTGCTGGAAATGCGTCGTACTCGTCGGCAGGCTAGAAGTTCAATTAAAGTATCCAGATAACGGGATTGCATGTAACTGAAAAATCTCTTTATGAGCTACTTGATCAATCTAGTCGTTATCCTAGTCAAATTCAGTATGAATTCCTGACCGTGGTAATCAAGAATCTATATCCTAGACATGATGCAAGACGAGACATGTAGCTTGTGGATGTATACACAAAGAATTTAACCACGGTGTCCAAAATAGTTAAGTTAGCAAGGAAAAATAGTCGTCGCAACAGCATCTTGATTAAGCATGTCATGTTTAGGTTTACTTGTCATGTAAAGAGCACTTGTCAAGAGTGCGCCTCTATGGGACACTATCATATAAGCAAGGAAAGACATGTTCAAGAGTGCACCACGACGGGTCACTATCTAGAATAAGCAAAGAAGTAACGTGTAACATAAGGGCACCACAACAGGTCACTATCATGTAAAGCAAAGAAAAGACATAAATTATGAGTGCACCCCGACAGACCACAATCATGCTAAGTAAGGAAGAGAAATGGCAACAAATATAGCATGTAAGTAAGAACTTGTCAAAAAGGGGGTATCATGGCATGAAAGAGGGAATAAATAAAAGTAACAACTTGGCATAGATCAAATATTAAATATGTGCTAGTATCAAGTGTAACAAGGGTTTACAATCATTCTCTAACTATACAAAATCATCTAATCATGTTAAGAAAAATCATTTTCGTTAAAGGAAATATTATATTCGGCCAAGTACAGAAAACATGTAAGAAGATCAAAACTAAAATTTAAATTAACAGCCGCATACGAACTCCAATAAGGTGAACTGAGAAAATTCTGAAGCCAAGACGAATGTCTACAAGCTTCGTGTCCGATTATTTTTCAAGACTAACAGCTAAATAGCTCAAATGGGCAAAACAGTCAAAACAGTCATTCGTGCTAGGGCCAGCCAGTGTAGTGTCCCGTCCTGCTCAGTCAATCGGAGATATCGAAACACCGACGGCGTTCGAACTTAGCCTTACAACGGCTGCTCGGAGGCTCGCTCGCTCGAGGCGACTCCTCGCTCAGGTGGGGTAGTTTCGGTGAACTTGCCTCATCTTAGCCTTCACATAATAAATCGTATGTTTTTAACTTGCATAAGTTAGACTTGATAATAAAAGATTCCCATCCACATAGCTAAGGAAATAATCTCGACGAGTCGGAATGTGTTAGAACATGAAAAATGGTCTCACGGTCTGCTTAAAAGTTTGCTCAGCGTGATTTTAAAATGACACTCGATCCTTCGTCCCGTGGCTTGGGAGAAGGAAGTTGGCCTAAGTTGCTAAGTTACCACAACGCTGGAATTAGCCTAAGTCATAGGCATCGCATGCGTGTGTGCTTGATAAGCATGCACGGTCCCGTCATCTAAGGCTTGTCATAGCCTTCGCATGTCCCGTGGTTTAAGTCGTATTGCACGACTTGTGGCTTAAGTCTAGGCACTCAAGAAATTGGTTGTTCAAGTCGAACGCGTGCACGGCACATTCTCTCGATGCGAGGCTTGGCATAGCTTTTGCTAATCAAGTCATTGTCGAATAAGTTAGAAAGGAGTTTTGCTGGGCTATCGAAGTCATAGCAAGCACTATCCCCTGTTATTTGCGGTTGTCAAGTCATATAGTCTTACAAAAATAAGGCTGGTCACATAAGTATGAGACTGGAGCAATAGCATCGCCTAGAGAACAAGGTCTGTCTAAGGCACGAGCTACGGTTGGTTTAGAAAAGCATGCCACGGACAAAAGAAGCACGCGAGATCGGTCCCGCTACTTGGGAGTCTCGATAAGGAAGTCACAAGATCGGTCCCGCTACTTAGAAGTCTCGATAAGGAAGTCACGAGATCAGTTCTGCTACTTGGGAGTCTCGATAAGGAAGCATACGAGATCGGTCCCGCTACTTGGAAGTCTCGATAGGGAAGCACACGAGATTGGTCCCGCTGCTTGGGAGTCTTGATAAGGAAGTACACGAGATCGGTTCCGCTACTTGGGAGTCTCGATAAGTCTCGATAAGGAAGTGCATGAGATCAGTCTCGCTACTTGGGAGTCTCGATAAGGAAGTCAACGCGACTGGTTGTCGCCGAGATCGGTCCCGCTACTTGGAAGTCTCGATAGAAAGTTGGAAAGCATGGTCATGGTTAAGGAAGGACTTGGTAGATCGAGTTGAGTTTTACATGGTCATTGGACAACTTATGCGCAAGGGAAATTCTTCGAACGATCCCGGGGCGCCGGGTTCGTGTCGGCCTAGAAGGAATTGCATATATTGTACGGCCTTCATCGACGGTACGACTCGATTGAAGTGAATAGTTACAATATAAGCTGCGGGTCATTCGGTGGGACCTCGTACCTCGTCACGCGAATGGTCACCATATTCAAAGATCCAGGATAGCTTGACATTGCTAGTGACCACTTATATAGATGTGTCAGCATAAGAGCGACTATTCGCGTGTATGCCTTTGGATTGCGTCGAGTACTAGCATGTTACGAATTGGGTTAACAAGTCATGCTTATTGTAAGCGCTAACCTCGAATCGGCACGGGTTAGGGTGTGCACGGTTGCAACACCATTCTAGAGCCTAAGAGTTGGCTATGCAAGGACACGTGCTTCGGCATGAATGTGGCGTCGTCTCGAGTTAAGTCAGGAAGGGCTGTAAGGCAAGTTTGCTAAGTCTTGTTGACATACGAGGCACGGCCTCGATCTTAAGGCACAATCAAGTACTTTGGCACGACCAGCACGAGTCGTCCCCTTGACGTCATTGGGACGAGAATGGTCTAGAGACACATAAAATAAGTGAAAGTCTTGGCACGTGTAACGTCCCAGTCCCAAAATACGTAGGACTAGAAACGAAGACATGCCAGCTGTATACATACGAAATATATAGGCCTCGTATGTATACATAAGCTGTAAAATACAGTAGAAACCACAATGTCTAATCTTATCCACAAATTGAAAGAATAAAAAGATATCATATAATGATAATGAATTGTCTTGATACAATATATTGGGCGAAGACAAATCCACTACCAACAATTAAGGGAAGAAATACATGAAAATGAAACGAGTTTGGCGACCAAAGCGAAGACGATCCAAGTGCAATCATCCTCAAAGAAATAGCGAAGATCACGGCTAGAGCTAGAACACATGCGAAAGATAAGAGCACACACCTGGCGAGATAACCAGGTCCTCAGAGGGACGTAACAAGACACATAATATCATGCCGATAACTGAATAAATAAAGCTCAACAGAAAAGTATATGTGACTACACAAATAAAGGTCCTTAACCATTCTATGTGAGAATGTATTTGAAGACAACGTTCCACACAAGGGCTCCCAAGACTAGAAATACGGCACGTTAGCGTTTCAACCAAGGCACTAGTGGCATCTAGAGAAAAATAAATGCACGACCACTAGCTCTTGGGTGAGTCACTAACGGCAGCTAGAGGAAAGTAAATGCACGACACATTTGTGTTTCAACCGAGGCACTAGTGGCATCTAGAGGAAAATAAAATAAGTGCACGACGCACTAGCTCTCGGCTGAGTCACAAATGGCAGCTAGAGAAAAGTAAATATATGAAAGCCCCTGCGCCTAATAACTGTCTTCACCCTCCCCATGCACTACTCGTGCTGAATCCACACGATGATATTTCTAATAATCGCTAAGTCTTCTAGACAACTATATTAGCAATTATATCCTAACGCTCGTCCTATACGCACCGATGTACGGTCGGTACGCAAGTTCGAATCTATATGAGACACGTGACATCGTGGCACACAGGTGTCAGCCCATGAATGCGGTACAAACAAAGGTGGTCCCTTAACTCTAGGCTAACTGCATAAAGAAAACAAAAATATAATAATTTGCAACTACATAGGATTTTGAAAGAACAACTTATAAGAAATAAAACATGCATGATATTGAGCAAGAAATTAAACAGTAAAGGCAAGGTGTCTTGCCTGGTGTTATGCCTGACGTGGTGCAATGATCCAACAAGTCCTCTTTGGTCCAATAGCCGGTGTCGATGTTTAGGGGTCCAATTCTGCGAAAAATAGAAGTGCACGATTAGATAGGATAATTAAGGAAAACCTTGTGGATTACATATATATATATTATGCTTAGAAATTATCCATAATATTTTAAAGTGGATTTTATTAGTATCATACTTTTAGAAAGATAAACTTTGAAAGATATATTCCAATCATTTTGGGCTAAATTTTAAGTTTGTAAAAAAATTACCTTTCATAAATAAAATATTTAAGTAAATATTTGAAAGTATTTATACATTGTTTAGGTCAAAAATATATATATTTTAGTTACATATAAATCTAGAAGAACTTTTTAAGTGCAACAAAAATGAGTTTTGTCCAAAAGAATTTAACTAAAAATAGATATGATATAATATAGTACCAATTTAGGTTTTAACTAAAATTTTGAAATCGTTAAACTGCTTAGCCTAAATGTCATACTTAAGGTATATATAATACTAGTTATTTATATAAAAAAATATATAATTATACAATCAATACTTATATGCTAACATATATGTAGTTATAAAAATAAAAAGAGGTTTAATATTGACTGCTTTGACTAAATGCTACTGAAAATAATAATAATAATAATAATAATAATAATAATAATAGTAATATAATATAATAATAATGATAATAATAATAATAATAATAATAATAATAATAATAATAATAATAATAATAATCAATGATAATAATATAATTCCCTAACCACATCCATACGGTTCTCCCCCCCACTTTATTATAGTGTGATAGATAGAGAGAAAGATTGAGAGAAGAGGGAGAGAAGTGAGAAGAGAGAGGGATGGAAAAGAAGGTTTTACCGGTGGGGATCGGCGGAGTCTCCGGCGCCGGTGGTGGCCGGTGAAGGCGGCGACGAGGCTTTAACTGCGCGGAGGAAGCTCGGCGGAGGGCGCGAGGCTTCAACGGCACGGAGGAAGCTCGGCGGAGCTTCCGAAGGAACGCCGGAGTCAGGCTAGCCGGCAGGAACATGGCGGAGTAGAGGGAAGATGGAGAGTGGTCTTCCGGTGGATCGATGGACGCGAGGGAGCGGCGCCTGTGGAGGCTTGGTACGGTGGCTGTGAGCGGCACGACGGATTCCAGGCGGTGGCGAGGAATTCTCGACGGTGGAGCTCGCCGGGACACGGATGGACGCACTGGAGGACTGTGCTGTACAAGGCTCGGGACGGAGCCGCTCAGATCTGGGAGGGGGCGGTTCGTCCGAGACACCGGCGGCGGACATGGTAGCGGCGACAGGCGCGACGACGGAGGAGGAGTGGTGGTTTAAGGTTTAGGTTCCCCTTCTCTTCTTCTTCTAGTGTTCTGTGGGTTTTCGGTGTAGCAATGACTTGGCCGGGGTGGAGTTGTGTGAGAGGAAGCCGGGGTGGCTGGCATGGCCGGAGTAGGTAGCTGGTGGTATGGTGGTCGGGGATTGTGGCCACTGGTTCAGGTGGCGATGGTGGTGATAGGTGTTGATGGTGGTGGTGGCAGATGTGAGGCTGGGTTCAGTCGAGGCCGGAAAGGTTTAATGACGGGTTCGGGAGATGGTGGCAAAGGAGATGGTGTTGGGTTTGTTGGTATGGGGAGTCGGATGCTGGAAGAGGATGGAGTCGGTAAACGTGTCCTGCGAGATACGGGACGAGTCGGTGTCCGGAGCTGTCGGACACGGATGAAGAATATATTTGTATTGGTGAGGATTATAGTGGATGGGAGGTACGGACACGATGCACAATAGGGTAGAAATTATGGTTGGGAATTATGGAGGAGTACCTACCTATTTATAGGATGTGGGAATTCTCAGTTGGATAAGGATTAGGAATATTTAAACCCAATTAGATAATTCGTAACTTAATGTAAAATCAATCAAATCCAAATCCAAATACAAATCCAATTTAAATTTAATTAAATCCTTTTAGTTTAAAATCAAATAGGATAAATAAATTTTCAAACATAGATATTATTTTAGCTATTTAAATATATCCATAAAATTAATTCAAGATTTAAATTGCCATAATAATTCCAAAATATGTTTTCCAAAAATATAAATAATAATAATTTTGAAAATAATATTATTATTTAAAATACACTAATAAATAATTAAAAATATTTATATATGAAGAATATTATTTATTATTAGTAACTGTTACAAACGAAAAGGCTTTCATAAATAAAATCGTAAACTTGGAAATTTCGGTACGATAAATAAAAATAACTATTATATATATTATTTTGAAACTATAAAAATAGAAAAAAAAATATTTTTCTAAAATATGTACGCTCGCACATAATCGCACTTGTCGAGCAAATTCGAAAAAGGAACTTTCGCGCGCGACGTATAATACAACTACGCGACGTATAATACAAAAAAAATTATTACCAAATTTTTTTTTTAAAAGGTAGTGGAAATTTAGGAGTTTTACATCCTACCCAACTTAAAAGAATTTCGTCCTCGAAATTAAGAATCTGTAGGGGGTGAGAAGGTACATGGTTATATCGATAAGGAAGCACAGTCAAATTATTGGGCGAGACAAGGAAACGGCGTTTAATGAAAACATGCATTAGAGTCGTGATTTCAATAATGGCGAAGATAATCATGGATTAACGCAAGAAGGAAAAATGGTTAAGATAACGCGAAATAAAGAATGGTATGGGTTCAAGAAATAAATTAGAGACCTTAAAGTTATGGTCTCTTGAGAGTAGGTTGAGGGCACGATTAAGAGAACGAAATAGATTTACTTAAATTAAGCAATTAGAGGGTTTTGATAGGGCCGAGTAGTTTAGGATGAAGATATAGCAACATCGAGTGATAATGGTCCTACTCGATAGGAAGGCTAGAGGAAGTTCTAGTATAATGCCTTCGTCCTCCTAAAATAGGTGAAGGCGAAAGCAATATAGAGTTCAAAGACAATATTATCGAATAAGAATATGTGGTTCAAAGGTGACCAAATAATTTAAAAGAGTTGCCAAGGCAATTGCGGATGGAATCCTAAGGGGAAAGTTCAACTACATCCCATCCACGTAGGTTGGTATATGAAAAAGGCGAACCAAAGTGCACTCGGTTGATCAGACCATCATGCACCGGTTCTGATTAGATAATATGGTAGTGAGCGGCCGCTCAATAGCATATGCCTCGATCAAGCTTGATAAGGAATTAGCTTGCAAAACTAGGCTATATTAGCATCATTAATCTAGATAGTGAAACATAGGCACGATGGTAGATGAAATAAAAACAAATATGAATAGTCTAAGATTCATAAGGATCTAAGTCTTGTTTATTCGTATACTATCATTCTACGGTTTTATTGACCAAGGCTTGGTTGACCAAATGGGTTAAATTCTTCTAGTCTCTATAGTATAGATAATACTATTTGTATTCTCTTTAGCGGTCAAGGGTGTGTCAGGCCGTGGGTATTCTACCCAACTTAAAAGAATTAAGCTAAGGGTGTTTGGGATATCTAACTAGTAGGGTCAATCTCTAGCAAGCACGAAGGAAAGACAAGGATAACGATAGAAAGAATCAAGCAAGATGCAGTCGATGAGTCGGTCGAATATGGAATCGAGGAAAGAGGTCAAGTTTGTGGATGAGATCCTAGATTTCTAATCCTATACGCAGGCTTGCTTGGTACGGAAAAGTAACCAAACAATTTGACTTGACCTGCATGGGCCACCACAAAAACATGTAACTCCCCAGTCCCAAAATACATAGGACTAGAAACGAACACATGCCAGCTGTATACGTACGAAATATATGGGCCTCGTATATATACATAAGCTGTAAAATGCAGTAGAAACTACAATGACTAATCTTATCCATAAATTGAAAGAATAAAAAGATATCATATAATGATAATGAATTGTCTTGATACAATATGTTGGGCGGAGACAAATCTACTACCAATAATTAAGGGAAGAAATACATGAAAATAAAACGAGTTTGGCGAGCGAAGCGAAGACGATCCAAGTGCAATCATCCTCAAAGAAATAGCGAAGATCACGGCTAGAGCTATAACACCTGCAAAAGACAAGAGCACACACCTGGCGAGATAACCAGGTCCTCAAAGGGACGTAACAAGACACATAATATCATGCCGATAACTGAATAAATAAAGCTCAACAGAAAAGTATATGTGACTACACAAATAAAGGTCCTTAAACATTCTATGTGAGAATACATTTTGAAGACAACGTTCCACACAAGGACTACCGAGACTAGAAACATGGTGCGTTAGCGTTTCAACCAAGGCACTAGTGGCGTCTAGAGAAAAGTAAATGCACGGCCCATTAGCACTCGAGTGAGAGCTAAGGGGCATCTAGAGAAAAATAAATGCACGACCACTAGCTCTTGGGTGAGTCACTAACGGCAGCTAGAGGAAAGTAAATGCACGACACATTTGTGTTTCAATTGAGGCACTAGTGGCATCTAGAGGAAAATAAAATAAGTGCACGGCGCACTAGCTCTCGGCTGAGTCACAAATGGCAGCTAGAGAAAAGTAAATATGTGAAAGCCCCTGCGCCTAATAACTGTCTTCACCCTCCCCATGCACTACTCGTGCTGAATCCACACCACGATATTTATAATAATCGCTAAGTCTTCTAGATAACTATATTAGCAGTTATATCCTAACGCTCGTCCTGTACGCACCGATGTACGGTCGGTACGCAAGTTCGAATCTATATGAGACACGTGACATCATGGCACACAGGTGTCAGCCCATGAATACTGCACAAACAAAGGTGGTCCCTTAACTCTAGGCTAACTGCATAAAGAAAACTAAAATATAATAATTTGCAACTACATAGGATTTTGAAAGAACAACTTATAAGAAATAAAACATGCATAATATTGAGCAAGAAATTAAACAGTAAAGGCAAGGTGTCTTGCCTGGTGTTATGCCTGACGTGGTGCAATGATCCAACAAGTCCTCTTTGGTCCAATAGCCGGTGTCGATGTTTAGGGGTCCAATTCCGCAAAAAATAGAAGTGCACGATTAGATAGGATAATTAAGGAGAACCTTGTGGATTACATATATATTATGCTTAGAAATTATCCATAATATTTTAAAGTGGATTTTATTAGTATCATACTTTTAGAAAGATAAACTTTGAAAGATATCGACCAATCATTTTGGGATAAATTTTAAAGTTTGTAAAAAAAACTACCTTTCATAAATAAAATATTTAAGTAAATATTTGAAAGCATTAATACATTGTTTAGGTCAAAAATATATATATTTTAGTTAAATACATATAAATCTAGAAGAACATTTTAAGTGCAACAAAAATGAGTTTTGTCCAAAAGAATTTAACTAAAAATAGATATGATATAATATAGTACTAATTTAGGTTTTAACTAAAATTTTAAAATCGTTAAACTGCTTAGCCTAAATGTCATACTTAAGGTATATATAATACTAGTTATTTAATAAAAAAATATAATTATACAATCAATACTGTATCTATATGCTAACATATATGTAGTTATAAAAATAAAAAGAGGTTTAATATTGACTGCTTTGACTAAATGCTACTAAAAATATTAATAATAATAATAGTAATATAATATAATATAATAATAATAATAATCAATGATAATAATATAATTCCCTAACAACATCCATACGGTTCTCCCCCTACTTTATTATAGTGTGATAGAGAGAGAGACAGATGGAGAGAAGAGGGAGAGAAGTGAGAAGAGAGAGAGGGATGGAAAAAAGGGTTTTACCGGTGGGGATCGACGGAGTCTCCGGCGCCGGTGGTGGCCGATGAAGGCGGCGGCGAAGCTTTAACAACACGGAGGAAGCTCGGCGGAGGGCGCGAGGCTTCAACAGCGCGGAGGAAGCTCGGCGGATCTTCCGGAGGAACGGCGGAGTCAGGCTAGCCGGCGGGAACGCGACGGAGTAGAGGGAATATGGAGAGGGGTTTTTCGGTAGATCAATGGACGCGAGGGAGCGGCGCCTGTGGAGTCTCGGTGCGGTGGCAGTGAGCGGCACGGCGGATTCCAGGCGGTGGCAAGGAATTCTCGGCGGTGGAACTCGCCGGGACACGGATGGGCACTCTGGAGGACTGTGCTGTGCAAGGCTCGGGGCGGAGCCGCTCAGATCTAGGAGGGGACGGATCGTCGGAGGCACAGACGGCGGACATGGTAGCGGCGACAGGCACGACGACGGAGAAGGAGCTGTGGTTTAAGGTTTGGGTTCCCCTTCCCTTCTTTTTTGGGTGTTCTGTGGGTTTTCGGTGTGGCAATGACTTGGCCAGGGTGGAGTTGTGTGAGGGGAAGCCGGGGTGGCTGGCTTGGCCGGAGTGGCCGGAGTAGGTAGCCGGTGGTATGGTGGTCGGGAATTGTGGCCACTGGTTCAGGTGGCAGTGGTGGTGATGGGTGTTGATGGTGGTGGTGGCAGATGTGAGGCTGGGTTCAGTTGAGGCCGGGAAGGGGTGATGACGGGTTCGGGGGATGGTGGAAAAGAAGATGGTGTTGGGTTTGTCGATATGGGGAGTCGGATGCTGGAAGAGGATGGAGTCGGTAAACGTGTCCTGCGAGACACGGGACGAGTCGACGTCCGGAGCTGTCAGACACGGATGAAGAATGTATTTGTATTGGTGGGGATTATAGTGGATGGGAGACACGGACACGATACACAATGGGGTAGAAATTATGGTTGAGAATTATGGAGGAGTACCTGCCTATTTATAGGATGTGGGAATTCTCAGTTGGATAAGGATTAGGAATATTTAAACCCAATTAGATAATTGGCAACTTAATTTAAAATCAATCAAATTCAAATCCAAATACAAATCCAATTTAAATTTAATTAAATCCTTTTAGTTTAAAATCAAATAGGATAAATAAATTTTCAAACATAGATATTATTTTAGCTATTTAAATATATCAATAAAATTAATTCAAGATTTAAATTGCCATAATAATTCCAAAATATGTTTTCCAAAAATACAAATAATAATAATTTCAAAAATAATATTATTATTTAAAATACACTAATAAATAATTAAAAAATATATATGACGAATATTATTTATTATTAGTAACTATTATGAACGAAAAGGCTTTCATAAATAAAATCGTAAACTTAGAAATTTCGGTACGATAAATAAAAATAACTATTATATATATTATTTTGAAACTATAAAAATAGAAAAAATATTTTTCTAAAATATGTACGCTCGCACATAATTGTACTCGTCGAGCAAATTCAAAAAACGAATTTTCGCGCACGACGTATAATACAACTATGCGACGTACAATACAAAAAAAATCATTACCAAATTTATTTTTAAAAAAAAGTAGTAGAAATTTAGGGGTTTTACAGCACGGCCGAGTTGCATAAGTTTCTACTCGGCGAGGCACTACCTCGAATGTATATTGAAGCCACGAATAGAGTATGGCACGACCTTGTCGTTGTGTTGCCAAGTATAGGCCAAGACGTCTTTGTCCTATAATTGATCCTAAGCCAAGACTAAAAAGATAATCAAAAAGGGATTAAGCTGTACAAAGTAAATGAACGTATCGGTTTTGTATGGGTGGACGAGGAGCTCACTCCACCTGTATAGTTGAGTACTGACACCCATACAATTTTTATGTGTAGGCACAGGTAGAAGCTCGTGGCGCGAAGCTCGCTTGGATGCGTCAAGGCACGGAGTTCCTTGGCGATTTGAAACATGCGCCGCGTGGAGTGAAGACTTATACGGGACATAATGTATGGACATTGCCTTCCGAAGCATTCGTTGGCTCAAGCATTGTGTCAAGAGATGAGAGAGAGCAGAGTGACTTGTAATATGAGAGAAAAGTGCGCTTGAGAGACTTGTAATCATGGCCTTGCACCCTATTGTAATCTTATTGTTCAATATTAATAAAGAGCACTTTTGAATAACTTGTATTTTGCCTCTAAATTTCTGCTGCATGTTCAATGTTTCTACTTGGAACTTCTGTGCGACGACCCCGTCGCAGCCGCTGTAATCGACCGTTATGAAACTGCCTTGCACGAGCACAATCTAGGCTCATACGGCATCACGCCTTCGCGAGGATGATCGCTCCTACAGGAGCAGGGTGTGACATAATGGTATCAGAGCACGGCTTTACGTCCTTGTACTTCAAGTCGAATCTCTCAGTCTTGAAAACTCGTCGTTGATAAAGAAGTGTGCGCTCTCTCTCAAATGTCCCACGGCATATCCATACAATAAGTCTAAATATTTTCAAAAGCTCGTACAAGTGTTCAATCGAACACATCGATAGGCGATGGCCTTTGTGTCGAACGGTGTCAAATTGAGTTGATAGAACACATGTGCTAAAGTTAGCAAGTCGCGTACGTGCCTAAATAGTCCTATGTCGACATTAGCAAATGAGCGTACAAACTCGAAGTATAGTCCGTACGGGATAGCTATGCACACAGCCTTTTGGCTAAGTTGTGTCGCGAGTCGCGCACCTAGACTTTATGGAGCAAACGAATCGCAAGCAATATTAAGTATCGCTCGGTCGGGAATGGAGACATACTTAGAGTGTATATTGATAGAAACACTATCGGACTAACGCTTAGGCGTACACGGAAGATTGTTTTAGATTTTGAGGAATAGTTCGAAACGACTTAGTACGTCGAGACGACGTGAGCGAGTACGCTAGAGATTCGTCGAACGAATCTAAAAGATATTTTAGCAAATAATGCGAACGTGATTGTGGACTAAATCGGATGGCTCGAATCCTGAGTGGTGTATGGTCCATCTTGGAAATCACTCGAGCAAAAATTGAGGATTAGGAGTAATAACGAGTATGTCGGCGAGGTGATACGATCGCACAAAGCCTTAGAACGTGTCACGCTTAGTTGATCGTGACTTCGAATGTCCCGAACGAGATGTCGTTTGGACAACTTGCAAATGGACAACGCGAATTAGGAAACGATATTGAATCAAGATTCAGAACGATGAATAAAAATGAATGGTCTTGATCGAGGAAACCTAGAGATCGCACTTATGATTTCGGATTTTGGTTGAATGGAATTGTGGTATATCCAATTCGGACAATAGCATCAGTTGCACGACTCGAAGTTCGTTGCAAAGAAAGATCGTCAGCCTACGTACATCATCGATGGTATTGAGGCGTATCAGAGATCGATGTGCGATAACTCGAGGGTACTCTGATTCGAGGAACGATGATCATATAAAATATCATTATTTCGATGGATGCTATACTCGGAATGTTGAAATGGGTTGAGAAAAAGATAGACTTGGCTCGAGAATTTTTTACTTGAACGAATGATGAACAGACTATCGAACTGAGATCTTGGCTTGGATAAAAATAAAATATTTGGATTGCTTTGACGATAACCACAACGTTGACGTTCTTGTCTTATGCATGTATAACTCTAGCCTCGCATATGTGTCACGCCGGGTTAGGACGATCATTTCGTGTGAGCGCTGGTATGGTGATTCATACTGCGGGAGTGATCGAACTTACATGGCGTGGCAATTTGATCGCTTCGATTTGTGGTTTGACGCGAAGGTGGACTCGAGAATGACTCAGTATTCTTGACAATTGAACTTGATGATTGAGTAGGTCCAATTCGCGTATCGAGAATGAATTAGTCTAGACTCAAGTAAGAGTTACGCTCCAATAAGGACGATTATCCTGCGAGAATGTGGCATGGTGATTCATGTCCAACGTAGATAATCGAACTTGCGTGAGATTGGGGCGTAACAAATTGTTGTGCTAGACGACCTCATGATCGAATACATGAATTGGATAGAATGAATATGTGAATTATGTCGACATGTCAGAAGGAATAGACTATACAAATTGGTGATTGGAACAGATTCGAATCTGCGTAATGAATGCCTTGATGTGAATAGGAGATACGTATGCTCGATGTTTAGAAATCTGAGTGATGCGAGCTTGGGTAGAAAATTCCATACTATCAATTTGGTTTGACCCTAGGATTAGGGTCGGTGTTGGCATTATTGTTGGAAAACTATGATTCCAATCCTGACATTGACTTTAGCCTTGAGAAATAGCCTAGCGGTTGGGCGAGACGTCCCTGTTGCAAGAGTTAGCATTGGAATGATTGATCTTGAGGATTGGTATGGATGGATAGAATAATTCTAGAACATGAAAATACCCCTCATGAGACTCGGCTGACATGCATATATTTCAGGGACGCCTGAATATGTGTACGATGTGACTCGAGTAAGAATGGCAAATTCTTTATCATGCGGTTTGGCTGAAATGCATGTATTTCGGGGATGCCTGGGATATGTGCACGATCCAACCAAGTTATACGTTGAATTCTAGTAAGACTTGAGGAACGGAAAAGTATCGAGGATTTTGAAATCGTGTTAAAGGAAGGATTGGTACTAGTGTGAGCGTGGCTCGGATGGAGGAAACGTATAGGCGAAGTGTGTACAAGAGTTCTTGGAATAAAGTGGTATAAAAGTAAGTACTTAGTTTTGACGACAAAACTTTTTCTGAGTGGTGTATGATGGAGTTCCCCGTCCCGTTCAGTCAATCGGAGATATCAAAATGCTGACGGCGTTTGAACTTAGCCTTGCAACGGCTGCTCGGAGGCTCGCTCGGTCGAGGCGACTCCTCGCTCAGGTGGTATAGTTTCGGTGAACTTGCCTCATCTTAGCCTTCACATAATAAATCGTATGTTTTCAACTTACACAAGTTAGGCTTGATAATGAAAGAGACACATCCACATAGCTAAGGGAATAATCTCGACGGGTTGGAATGTGTTAGAACATGGAAAATGGTCTGTAGCTCCCCTTTCCCGGAAATTTTAAAATTTTTTTATTATTTATTTTAGTTAAATGATGATTTTTAGATTCTTATAAATAATTAATTAGTTAATTTTTACGGTAGATAATTTTAATCATGATTAAATTTGGAGTACAAGGTGACTAGAAATCGTGGCACGGATAGTGCAGTGGCGTGCTTTGACTAGTGTATTAGCCCTGGTAGAGAAAGTCGAGCAATAGTGATATCCTAACTAGGAAAACCAGGCCAAGTTGCGACTTAACCCTTACCGAAGTTTATTTATTTATTATTAATATTATTGTGTTTTAGGGAAACCGGTTATACCATTTTAGTCCGGACTGGACCCGAACTGAGCTCTAGCCCATGTAGTCATGCGAGACGTTCAATGACATTCGTGTTGACGTATTTTTGTAAGATTGTGTTGTATTCCATTTTAATAAACTGATAAATATTTCTAAGTATTCATATTTAAATATTAGAAATATTATAAGTAGTTGATATTCAATGGTAATTATATAAATAGGTCCTTGTACGTTTTGGGACTACTAGAAGACTGTACAAATGTTATATATATACCATTATTGGTTTATTAAATTTCCTTATTATTATTATTTTATTGGGATTGTTATTTAATAATATTATTTTTATATTATTTTATTATCAAATAAAAATTATATATATGTGAATGTGAATGTATGTATATATAAATATATATATGTATATGTATTAGACTAGAAAAAGAAAAAAGAAAAAAGAAGCAGTAGCTGGCCCGGGCGACCCAGCCCAGCTGAGCTCGGGCTAGACCTAATTTCCCACACTTAACCTAGCCCAAAGCAAATTCCCAACCCAGCTGAACTAATGTATTAGCAGCCCGACTGTCACGCCCCGCTCCCGAATAATCGGATTCGAGTCGGACACGCCCAGCCTTCGTCGTTGGACACGACGAAGTAAGCTGTACAATACTAAGGAAAACTCAAAGTCACAATGTAATGTAAACCAACACAGCATTTTATAACGTTCCCAGAAATCACTAATATCCATCAAGTGTTTTAAAATACAAACTCAGCCGGAGACAAATCCTGTCCAATGAAATAATATACAATAATGAATCTCTAAGATACAATCTCCAAAAAAATAAATAAAACAATAAAAAGCTGCAATATCCAAGCAATCACCAGCTCCATGTAATCTTCCACTCACCTGCAACGATCCTATCAGGAAAAGAGCAAAGTACAACCCTGACTAGACAATATATAATGTAATCTGTGATCCAGAGTACAAGGTGAAACCAGAATACCAGAAAACTAGAACATGAAATGAAACTGAAACTGTGGTACCAGAAATGAAATGTAAAAAACTGCAGGCAATGGATGACAATCAAGATGCTAGACAATGAACACGGCTATCAATGTACAAGGCAATCAATCACGACAATCAATATGCAATTGTGACAATTTTGAAATATTAAAACTAATGTGTGACCGGCTTAGGAACAATCAATCAATCAATCAATGAGTCAATTCTACAAGGTACGGCTTCATCGTACGTGACGTGTACGATTAGGCTATCTTCAATACCTATGTTGGGTGTGGTCACACAAAAGCTAATATTTTCCTCAATCCCGCAATAAACAATGACGCACAAGCAATGAACAATGACACAAGACAATCGTATGTAATTCGTGTCAGATATGAGAACATGGCACATGAAGGTAAGACAGAAAACAAGGTACAAGTCAAGTCAGTGTACTTGCCTCGGTTTTGTTGCACGAGAGTAGTACTGCATGGTTGTAATGAATCACCTGGTAATATGATGTACAATTATTAGGGTTTTAAAAGATATTTGCTAATTATTGATAACAAGTTGACAATTCTACTAACCATAAACCAGCTATACATATATACTAATTTGATCAAGATAAGGGTTTCTATGAAAGTACTTTTTAAACTATCTTAATAAGAAAGTCATTTGTTTTTAGAAAATGTATATATTACAGCAAAAATTCTCTTTTTAGAAAAATATCTACTAACTAACTTGATAATATGATTTGATCAAAATAATAATAGTAATATCACTTTTAAATACTAGAACCATTTTGTAAGTAAAATAGCATTTTTGAAATAAATATGTTTTTGATATATTAGAATTTACTACCAATATATAAATTATAGCAAATACATATGGATAGTATAAAAATACTTTTATAAGAAAATATTAATTTATCAATTGGTAATAAGGAAAAACAATTAATAATATTCAATTTTAACTTATAATAATTATATATACAATATTAAGAATCATACTTACTGGAAATTATACCATCAAAATATATTTAAAGTAACATTTGTTAATATAATTATAAATTCTAGCAAAATATTAATGAAATAGTTTTATCTATAAAACATGTTTTTAAAGTAAGACCAATATAGCTAAACTATTCAAACATTTAACCAATAATATTTATGACAATTAATACTAGCATTTATAATAATTTTATAACTTAATTAAGAGAACTACAATTAATATGACTATTTATTAAATAAAGACTAGCCCACTGTTATCTACAACCAAGCCCACCCAATATTATTAAAGCTGCAATTCTATTAACCACACATTCAAACCCAACTAAAACAGCCCAGCAACTAGTTGGCCAACCCAACAACCCAGCCCATTGTTCAGTCCTAATTAATTACTACAATTTTTACTGAACCCAGCCAACGCAGGCCGAGCCTGGCCCAGTCCAGTCCACTGTTATCTAAAACTAAATTAAAACTTAAATTTCTCTAATAAATACTGCCCAAACTATTGGCCCGACTTTTCGGCCCGAGACCCGGCCCACCAATCCCAGATATAATCCCCTTTCATTTCTCTCTCCTACCATTTCTAATTACTACAGCCGAACAGAGACAGAGTTCTAGACTCTTCTTCCCACTCGTCTTCTCCGTCTCCGGCGAGAGACCCTACTCTGTCTCCGGCTATCCCACTTCGTCTTCTCCGGTGATCCTACTTCGTACTCCTCTCCTCAGCTTGTTCACTCAACCGACCAGAACACTCGAGAGAGCTCTCATCGTCTTCCTCCTCTTCAAGGCCGCTCCCAAACCCTAACCCTAAACTCGTTCTCCTTCCTGTTCTTTCCCTTCGCCACTTGTCTTCTTCCTCTCGCTCTTCTTCCAGACCTAATCCGACTCCACCATGGTCGGAAAACCCTAGCTCGAAACCCTAACCCTAGATCTCCATAGCTACTTCCTCCCAGTCTCTCCATCTTCAGTTCGTCTTCTTCCTCTTCTTTCTCCCTTCTCTAGAAAACCCTAGATCTAGGTCAACATTCCCATCTACACTCAGGAAACCCTAATCCAAACCAGAAACCCTAGATCCGGCCTCTTTCACTTCCCAGTCTCTAAAACCTAACCCTAGGTTCCCAATCTCTGGGTCAGAAATCCTAGATCTAGGTTCGGAAACCCTAATCCTAGATCTGAGAAGTTTCTCTAGTTCTCATACCCCAAAATCCTAGAAAACAAGAGGGAGAGAGGGATCGAGATGGATCGATGGAGAGAGGCTCACCGTCGGCGTGAAGGGGACGTCGATCCACTAGCAGCGGCGGAATGTCGACGACGAACGGCCAGAATCGAACTCCGGTGGCTAGACGCGGTCGCTCGGCGAGTCCTCGGGGCTCGGCTCTCGAAGCGGCGGTGACGTTCCTCTGGCGGTGGCTCGGCGCTCGAGTGCCGATGGCGGTGGCACGGTCTCCAAGACGCTCCACTGATGACGGTGACGCTGCAGTCGAGGCGAGCTCGACAGTCGAGGCAGCGCTCTGGGGGTGCACGCAGTCCAAGGTGAAGACTGGCGGTAGCTCGAGCTACGGAGTGGCTCACTGCTCGAGGAGCAGCACTGTCTACGAGGCTCTCTGTCCCCGGCGGTGGCGCAAGGATCAAGGCGACGGCGACTACAATCTGGACTCCGGCAAGGACGGCGGTCATCAGAAGCTTGGTGGTGCTCGGTGACGCTCCGGCGACTGCGCGGCGGGGCACGGTGGTGCACGACGACGGTCGTTGTCCGAGCAGAGAACAGAGAGAGATGAGAGAGAGAGAGGGTGACGTGAGGTGTACTGTGCTGTCAGTGCATTGGGAATCGTGTACATTTATAGTAAAATAATTAGGGTGTGTGTGTACAGTGGGGAGTGGCACTACTGTAAATTAGTGTAGATCTGAGGTGTAATTAGGATGACAGTGATGTAATAAGTTCTAGATCTGGGGGTAATTAGGAAGTAGCTGCAACTGATTCCAATTCAAAATTTAAACAGACTTTTAATATTCTAACAGTTTTTCAAAATTCAAAAATTAGTTATTCTCAAAACAACTTTCCAAACAATGTTCCCTCCAACATTTCAAATAGTTTTAAAGGAAAACAGATTTTCAAATAAAAAGGCTCCAACAGATTTTCAAAGGGATTTTCAAATAGATTTCAAACAGCTTTAGAATGGAATTTCGAGAATAAGCATTCCCTCCTATAGTTTTCGAAAAGGACAGATGTCAAATTATAAATTTTAATAGGAAAACCAATTTCCACAGATTTTTCAAATACCAAAATCCAAAAACACTTTCCTCCACAAATTATCCAACAATTTACAAAACAGTTTTTCAAACCAAAACATTTTTTTTCAATAATCAACAAATTCCCTCCAATAGATCTCCAAATAAAATCATTAATTAATCCGAAAATAGCAATTAACCATATAACATAATTAGCAGCTACTAATTAATTATAAAATCAGTTTTTTTTAATATTTAATATATAATTTTGAAAATGATTAATAAGAAAATCAAGTAATCATTAGTAGTGAAATTAAATATAACTATCATGTAGTAGAATTTAGCTACAAAATTTGTTTCAACAATTCATAAATCAAATCATTACGTCAACTAGTATTCAAAATACTTTCCAAGTTGACTAAAATTTATTAACATCCGAAACTCGGTTTAATCGAAATTAGGTTTTGTAAGAAACAATATTTAAATCCAAGAAAATTAGGAAAATCTCAAAATTTACCAAATACGATTTTTGGGAGTTACAAATCTACCCCCCTTACAAAAATTTTGTCCTCGAAATTTCAAGGGTTTTGCAATGTATAAAATCAAACAAAATTTATTAAAGGCAACCAGAAAACTAAATGATTTATTTATAGAGCAAAAATAATAAGGACTAACAAGTAGTCACTAGACAATAGGAAAAACTGTAAATGCAAGAAAACTCAAGGACAAGCCTAAAAATAGGCAATACAAAGAAACACAGCTACTATAAGCAAGTAAGAAGATAATGGTCCACTCGGTTGTGCTCCTGCAGCTACTACTGATCCTCATAAACTGGGTCCTCCTGCTGCTGCTCTGGTACTGGCCCCTGACGAGTGAAAGCCACAAGACAATCACTCACTTGGTGAGTGGCAGATCCACAAACCAAACACTGTCCTAACTTCTGGCGGCATTCCTCGCCACGGTGTCCCGGTCTCTTGCAGTAAGCGCAAGAAAAGTACACCAGGGTCTGGATCTGCCTCGGCGATGTCGGTGCTCGAACATGGTGCTGATGCTGAGGTGGCCTGTGCTGGGTGTCGGTCCGCTTCGGTGGACCCTGAGAACTGCTGGCGCCAATATCTCTGTCCCGCTTGAGCTTCGGATCCATTTCCTTCTCCACTCCCTGAACTACTTTAAGAATGCTCGCATATGTAGTGGCTTGACTGATAGCTACTGCATGTCGCAGCTCTCTAGTGAGACCCTTCTTGAACATCCAAGCCCTGTCCTTTGGCGTGCTGACTAGGTTCTCTGTGAACCTACTGAGTCGGGTGAACTCGGATGTATACTGGGCCACTGACATATTTCCCTGCTGCAATGCTTCAAATTGCATCCTAAGCTCGTCCTTCTCCACATCCGGAAAGAACTTTTCCTGGAACAGCAGCTTGAAGTCCTTCCAGGAAACTCCGGGCTCTGCTAACTGGGGCTCCTCTCGGTACCAAGCTCTAGCGATGTCGAATAGTCGCATGCTCGCAACTTCGACCTTCAAATCATCCGAAATCCTCACCATCTTCAATGACCGCTCAGCATTCTCCAGCCATTCGTCTGCGTAGACTATTCCCTCATCGCCCCAGAAATCCATTGGGCAGAGGAACTGATATTCCTTGGCAGTTTCTGGCTTCTGCGCTGCTGGTGCCGGCGGTGCTGGCGGTGCTGGTGGAGTTGGCTCTCTGGTCCTGAGTGCGTCGATGACTGTCTTTCTGAACTGTGCGGCCTGCTGACTCTGAGTCTCTCTGAACTATGCAGCCTGTTGATTCTGGGCCTCCATGAATTGCTGGAACATGGCCATCAGTTGCGTGCCATCGAACATCATCGTCGGTGGAATCGGCTGAGGCGGAGGCGGTGCAAGCTGCTCCTGTGCACTGGGTGCAGGCTGCTCACTGGTCCCAGCGCTCGTCGTGGCGACCGTCCTGCAAAAGAAATAAACTGTTGATTGCTATATCCTATAAAAATCACAAACTATCCTAAAAATCATAAGTAAATCAAATTTTTCAAAATTTTTTAAACATCAATAACCATAAACCATTAATCATAAACCATAAACCATTTTCATAAACAGTAAACCATTTTCATAAACCATAAACCATAAACCATTTATCATAAATCATAAACCATTTTCCCGCGGTTCCTATGCTGTGATGAGTTTTCCTTAGCTTTCGTTGGTTCCCCAATAACACTTATTTGCCTAAGTGTCATCACGATAGAGACCTACATGGGCCACCACTAAAAACATGTCACACCCCGCTCCCGAATAATCGGATATGAGTCGGACACGCCCAGCCTTCGTCGTTGGACACGACGAAGTAAGCTGTACAATACTAAGGAAAACTCAAAGTCACAATGTAATGTAAACCAACACAGCATTTTATAACGTTCCCAGAAATCACCAATATCCATAAAGTATTTTAAAATACAAACTCAGCCGGAGACAAATCCGGTCCAATAAAATAATATAAAATAATGAATCTCTAAGATACAATCTCCAGAAAAATAAATAAAACAATAAAAAGCTGCAATATCCAAGCAATCACCAGCTCCATGTAATCTCCCACTCACCTGCAACGATCCTATCAGGAAAAGAGCAAAGTACAACCCTGACTAGACAATATACAATGTAATCTGTGATCCAGAGTACAAGGTGAAACCAGAATACCAGAAAACTAGAACATGAAATGAAACTGAAACTGTGGTACCAGAAATAAAATGTAAAAAACTGCAGGCAATGGATGACAATCAAGATGCTAGACAATGAACACGGCTATCAATGTAGAAGGCAATCAATCACGACAATCAATATGCAATTGTGACAATTTTAAAATATTAAAACTAATGTGTGACCGGCTTAGGAATAATCAATCAATCAATCAATGAGTCAATTCTACAAGGTACGGCTTCATCGTACGTGACGTGTACGATTAGGCTATCTTCAATACCTATGTTGGGTGTGGTCACACAAAAGCTAATATTTCTCCCAATCCCGCAATGAACAATGACGCACAAGCAACGAACAATGACACAAGACAATCGTGTGTAATTCGTGTCAGATATGAGAACATGGCACATGAAGGTAAGACAGAAAACAAGGTACAAGTCAAGTCAGTGTACTTGCCTCAGTTTTGTTGCACGAGAGTAGTACTGCATGGTTGTAATGAATCACCTGGTAATATGTTGTACAATTATTAGGGTTTTAAAAGATATTTGATAATTATTGATAACAAGTTGACAATTCTACTAACCATAAACCAGCTATACATATATACTAATTTGATCAAGATAAGGGTTTCTATGAAAGTACTTTTTAAACTATCTTAATAAGAAAGTCATTTGTTTTTAGGAAATGTATATATTACAGCAAAAATTCTCTTTTTAGAAAAATATCTACTAACTAACTTGATAATATGATTTGATCAAAATAAATAATAGTAATATCACTTTTAAATACTAGAACCATTTTGTAAGTAAAATAGCATTTTTGAAATAAATATGTTTTTGATATATTAGAATTTACTACCAATATATAAATTATAGCAAATACATATGGATAGTATAAAAATACTTTTATAAGAAAATATTAATTTATCAATTGGTAATAAGGAAAAACAATTAATAATATTCAATTTTAACTTATAATAATTATATATACAATATTAAGAATCATACTTACTGGAAATTATACCATCAAAATATATTTAAAGTAACATTTGTTAATATAATTATAAATTCTAGCAAAATATTAATGAAATAGTTTTATCTATAAAAAATGTTTTTAAAGTAAGACCAATATAGCTAAACTATTCAAACATTTAACCAATAATATTTATGATAATTAATACTAGCATTTATAATAATTTTATAACTTAATTAAGAGAACTACAATTAATATGACTATTTATTAAATAAAGACTAGCCCACTGTTATCTACCACCAAGCCCACCCAATATTATTAAAGCTGCAATTCTATTAACCACACATTCAAACCCAACTAAAACAGCCCAGCAACTAGTTGGCCAACCCAACAACCCAGCCCATTGTTCAGTCCTAATTAATTACTACAATTTTTACTGAACCAAGCCAACACAGGCCGAGCCTGGCCCAGTCCAGTCCACTGTTATCTAAAACTAAATTAAAACTTAAATTTCTCTAATAAATACTGCCCAAACTATTGGCCCGACTTTTCGGCCCGAGACCCGGCCCACCAATCTCAGATATAATCCCCTTTCATTTCTCTCTCCTACCATTTCTAATTACTACAGCCGAACAGCGACAGAGTTCTAGACTCTTCTCCCCACTCGTCTTTACCGTCTCCGGCGAGAGACCCTACTCTGTCTCCGGCTATCCCACTTCGTCTTCTCCGGCGATCCCACTTCGTACTCCTCTTCTCAGCTCGTTCACTCAACCGACCAGAACACTCGAGAGAGCTCTCATCGTCTTTCTCATCTTCAAGGCCACTCCCAAACCCTAACCCTAAACTCGTTCTCCTTCCTCTTCCTTCCCTTCGCCACTCGTCTTCTTCCTCTCGCTCTTCTTCCAGACCTAATTCGACTCCGCCATGGCCAAAAAAACCCTAGCTCGAAACCCTAACCCTAGATCTCCATAGCTACTTCCTCCCAGTCTCTCCATCTTCGGTTCGTCTTCTTCCTCTTCTTTCTCCTTTCTCTAGAAAACCTTAGATCTAGGTCAACATCCCCATCTACACTCAGGAAATCCTAATCCAAACCAGAAACCCTAGATCCGGCCTCTTCCTCTTCCCAGTCTCTGAAACCTAACCCTAGGTTCCCAATCTCTGGGTCAGAAACCCTAGATCTAGGTTCTGAAACCCTAATCCTAGATCTGAGAAGTTTCTCTAGTTCTTACACCCTAAAACCCTAGAAAACAAGAAGGAGAGAGGGATCGAGATGGATCGATGGAGAGAGGCTCACCGTTGGCGTGAAGGGGACGTCGATCCACTAGCAGCGGCGGAACGTCGACGACGAACGGCCAGAATCGAACTCCGGTGGCTAGACGCGGTCGCTCGGCGAGTCCTCGGGGCTCGGCTCTCGAAGCGACGGTGACGTTCCTCTGGCTGTGGCTCGGCGGACGAGTGCCGATGGCGGTGGCACGATCTCTAAGATGCTCCACTGATGACGGTAATGCTGCAGTCGAGGCGAGCTCGACAGTCGAGGCAGCGCTCTGGCGGTGTACGCAGCCCAAGGTGAAGACTGGCGGTGGCTCGAGCTACGGAGTGGCTCACTGCTCGAGGAGCAGCACTGTCTACGAGGCTCTCTGTCCCCGGCGGTGGCGCGAGGATCAAGGCGACGGTGACTACAATCTGGACTCCGGCGAGGACGGCGGTCGTCAGAAGCTTGGTGGTGCTCGGTGACGCTCCGGCGACTGCGCGGCGGGGCACGGTGTTGCACGGCGACGGTCGTTGTCCGAGCAGAGAACAGAAAGAGATGAGAGAGAGAGAGAGGGTGACGTGAGGTGTACTGTGCTGTCAGTGCATTGGGAATCGTATACATTTATAGTAAAATAATTAGGGTGTGTGTGTACAGTGGGGAGTGGCACTGCTGTAAATTAGTGTAGATCTGAGGTGTAATTAGGATGGCAGTGATGTAATAAGTTCTAGATCTGGGGGTAATTAGGAAGTAGCTGCAACTGATTCCAATTCAAAATTCAAACAGACTTTTAATATTCTAACAGTTTTTCAAAATTCAAAAATTAGTTATTCTCAAAACAACTTTCCAAACAATGTTCCCTCCAACATTTCAAATAGTTTTAAAGGAAAACAGATTTTCAAATAAAAAGGCTCCAACAGATTTTCAAAGGGATTTTCAAATAGATTTCAAACAGCTTTAGAATGGAATTTCGAGAATAATCATTCCCTCCTATAGTTTTCGAAAAGGACAGATGTCAAATTATAAATTTTAATAGAAAAACCAATTTCCACAGATTTTTTAAATACCAAAATCCAAAAACACTTTCCTCCACAAATTATCCAACAATTTACAAAACAGTTTTTCAAACCAAAACATTTTTTTCAATAATCAACAAATTCCCTCCAATAGATCTCCAAATAAAATTATTAATTAATCCGAAAATAGCAATTAACCCTATAACATAATTAGCAGCTACTAATTAATTATAAAATCAGTTTTTTTAATATTTAATATATAATTTTGAAAATGATTAATAAGAAAATCAAGTAATCATTAGTAGTGAAATTAAATATAACTATCATGTAGTAGAATTTAGCCACAAAATTTGTTTCAACAATTCATAAATCAAATCATTACGTCAACTAGTATTCAAAATACTTCCCAAGTTGACTAAAATTCATTAACATCCGAAACTCGGTTTAATCGAAATTAGGTTTTGTAAGAAACAATATTTAAATCCAAGGAAATTAGGAAAATCTCAAAATTTACCAAATACGATTTTTGGGAGTTACACCGACCCTCTGAAAGCATATCTATACCAATGTGTATAAAACAGAGCGCGAGTTCGAGAATAGCAAAGAAGACAAACCCTAAACCTCCAACCTGGTGACCCGCTCCTAGCCCCCAGGCGCCGGCGCGCACCCCTGGACGGTCGTGCACGGTCTTGCGGGTCGTCAGAGCCGACCACAGGCGCGAAAACAGAGCGTGACAGCAGCAGTAAAGGGTAGCAACTGGACGTTTTGCGAGGTAAATTTCTTCCGCATCGTCCAACCAATTCTCGATCCGTTTCTTCGTACATGTTGTCAACACATACCTCTTCACATTCATATACTAGGTTAGAACTGGATCAAACCAGGAACGAGTCAAAAATTGATGCAAAATCGATGTATAAACAGTCCACAGAACAGAACAAATTCGATCCAAACGCATGGATTGGAAGGCAAATATCTGCTAATCCATGACAAATTTTCGAAAACTTTTTGAACAAACCTTTAGACAACATATAGGAGATAAAGACCCTTCTTGTAGATTTATTTTTCATCTAATATATGGAAAGATATTTGATTTCAAAATCCTAGAAAAACCCGTTTTCGAAAACTGAAAAATTGGAAAAAAACCATCCGATACGACGTGCATCCCGCCAAACCGGGCGACGTTGTCACGAACCAAAGGCATTGAAAGGTGCGTAACGGCTTCGTAGTCGTGTGGGCTTTGACGAAATTCAAATTGGTTGCGTGTGCGTGACGAATTTGATGTGTATATGTCAAATTTCACCGTATCGGTTACTTTGCAAATTTCTTAATTACTTTGTGCACGCTCGTCAGATCGAGACGAAACTTGCGCCAACAGGACCGTATCATTTTTTGGTCCTGTATGCCAAGTTTGGTCCAATTCTGAGACAGTTGATTGGATTGCCGTTTTGCGGGCCCCACGGTCCGACTCAACGGGCAATTTTGTACACGGCCTTTCAGAATCTAACTTTGTACATACGGTTGGGTTCGTATCAAAAAATGGGACCTGTTGACATATAATTTGACAAATTTAGAGACCATAAACTTTGGTACGCTTTTCGGTGCAAAGCGGGTCCAACAGCGGATATTATTTTTTCCCAAAATTATCGTTTTGCCCCTATGTCCAGAATTGGACTTAAGACAATCCTAGCTAAATTGACTATTCTGAGATCGTTGGTAATCTTTATTTCAGTATCTGGAGACTTCTGCATGTGTTGACTGATTGTGGCTCATTGAGTGGTATGGTATTATTGATTTCACCAGCTGAGGACCTCAGGCAAGTGCACTTTCTGATTGCTTTCGATTCATAGTAGTCTTTTCATTTCATGTTTAAATATATATCTTGCTGCTTGTTGACATGCTCGTCACATGGAGTAGTCGGGAGGGGAAATATCTTAGTAGACATGTGGACTACCCAGAACTATCCCCATGATGTCTATTCGTGAACAATAGCTCCTGTACACGACACGTGCAGGTGCGGAATTTACCCCCTAGTCGTTCACATGTCGAAACAGATATTTCACACCACATAGGTAGTTGTCTTTTATTTATTTCATTTTTCTTCTCCATCGTGCCATGTCATCAGTTACATTCTAGTTTTTATCTTTCATATGTTATTTTCATGTCTTGTTAATTTTATTGTGTTTTCGTATTGCCGTCGGTTTGTGTACTTGTTCCATTCCTGACTGGAAACCAATATTCTTCAGGTTTAGCCGCGATCACTCTTAGCACCGGGAAGACATGGGTATGATGAGGTCGACTTAGATAGTAGAACTAGTTGTCTTTTCTATATTATGAAAACATTGTATTTTTCTTCAAATATAAATGTTGTAACTGTTGTAATAAACTTAGAAATGTAAATGAGCAACAAATGTGATACTTTGAGCATTTATTTCTTTCGGGCTTGACAATGTTCTGCCGTCGACTCTGCGGCGTAGGCTGGCTTGGACACGTCTCGTATTCGAAAAAGCGGGTACGGGTCATGACAAGTTTTTGTGGTGGCCTATGCAGGTCAGTTTTTGCAAAAGATTGTGAACTCGTGATAGTACTTAAGTTAGTCGTACTATTACGAGCCTGCGACTAGGAAATGCTCATTCACAATAGGATTAAAATGATTTAAGAGAATGACTAGGACTAGGAGTCCCTTGTTCAGATTGACCGTTGGGTAGTTAAGGTTGTCAGATAGGCCATGCAATTTAGATAAGGAATTATTGAATTCAGATAGCTTGCTAGATCTCTATAGATACATTATTTCTTTTGATACGACGATACGATTCAATGTTAGTCTATTATTCACTTGGTTAGTTAGACTTTCCTAGAATTAAAGCTGTAATCTTGATAACCTGTTCAATTTTCTTTTGCTCTATTAGATATAAACATCATATCATGAGTTAGAATTGCCTATTTTAAAATTCTATTTTACTGTAAGGAATTAGCTTATAATTTCTGATTCTGTTATTCATATATGAATCTCGAGTTAGATTTGACTCAAAGTTTTCTTTCAGTCATTAAAAATACATATGAAATAAATATTAGGATGTTCTTATTTTTCTTGTCTTCAGTTATTTCCTTCCCGGTCAATCTTTTACCTTATGGATTGAGACCTATAGGCAGATGTTTACGCTTTCTATCATAGCCAATTAGTTGAACCTTTAGCAGCTCCTTGAAGTTCTTAGGAATATAGTTAGAGTAATTATAACGACTGTGATGGCTAGACAGCAGCGCACTGTCGCCAATTACTTGAGAATGGAAAGCGTGGGTCCACTACAGCCAGCAGCGCACCGGCAAGGTACGGCCCATAGAGTTGAAATTGTTTCAAGAAATCGTAGGTTATGGAATATTACTAAAACTATGTCCTTGTTGACCTCTTTAGATCTTAGATACCATTGCGTCAATATAAGGTAGAGTACCTGATAACATATCACCTCTGAATCACGGAACCAAGGGTTTACCACAGCCAAAATATACGGACGAGGCATAATCGTCAGTAAGATGACTTCAGATGGGATTACAAGTTTAGGATACCATAGAAAATAGTAGGATGCCTATATAAGCAAGAACACCAGGTAAGGCTTTGATTCTCTCAAAACTCGAACCAATTGTGTCTCATTTCAAAAATCTCGCATATTTATATTTTGACTCTCTTGACCAATGCTGCTATTACAGCCTAGTTTTTGCAAGCTTACTCTTTTATCGAGCTTGATTCAAAACATATATTTATTGGGGACGCCCGCTAACATATGGTCTAATCAGAATTATTGTATTACGATCTGATCAACCATGATGCATTTGGTTCGCTCTCCCTCCGATTAACTTACGTGGATTGAGATGCAGATGTATCCAGGATCTCACCCACGACTGTATTGACAATTTCTTTTGAATTATATGTTCGTCTTTGAATCTCGTAATTGTAGTCAGTGACGTCTCTCTTGAACTCTTTATTGTTTTTGTCTTTCACTGATTAGAAAGACGAAAGCTCGTAATTAATAGATAGATGTCGTGTGTCCCCAGGGCTATGACAGTTGTATACGCAACTGTAGCTACCATCGGCCAGTCCTATGACTGGAACCTTGCCTTGAGTCACTCGTCCTCCCTTCGACACTAAACCTACTATCTTGATCTTCTAGTCATTGGAGTCCGAGAATGATTAGGGTCCTTTTCTTTATCAAGTGCCAACCTAGGAGACTGTCTATCCTCAAGAGACCAAATGTTGTGAGCCTCTAACCATTTGTTTGAAGCTTGGTTTAACTAAAACCCTTGTGACAATAGACTGGCAGGCTTGACGCAAATAGAAATTCAAGACCCAGTTGTTAGAAATCTTTTCATATGATGTGCCTTAGAGTTGGTTGCCTTGTCGATAACTCTTGTATACCAGACGAGTAGATCGTTCTATTTTATCGACTGTGTGCCATTATACACACTCGTTTTCCATTTATTGAGGAACGATCATTGACTTAACTTATACCTACCATACCCATTACGTCTTGCCTTATTCTTTATTAACAAGAGTCGAGGTGCAATATCCGGACTTTGGAACTCTTCTAACCTCATTATTCCTAAAACTATATCCTAGCTTCTAAGGTGGATAGACTGTAAGCCTTCTAGAAATTTTAGGATATACCAGGATTACCGAGTGATTAGAATAACTTCCATTAGGATGATGATCAGTGCCCTTGGACTCCCACTTTTCATTTAGATCATTTGTGTCCCCGACCGTGTCATTAATATTCGGAGCACGAGACCAGCCATTACCTTCCAACAAATTTTATATACAACGTCTGGACGAGTCCACCATCATCTAGGTATATCGTGTCCCACTCAAACCCATCCAGACATACCCCATATTTGGACTATAAAACCGAACCAATTGAAATAGGTCCCTATACCTACTATGAAGCCTCCACCTCTTAGAATGTGATGTCCTTCGTAACTATTATTCCATCTACCTGGACGTCGCGAGACGATCTTGCATTGCATTCGTATCCCTTGCTCGTATGTTTAAGTAACCATGGAAAAGATCACAATCTTGATTTCTTAAATTATGTTCTATTTTGGAACCTTGTTTAGATTAACTCCGAGAATAAAATTTTTGTATTGTATGGATTGCAAGCCCCTCTAAGAAGCGAAGAGTTCTTCGATTTAGCAGGTGACTAGACTAGAGTAGCCCAATCTAGCAAATAAGTCAATGGTTCGTAAACTTTCGTTCTACCTGCAACATTGGAAACTCTCTACTGCTCTTGAACTTTGTAGTTGCTCTCGATTATTCTTTCTTATCATCCCGTCCTTCCTATTTTAGAGCGACGAATGGTCACGCTTATTAGAATTTATTAATAATTTTTAGCTACTTGTATAAATTTGTTGCTTGTTAAATTTTGGGTTGCTTGATAGATAAGAGAGGATTATAGATGCCATGTACAGTAGATATCTATTGGTAGAAATTTTAGCAGTTAGTTGGAAGATTATAAAGTTTTAGCGACAGAAGATTTGATGGAGTAGTGCGACCAAAGGTGGATAGAAGTCCTCCAGTATTCAGAATTACGAAATCGCTAGGAGGAAGTATAAATATTTCTGAGAAATTAAATTTGAAAAGATTGTGGTAATAATGGATTTATTCTTGTTATTTTTGAATCTTAGGCATGTTTATGAGTTAGAATTTCGAGGACGAAATTATTTTAAGGTGGGTAGATTTGTAGCTCCCCTTTCCCGAAAATTTTTAAAATTTTTTTATTATTTATTTTAATTAAATGATAATTTTTAGATTCTTATAAATAATTAATTAGTTAATTGTTATGGTAGATAATTTTAATCATGATTAAATTTGGAGTACAAGGTGACTAGAAATCGTGGCACGAATAGTGCAGTGGCGTGCTTTGACTAGTGTATTAGCCCTGGTAGAGAAGGTCGAGCAATAGTGATGTCCTAACTAGGAAAACTAGGACAAGTTGCGACTTAACCCTTACCGAAGTTTATTTATTTATTATTTATATTATTGTGTTTTAGGGAAACCGGTTATACCATTTTAGTCCGGACTGGACCCGAACTGAGCTCTAGCCTATGTAGTCATGCGAGACGTCCAATGACATTCGTGTTGACGTATTTTTGTAAGATTGTGTTGTATTCCATTTTAATAAACTGATAAATATTTCTAAGTATTCGTATTTAAATATTATAAGTAGTTGATATTCAATGGTAATTATATAAATAGGTCCTTGTACGTTTTGGGACTACTAGAAGACTGTACAAATATTATATTATACCATTATTGGTTTATTAAATTTTATTATTATTATTATTTTATTGGGATTGTTATTTAATAATATTATTTTTATATTATTTTATTGTCAAATAAAAATTATATATGTGTGAATGTGAATGTATGTATATATAAATATATATGTATATGTATTAGACTACAAAAAGAAAAAGAAGCAGTAGCTGGCCCGGCCGACCCAGCCCAGCTGAGCTCGGGCCAGGCCTAATTCCCCATACTTAACCCAGCCCAAAGCAAATTCCTAACCCAGCTGAACTAATGTATTAACAGCCCGACCCTCTGAAAGCATATGTATACCAATGTGTATAAAACATAGCATGAGTTCAAGAATAGCAAAGAAGACAAACCCTAAACCTCCGACCGGGCGACCCACCCCAAGCCCCCAGGCGCCGGCGTGCACCCCTGGACGGCGCGTGGCCGCGCGGGTCGTCGGAGCCGACCACAGGCACGAAAACAGAGCGTGACAGCAGCAGTAAAGGGCAGCAACAGGGCATTTTACGAGGTAAATTTCTTCCGCATCGTCCAACCAATTCTCGATCCGTTTCTTTGTACATGTTGTCAACACATACCTCTTCACATTCATATAATAGGTTAGAACTGGATCGAACTTGGATCGAGTCAAAAATCGATCCAAAATCGATGTATAAACAGTCCACAGAACAGAACAAATTCGATCCAGACGCATGGATTGGAAGGCAAATATTTGCTAATTCATGACAAATTTTCGAAAACTTTTTGAACAAACCTTTAGACAACATATAGGAGATGAAACACCTCTTGTAGATTTATTTTTCATCTAATATATGGAAAGATATTTGATTTCAAAATCCTAGAAAAACTCGTTTTCAAAAACTAAAAAATTGGAAAAAAAAACCATCCGACGACATGCGTCCCGCCAAATCGGGCGACTTGGTCGCGAACCGAAGGCATCAAAAGGTTCATAACGGCTTCGTGGTCGTGTGGGCTTTGACGGAATTCAAATTGGTCACGTTTGCGCGACGAATTTGATGCGTATCCGTCAAAATTTACCATATCGGTCATTTTGCAAATTTTCTAATTATTTTGTACACGTTCGTCAGATCGAGACAAAACTTGTGCCAACAGGACCATGTCATTTTTTTGGTCCTGTATGCCAAGTTTGGTCCAATTCTGAGACAGTTTATTGGATTGCCGTTTTGTGGGCCCCACGGTCCGACTCAACGGACGATTTTGTGTACGGTCCTTCGGAATCCAACTTTGTACATACGGTTGGGTTCGTATCGAAAAACCGGACCTGTTGACATATAGTTTGACGACTTTAGAGACCATAGACTCTGGTATGCTTTTCGGTGCAAAGCGGGTCCAACGGCGGACATCATTTTTGCCCAAAATTACCGTTTTGCCCCTGTGTCCAAAATTAGACTTAAGGACAGGCAATCCTAGCTAAATTGACTATTCTGAGAACGTTGGTAATCTTTATTTCCGCATCTGGAGGCTTCTACATGTGTTGACTGATTGTGGCTCATTGAGTGGTATGGTATTATTGGTTTCACCAGCTAAGGACCTCAGGCAAGTGCACTTTCTGATTTCTTTCGATTCATAGTAGTCTTTTCATTTCATATTTATACATATATCTTGATGCTTGTTGACACGCTCATCACACGGAGTAGTCGGAAGGGGAAATATCTTAGTAGATATGTGGACTACCCAGAACTATCCCCATGATGTCTATTCGTGAACAATAGCACCTGTACACGATACGTGCCGGTGCCGGATTTACCCCTAGCCGTTCATATGTCGAAACAGATATTTCACACCACATAGGTAGTTGTCTTTTATTTATTTTCCTTTTTTTCTCCATCGTGCCATGTCATCAGTTACCTTCTAGTTTTTATCTCTCATATGTTATTTTCATGTCTTGTTAATTCTATTGTGTTTTCGTATTACCGTCGGTTTGTGTACTTGTTCCATTCCTGACTGAAAACCAACATTTTTTAGGTTTAGCCGTGATCACTCTTAGCACAGAGAAGACATGAGTATGCTGAGGTCGACTTAGATAGTGGAAATAGCTGCTATATTGTGAAAACATTGTATTTTCCTTCAAATATAAATATTGTAACTGTTGTAATATACTTAGAAATGTGAATGAGCAACAAATATGATATTGTGAGCATTTACTTCTTGCGGGCTTGACAGCGTTCTACCGCCGACTCTGCGGCGTAGGCTGGCTTGGACACGTCTCGTATCCAGAAAAGCGGGTGCGGGTCGTGACATGGTCCCACGGTCTGCTTAGAAGTTTGCTCAGCATGATTTCAAAATAGCACTCAGTCCTTCGTCCCGTGGCTTGGGAGAAAGAAGTTGGCCTAAGTTGCTAAGTTGCCACAATGCTGGAATTATCCTATGTCATAGGCGTCGCCTGCGTATATGCTTGATAAGCATGCACGGTCCCGTCGTCCAAGGCTTGGCATAGCCTTCGCATGTCCCATGGTTTAAGTCATATTGCACGACTTGTAGCTTAAGTCTTGGCACCCAAGAACTTCGTTGTTCAAGTCGAACGCGTGTACGGCACGTTCTCTTCATGCGTAGCTTGGCATAGCCTTTGCTAATCAAGTCGTTGCCGAATAAGTTAGAAAGGAGTTTTGTTGGGCTATCGAAGTCATAGCAAGCACTGTCCCCTGTTATTTGCGGTTGTCAAGTCACATAGTCCCACGAGAATAAGGCTTGTCACATAAGTATAAGACTGGAGCGATAGCATCGCCTAGAGAACAAGGTCTGTCTAAGGCACGAGCCACGGTTGGTTTAGAAAAGCATGCCACGGACAAATGAAGCACGCGAGATCGGTCCCGCTACTTGGGAGTCTCGATAAGGAAGTCACGAGATCGGTCCCGCTACTTAGGAGTCTCGATAAGGAAGTCACGAGATCAGTCCTGCTACTTTGGAGTCTCGATAAGTCTCGATAAGGAAGCACACGAGATCGGTCCCGCTACTTAGGAGTCTCGATAAGTCTCGATAGGGAAGCACACGAGATCGGTCCCGCTACTTGGGAGTCTTGATAAGAAAGTACACGAGATCGGTCCCGCTACTTGGGAGTCTCGATAAGTCTCGATAAGAAAGTGCACGAGATCGGTCCCGCTACTTGGAAGTCTCGATAAGGAAGTCCATGCGACTGGTTGTCGCCGAGATCGGTCCCGCTACTTGGGAGTCTCGATAGAAAGTTGGAAAGCATGGTCATGGTTAAGAAAGGCTTGGTAGATCGAGTTGAGTCTTGCATGGTCATTAGACAACTTGTACGTAAAGGAAAAGTCCTCGAACGATCCCGGGGCGCCGGGTTCGTATCGACCTAGGAGGAATTGTAGATATTGTACGGCCTTCATCGACGGTACGACTCGATTGAAGTAAACCGTTACATTATAGGCTACGGGTCATTCGGTGGGAGCTCGTACCTCGTCACGCGAATGGTCATCGTATGCAAAGGTCCAGGATAGCTTGACATTGCTAGTTGTAGGCCTAAAAAATGAAAGTCACGCTGAGTTGATCAGAACAGAGTCTAAAAGTCACGCTGAGTTGATCAGGACAAAGTCTAAAAGTCACGTTGAGTTGATCAGGACAATGTCTAAAAGTCACGCTGGAGACAGCTTATCATTTGTCAGAGTGTCATTATGACTGATAGCACGACAGTCGAAGAATGTCTCCTCGTATGCCACGTATGCACGAAACTCGAGAGATCACAGCCGACTATTGTGTGACTTTCGAAATCTTTTTCAACAAGACTCAGCCTTCATCACATTGGCATACCAAAAGAGCTTCTTGTCATTTAATGCGACTGACAAGGTAATCACTGTCAGAGATTTTGTGTCAGTCGAGGCACGTCGAATCAAGACAGCTGGCAGTCCTGCGTATATTTTGAGCCTTCTGGCTCAAGTCTGCGTGTATTTTGAACTTCTATGTTCCTTCCTCAAGTTTGCGTGGATTTTGAAGCTTTTTGCCCCAAGTCTGCGTAGATTTTGAAGCTTTCTGACCCCAGTCTGCGTGGATTTCGTCCTCAACGAGCCTGCGTGGATTTCATCAAATTGGAGTACATGACAGCCATGCCACTGATCTCTCGCCTGCGTGTCCTGTAACTTGTACACGACTCATGCATGATTGCTATGTGTCCAACAGTTACAAGCCACGTCCAGTAACTGCTCATAACCTTGCGTATGTTAAATCCTGCGTGATTTTCAACTATGCACAGGCTGTGAAGTCAGTTATCCTTTCAGTTATTTTTGACTCTATAAATAGGGTTCTTTTCTCATTCATTGTACAGATACATAGATATCTAAATTGCTGTTGCATTTTTGAGAGCTTTTCTTCTTCGCATCGTCTAAGGGATAAAGCGATCGTCTTCTAGATCGGATTCCTACAGTTGTAATTTTCCCAGAAACATAATAAATAAAGTGAATTTATTTATGGAAAACAAATTGGCGACTCTGCTGGGGAAAACCATCTCCTCTTCTGAGATGGCAACAACTCAATGCGATACTTCGCCAGTCGACTTGACGAAGAAGGTGATATCGATCCAATTCGATCAACTCGCCTAATAAGAAATGCAGCGGGCTAAGGGTGGCAAGACCACTTCAGTCTCCATCACCACTGCCAAGTCGAAGAGACGATCTGTCTACGTCCCTAAGACTCTGTTGGCAACCAATGGTGAAGTTTCTGCCACAGTGTCTACTCCTAACACTGGCAAGGACTCTATTGCAAGCACGCACACTCTTGTGTGCTCGAAGACGACAGCAGTCAAAAGTCACGCTGGTAGCAATGGCTCCATAGCCAAGCCTGTTCCAGCGTGCAATTTCAATTCCAAAAGTCACGCTAACAACACTGGCTCCTTAGCAAAGCCTGTTCCAACGTGCAATCTTAATCCCAAAAATCATGCTGGCAGCACTGGCTTTTTAGCCAAATCTGTTCCAGCGTGTATTTCTAACTTCAAAAGTCACGCTGACAGCACTGGCTCCTTAGCTAAATCTGTTCCAGCGTGTATTTTACCAAAATTTGGCTCTTTAGCCAAAACTTCATACGCAGACAATACTGGCTCCTTAGCCAAATTGTCACCAGCATACTCTAAGAAGAATAGCTCTTTAGCTATCTCTTCTTCTTTGCCAAGTTCTACTAGAACTGGGGGTGGTCTTGCTAGAACTCCTCCACAAATGGCTCACAAAGTCCCTTCGAAAAGAAATAACTCTTTAGTTGTTTCTTCTGCTCCTGTAGTGTTTACTTCAGGAACAGCTTTGACTGACAGTCTTGTTAGTCAAAAAAAAGGAGATGGTCTCTTGACTACTCTTCCTTCTGGACATTCTATGTCTCAAAACTTGAATAAGTCTAAGAAGAAACATTTCTTAATGTCTTCTTCTACGACTTCTTCAAATTGGGCACAGAATTTGTCTACAAAAGAGGGTCTGTTACCAACTCCTAATCAAGGGAATGGTTCAACTCTTCCTTCTCTGCAAATATCCAGATCAATGGAAGGCAAATATCCAGTTTCGAAAACCAATGTGTTACCTCCAACTGATCTAAGAGCAAAACTTGATCAAATCCGTTTAGGAAGCACTTCTGGTGTCAAAAAACCATACCAATCGGGAACAAAAGTAAGAGATCCAGATGCAGAGTATGCTAAAAATTATGTGGCTCACATTAATCACTCTCTATATAACCAAGAGCCATCAAGACCCAAGAATCGGAAATATATTCTTAAAAATACACAAAGAATGTTCTCTGATATACCTCAATCTTCACAGACAGATCTACGAGAACACCTTCAACAGAAGAGAAGGAATAATTCTGTGTCAATGGACCATGCTGAATGTGACTTCTAGCCAAGAGTCATAATTCAATGCAGATGTCAATTAATGGATCATGACCGTGATGATCATGAATGTGACTTCCAACTAAGAGTCACAATGCAATGCAGGTGTTAAAATAAACGACAATCTGTCTTCAATCGGATTCAGTGTGAACCTATGCCTGATGAAGATGAACCTCTGTTTGCTTCTGTCAACATGACCTCTCGGGACACTGGGGTAGAACTGATAGTCCAGATGGAGTATATAGAGGCACCAGATCAAGAGTCATGGCTTCTAATCAAAGAGCTTCGGTTTTTGAAGATTATTCTAAATTTCTTGGAGAATCTAACCTTCCACCTCTTCCTACTGGGGGTAATTCTCCTACAAATGACTTTGACACACAAAGCAGTGATTCAGAACATACAACATCCACTAATTCATCAACAATCCCTCGTACAGTCACAACATATATGGTGGATGGGAATACTGAATTGAACAATGAACCTTCTACTTCGATGACTCCTCAAGACCAAAGGATTGCTTCATTGGAACAGCAAATAAAATCTATGTCTGATACTATGAAGTCGATGTATGAACTCATGGCAACCCAACTGCAAAATCGGCAGACTGTACCAGATGCCATACCAATTGACACTGGTATGAGTCCAGTACATGTTCCTCCAGCAGTACAATCCAATACTCCTAGGCAAGCTCAACCGGTTCCTAGTCACTCTGGAGCTGGGGGTAGTGCTTATAATGCTGTTCCTCCTCCCAACTATTCTCTACAAGCTACAACTCCACAATCCTCCGGAGTTGTTACTGAAGAATTGAGGAATCTCCGAACTCAATTTGAAGCATTCAAACAGAAGGATGGTTTACAAAGGTTAGGCATCAAGCAACCTTATCCGATAGAATGGAAGCAAGTATCATATCCCCCTAAATACAAGCCTCCTACTATCTCATTCTATGATGGAACCACTTCTCCGAGTTAATTTATTAATCACTTTGAAGTGATGACTGACCAGCTGCAACCAAGTGACGCCCTCCTTACTCGGGTGTTTGTCGGATGTCTCAAAGGAACGGCTTATGAATGGTATAGAAGTCTCCCAGATGGGTGTATTACCTCATTTACCGGTTTCAAACAAATGTTTCTTGAACGGTTCTATGAAGGGCTCAATGACATGACTATGTCTGTTCTTATAAGAATCAAGCAGAAAAATAATGAAACTACAGAGGAATTCATTGAACGGTTTCGAAGAGAAGCTCTGAAGATGCCTCTTGGCACTCCTGATACTGTCACCATCGACACATGCAAATCAAATTTGTTGCCAATTATCAGCATGTGGACAGGATCTACTCAATTTCAAGATTGGCCTTCCTTCATAGTTAGTGCCAAAGTCGCAGAAATTAGTGTTGAAACTTTCAAAGGTTTAGGAGTGCAGATGACTCCTAAAGAAACAGGTCAAAGTACTAACAATAATGCTAAATTCAATAAAAGCAAGGGAAAAGAAACCCTTGAAGTTAATCTTCAGAGTAAAGATGCATCGACTGTTCAAACTCCTTCTGCTTCTACAACTCAACAACGAAGAGCACCTCGCCCCAAAGAAGAATACTCTTTTGATGATGATGATGTCCTTGGTATCTTTGAATGTCTGCTGAAAGGTAATAAAATATAATTACCGGAAATCAAGAAACCTGATGAAGCTGGTAAGACGGATCATCCTAAATACTGTCTATACCACAGAATGTTGGGTCACACAGTTCGTACATGTTATGTACTGAAAGGAAAGATCCAGGAAATGATTAAATCTGGAGCTATCTCTCTTACTCCGAAAGAGAAGACCGTCACCTCCAACGTCGTCTCTATGCAATTCGGAGATTTCCCTCCTCAACTCCTTAAAAGCGGGATCGTTCCTATTCCCAAGGCAACTCTTGAAATAGTAAATATTCCTCCTCCACAGTCTGAAGGATTAGTACCAATTACTATGGAAACAGGAGAAATCATATGGATTCATCCTGATCTAGTAGCAGATTTTGAATCTCCTCCTCTTCAAAAGACTACTTCCCGAAAGTCCAAGAAGGCTGGAAAGATTAAGTCATGTCATATGACTTCTCTCGGATCTACTCCCGACATAGAATCAAAAGATAAGGAAGAAGCACTTGCTAGTGCTACTCGAACAGGAAAACCTTATCTGAAGGATTATTCCAAGAGTCCTGAGGATACTCCTGATATCCCTCCTGCTGACAAAGATGCTCCTAATGTTCCTCTTGAAGAAGAATCATCCACTGCACCTGTTCCTTCAACTGCACCAGTTGTACCTACTCCTTCCAAGCCCATAGCTCTTGAGAAAGGCAAACAACAGGCTCGATTTGACAAGCCAATCAAGAAGTCCCCTCCTCTTGGGCTTTAGAAACCTTATAACTTCGACATTCTAGCTCAACTTGCTAATACTCCGGCTAGAATGTCCCTCTTTGAACTTCTACGTCTTTCTAAAGAGACTCGGGAGACGTTAAGTGAGGCACTTCTTCAGGCTGACTCTTGTCTTGCACAATTAAAGAAGCCAGGTGAAGAACCTACCACTTGCTTACATTATAACAGTGTATTGGAGATTATACCAAATATCACCTTTACACAAGATGACATGCTACTGGAGGATAATCGACATGATCGACCTCTCTACTACACCGGTTATATCGATACAGTGAAGGTAGACCGTATCCTCATTGATCCAGGGTCTGCTATAAGTATAATGCCAAAGAGTCTGTTGGATGAACTAAAAATCCCTCTTCACAAGCTTTCCAAGACGGTTACTACTATCCTGGGATTCAATCAAAGCCGAAGCTATTCCTTTATCAGAAGTCAAAACTTCCAATGTCATCAACTTTATCAAGCATCATGTCATCTATAGATTTGGTGTTCCCCGACGCATTATTCATGATAATGGACCACAGTTCGTCAGCCAGAAATTTACTCGATTCTGTGACGATCATCGGATCAACAATGTGGCTTCTACTGCATATAATTCGGCAGCTAATGGATTAGCAGAGGCTTTCAACAAGACCATCATCAAACTCTTAAAGAATTTTGTCTCTACTAACAAATGCAATTGGAGTGAGAAACTCGGTGAATGTTTGTGGGCTTACCGTACTACAGTTCGTAATGCTACTAAATGTACACCTTTTTCTCTGGTGTATGGATGCGAAGCTGTTCTTCCATTAGAGATTCAAATTCCTTCTTTAAGGATAGCAATCGCTAATAAACTTACCGCCGAGAATAATGATCGTCTTTGACTTCAGGAATTAGAAGCTCTGGATGAAAAGCGATTATCTGCTCAACAGAATATCGAATTCTATCAAGCTAGAATCTCAAGAGCTTTTAACAAGAAAGTCAAAGTTCGAGCATATCAGAAAGGAGAACTTGTTCTAACAGTCAGACGTCCTATGACTATGACTCATATGAGCAAAGGCAAATTCGACGCAAAGTGGGAAGGCCCCTATGTTATGAGCAGAGTTTTCTTAAATGGAGCTTATCAACTCTCAGAACTGGATGGTCGAATTGTTATGATGCCTATTAATGGCAAATTCCTTAAAAAGTATTATGTATAAATATAAATACTTGTAAATCATCAGACAAGTTCATGTTTATAAATAAAATTTTATTTTATTTTAATCATGAATGATAGTACATGATATTAAGGAAGATCACAATCATCCTTCTCTACATTTGGACGAGGACGGCTGCCGTCCTTCTCGAAAATGCGATCAGCAAAAGAGCTGAGAACTTCTTTGCTGGAACCCACGAGGAACTTGCAAGCAGCCATCCTCATGGCTTCTTCTTCTTCAGTCCTTCCTGGATCAAGCAGAAAGTCCAGAATGTCTCGTGGTGGCTTGGGTGCAGATAAACCTTCGCTTGCTTCTAACTCCTTTGGCTGAACTGGATCGGCAGGGCGTTCTTCAGTGCTCTTCTTGACCTTCGGGACGATTTCAGCCTTCTTGGATACTTCTTCAGACGACATTTTTATGTTGAAGAGTAGAAGTGTTCGTTCTTGTCAGATTTCTGCTATATTTATAGGCAGAAGTTCCTCAAATAATGAAATATCATATTCATCCGACGGTTCGCCCGTTCATTAATATCTGACGGTTCATCCGTTCATTTATCACATTCATCCGACGGTTCGCCCGTTCATTAATGTCTGACGGTTCATCCGTTCATTTATCACATTCATCCAACGGTTCGTCCGTTCATTAATACCTGACGGTTTATCTGTTCATGAAAAATTGAATTCAAAGATATTTTTATGTCTGAATTCTATTTTTTCTAATCAGTATTAAACTAAGATCATTTCTGGTTTAATATCATCTGATAGAATTATAAATTTTGTTTGTATATTCTATTCTATTAAAATGTGTCATGTATTATTTACCTCTGAACATTTTTTCTATGAATATATCATTTTCAAAACAGCAAAACCATAAATCAGATCAAGAATTCTCATTTGATTTCATTCAGAATTAAAACATTGAATACAAGTAAAAATAAAAAAGATTCACTTATTAGGAGTTATTAACTCCCTGATACGACCAAGAACAGTATTCATTTTCTCTTCATGAGCTTTTTTAACTCTTTCAACTGCTTCCACTGTGACATTCTGTTCATCAAAAATGATAATAGCAGTTTGGAGACGGTTAACTTCTTCAATTTGTTCCGCCTGCATTTGCTCCCGCTCCTTTTGAAGAGTTTCACAGCGTTCAGCTTCAGAAATATAAGCAGCAACAACCTCAACTTGCTCTGTTTCTATGACAGTAATTCGCTCTTGAAGTCGAGCCAACTCCTCTTTTAATTTCTGTAGCTCTTCAGCTTTGGATGCTTTATCTTTCTCCAGAAGCTCTACTCTCTGACGAGTAGCTAATATTTTTTCACCTTTTTCTACTAATTTCTCAGAAGAAGAGGCAAGAAATGCTTCTAATGCAGCCTATTGGGACTGGGCTTCATGTTCCAATTGACTGATTTCAGTCGCAGTTAAAGATTGAATGTCTTCCTTCTTAGTCTCCCAGTATTTTCGGATAGTTATTTCCAACTCATCCAGGAGATGTTCGAAGAAGATGCACTGAGATTCGCAACTAGCATGTCGCAACGCCATGAGCGGGAACTTGACCATAGTTCGAAGATCAGAGAAGGGCATAGCTTCATCCTTCAAGAAACGTCTGGAGTATGTATCTAGATATGAGTAAATAATCTCTGAGTACATTCCCAGAGTTCTTGCTAGTCCAGTCTCGAACCCAGGTGTTGCTGTCATCATTGAAGAAGAAGCTTGAATGTTCTCTATCCTGGGAACGGAAGTGTGTGCCATTGGAGAAGTTGGCAAGTACAAACTCCCTTCATCAGCATCAGCCTGGATAAGCGGAGCATGAGTTGAACTCATTGCTGCAGCAGTTCCTACAATCAAAGAAAATAATAATAATCAGCATATAAAGAAAAAAAAACAGCAGAAACAGAATTTGAAATAAAGTTCTACCAGGCTGAGGTTCATATTCGATATGTTGAGGGAGTCTGGCGTCTTCTCGTAGTCGGTCCATGATGGTGTCTGACACCTGCTTCATGTGACTACTTCCAGCTCCAGAATTACTGGGTGCTGGAGCGTTGTCCGGAGATTGAGCAGGCTCAGGGCTGAGTTCCATTCTGTTTCCCCTGACTTTATCCTCATCATAAGGAGTAGAAGTGCCAGTATGCCAATCCTCTCCTCCTTCAGCTTCTTCTTCTTCTTCAGACTCTTTTTTATCCCCAGCTTCAGGATGAGTCTCTGATCCGGAGTCTATGATATTCACATCTTCATGAATCTCAGGAACAGTGATGACAGTAAGCTCAGTATTGACTGCCAGTTCAGTCTTCTCTGGAATGTCAGTTCAAAGAATGATGTCTTGACAAACATTCTTCAACAAGTCATCAGCAGCTGGTAGCTCGGACGCCGGCACGTCTTCATCGCCTCTGGCCAAAGAAATGTTTTCTTCAGCTTGAGTTTTAGGAACTTCTGGCTGTTCTGTAACTTCTGCCAGAGCTGGTTCTTCTTCAGAATAATCAATCTGGTCATCCAGTGCCTGGATGACGCCCTCTATCCCATGCTCAAATGGGATCATCCTCATCTCTGAGGGTTCAATAGCTACTCCACTTGTTGTTGGAGCAGTTGTTTCCTGAGCTTGAGCGGACTCTACCTCAGTCTGTTCAGTTGAAGCTGTCGGAAGGTGAACATCATCAGACTCTGTTTTCTCAGTAGAAGCCGTTTCATTGATTTCTGGCAAAACTCCTCCACTCATAATCGTTTCTAGGAGTTCATTGCCTTTCATTTTGCTGACGGTCTTCTTGACATACTTTCTTCTCGATCTCCTTATCAAAGGAGCGTCGTCTTCATCAGTATCTTCGTCTTTATCAGCGGCGTCATTTTCATCAACTGAAATGCCACCTAAAGATGAAGTAGCAGTTACTGAGACCCCTTTCTTCTTCTTCTTAGATGTCTGAGACTTAGTACTCTTTTTGGAGACGGTCTCAGATTTATCACTTCTCTTCCTCTTAGAAAGGGATACAAATATGGGAGGAAAAACTTCATCAGGAAAATTTCCCTCCTGGAATAATTCATATAGGGGCTCAACCTTCGCTGTCTCATCTACGGGTTCTGAAGAAAATTGTTGATAACAGTCTTCTTCTTTGACCTCTTCGATGGAGCTGGGTCGTCCTCCGCCACAAAAGTCTTCAGATGGAAACTCGGCCTGAAGGTGCTCGATGAAACATAGAAGCGAGCATATGTGTAAAGCATCTTCGTCCCCGTGCTTGATAAAGGATTAGGCATAGAGAATACAGCTTTCATATCTCTAGCCACAAAATATCTCCAGGCCCGAGCTCCGTCAATAAGCCCTCCACGAGCAGAAAGGCAAGTGGTGGCGTTCCCAACGTGAAGTTGGTCATATTCGAATTGCCTGGCAAATCGGCTTAGTAAATACGGCTCCAGATACGTCATTTCTTTATGACAGTATACTAGATGAGAGGGCCGAATTCTCTGCAACCATTGAAAGGCTACATCATCTAGTCTGTTCCCTATATCTCCGTCTATCATATTTAAGGGCATGCTCTCATAGCCCAGTGGTGGAGGGACACATTGAATAGACCAATGTGATGCTCGATTCAGGACATTTCTGCATTCTAGAAGGGTGTGAATCTTCCAGAAAGTCTCTCCAGAGTACCTCTCCAAAAAGAGACTACCACTCCCTCCTGTCCCTAGAGGTATCAAGCCGTCATGATGGAGGAGGAGCCAACCATATAGATATATGAAGGGCATCTCTATCCGTGGGAATTCCTCGGTCATCCTCCTCTGATCAGATAGCATGTTGGTTACAAAATTCCGAAGACCTGCGTTCAGCCTACAGGTCATCGCTGATAATAAGTCTAGCTTGTAACCATACATAAGGGGCACCGCTGCAAAGATAACGCCTCTATGTATCCTGTCCAGAGAGCTGGAGCCAGAAACGATGAATCTTCTTAACCACAGAGATAGGAATCCGGCCAAATGACCGTTCCTTGACAGAATCTTTCCACTCTGTCTCACATACGAGCTGAAGGTGGTTCCAGCTTTGAACTCATACCAGTCTTCAGTGATCGTGAAATCCTTGCAGTCATATTTCTCCAGTAGATAAATGATTTCACTCTCAGAGAGAGGCTTGAAGTTGCTAATCTGGTACCATCTCTTCTCGTTTATCTTCTTCTCATCCTTTTCACGGTTCATGAAAAGGTAGGACATCCATTTCTGAATGTGGTTGCCGGATTCATCTTTAGAACTCTTGTAATATAGAGTACATGTGCCAAAATGGCACATCATCTCTTCAAATAGATGTACCATCTCTGGGTTCTTCTCCGACAAAAAGTTCAGCTCTTCTGTCGTAGGCACGTACTCCTCATACGGCAGCGAACCTGAAGGCAGATGCGAGATGTATTCCATCTCATGAAGGACAAAGCCCATCTCCCCTTTGGGAGTCATAAATGTCCCCGTCCTGTGGTTATACCTCTCAATCAAGGCCAGGAACAGAAAGGGGTTGGGCCTGAAGCCGTAGGATGAATTGACGATGGCGTCATAAAGGTTTATCTTCTTCAGCTCAGTCTCAAAATTCTCCAAAGCCCAGTGGACCAAAGTCCTCCACCTCACGTTCTCCTGATTCATTAAGCCGTTCATCCTCGACGTCGAATCGGTAGGGTAGAATGCATTCTTGTTTGCCATGAATTCGTTTATGAAAATGGTTATTCTGAATGGCATCAATATTGATAAGTCTTCAGGTTGTACATCCAGGCTTCAAATCCCGAAACACTGATACATGATTCTCTGGGGCACTGAAGAATCCCTCCTTCCTGTAAATGATACGGCTCGCCTTTGCCTACTGATATTCTGTTATATGCCAGGACATCTTTCTTGGATAACTGGCATGAATGAATCTCATGATAGACAAGCCCATGGAAACCTTCGGCCAGTACATGGGTTGTTTTACATCACCTTCGAAATAAAAGCAGACCTTCTCTCTAATACTCTTTGGTTGTGATTTCTGTGTTATGGCATCCCCGAACAGAAATGTCAGTTTCTTGTGGGACACCAAATCAAGACTCTGAAAGGGTTGACCATTCATCAGACAAAGTAGGGTTGTATGGTCTTAATTTGCCAACAATGACAATCTGGCTTCTGGAAGGTCAAATTGAGGAAATTTCACATGAGATAAATCATGTTTAAATAAAAAACTCAAGTGCCCTTCATAATCTGCCTCCTCACTTCGGATATTAACTGAAGAAAATAAAAGAAGACAAGGTAAGATATGTTTCAATAAAATCTATGTCTACGAGCCTTATGCGTGTATAGCAGTGTTCGAAGGAAATTTCAAAAGTCACGCAGACTTCAGATAGATATACTATCAAGAACGCTGAATGATTTATTCATGCAGGTGTTTAATTCACGCAAAGTTCAGACATATCAGAATGAAAGTCACGCATCATTGCCAGAATCACATTTGAGTGAAAATGACAAAGACACGCTGACAGATCAAGACTAATCTATCCAGAAGATGACTCTCAAAAGTCTGCGTGACTATTTCAACATCGACATCTCTGTCAACATATGAAAAATCACGCAGAGTCATCATGAAAGCTGCGTGACTATTTCAACATCGACATCTCTGTCAACATATGAAAAATCACGCAGAGTCATCATGAAAGCTGCGTGACTATTTCAACATCGACATTTCTGCCAACATGAAAAATTACGCAGAGTCATGAGAGTCATGCTCATTTGCGTGAAACACAGAGCTTCGTAAACACGAAGATGTGAAGTATGGCCGATCCTAAAGAGGGGGCATACTTTGTTAATATCCTTTGCCCTAAGAAGGGGGGATATATTTCTGAAATTCATTATTTGTTTTAAGATCCTAAAAATTCTATGTGGAGTTCATCTTCATCAAGTCATCTTCAACAGTTCGTATTCCCCCATTACTTACGCTGTATAGGAGGATGCGTGACTTCTCGTCGAGGGAGTCTGTCAGTGGTGGCACGCGAGGAAGTCGCAGGGGCTTTCTCCTTGGCCTGAGAGTCGGCTTTCTTGGGAGCCATTGCTGCTGAGAAGGGGAAGAAGAAGTCGGAGAAGATGAAGTTCGTCGGGAAGTTGAAGTTTCTCTTCTCTGGATTCTCTCTCTCTAAAAGCAAGTAAAGAGTGAAAGAAGTGGTTTATGGCTTATTTATAGGCTCATGAAGAATTCCAAATGGCACATCATTATCTGCCTCGATTTAGGAGCTTGATACGGGATCCTAACTGCACAGAATCCCAACAGTCCAATCATTTAGGAGTAAATATCTCTTTAAAGTCATCTCAGCGTGACTAAATTCATTTTATCATCTCGATTTCAAAGTATTTCGAAATAATTTATTATTTTTCGAAAACTTTGAAGGGGGTTTTGTAGGCCTAAAAAATGAAAGTCATGCTGAGTTGATCAGAACAAAGTCTAAAAGTCACGCTGAGTTGATCAGGACAAAGTCTAAAAGTCACGCTGAGTTGATCAGGACAATGTCTAAAAGTCACGCTAGAGACAGCTCATCATTTGTCAGAGTGTCATTATGACTGACAGCACGACAGTCGAAGAATGTCTCCTCGTATGCCACGTATGCACGAAACTCGAGAGATCACAGCCGACTATTGCGTGACTTTCGAAATCTTCTTCAACAAGACTCAGCCTTCATCACGTTGGCATACCAAAAGAGCTTCTTGTCATTTAATACGACTAACAAGGTAATCACTGTCAGAGATTTTGTGTCAGTCGAGGCACGTCGAATCAAGACAGCTGGCAGTCCTGCGTATATTTTGAGCCTTCTGGCTCAAGTCTGCGTGTATTTTGAACTTCTATGTTCCTTCCTCAAGTTTGCGTGGATTTTGAAGCTTTTTGCCCTAAGTCTGCGTAGATTTTGAAGCTTTTTGACCCCAGTCTGCGTGGATTTCGTCCTCAACGAGCCTGCGTGGATTTCATCAAATTGGAGTACATGGCAGCCATGCCACTGATCTCTCGCCTACGTGTCCTGTAACTTGCACACGACTCATGCATGATTGCCATGTGTCCAACAGTTACAGGCCACGTCCAGTAACTGCTCATAACCTTGCATATGTTAAATCCTGCGTAATTTTTAACTATGCACAGGCTGTGAAGACAGTTATCCTTTCAGTTATTTTTGACTCTATAAATAGGGTTCTTTTCTCATTCATTGTACAGATACATAGATATCTAAATTGCTGTTGCATTTTTGAGAGCTTTTCTTCTTCGTATCGTCTAAGGGATAAAGCGATCGTCTTCTAAATTGGATTCCTACAGTTATAATTTTCCTAGAAATACAATAAATAAAGTGAATTTATTTATGGAAAACACTAGTGACCACTCATATAGATGTGTCGGCATAAGAGCGGCTATTCGCATGCCATTGGATTGCGTCGAGTACTAGTAGGTTACGAGTTGGGTTAACAAGTCATGCTTATTGCAAGCGCTAACCTCGAATCGGCGTGGGTTAGGGTATGCACGATTGCAACACCATTCTAGCGTCTAAGAGTTGGCTATAGCAAGGACACGTGCTTCGATATGAATGTGGCGTCGTCTCGAGTTAAGTCAAGAAGGGTCGTAAGGTAAGTTTGCTTAAGTCTTATTGATATGCGAGACACGTCCTCGATCTTAAGGCACGATCAAGTCCATTGGCACGACCAACACGAGCTGTCCCCTTGACGTCATTGGTACGAGAATGGTCTAGAGGCACATAAAATAAGTGAAAGTCTTAGCACGGCCGAGTTGCATAAGTTTCTACTCGGCGAGGCACTGCCTCGAATGTATATTGAAGCCACGAATAGAGTATGGCTTGACCCTGTCGTTGTGTTGCCAAGTATAGACCAAGACGTCTTTGTCCTAAAATTGATCCTCAGACAAGACTAGAAAGACAATCAAAAAGGGATTAAGCTACACAAAGTAATTGAACGTGTCAGTTTTGTATGGGTGAGCGAGGAGCTCACTCCACCAGTGCAGTTGAGTACTGACACCCACACAGTTTTCTTGTACAGGCACAGGTAGAAGCTCATGGCACAGAGGTCGCTTGGATGCGTCGAGATGCAGAGTTCCTTGGCGATTCGAAGTGTGCGGCCGCGTGGAGTTAAGACTTATACGAGACATAATGTATGGACATTACCTTTCGAAGCATCCGCTGGCTCAAGTATTGTGTCAAGAGATGTCATGACCCGCACCCTACAGTTAGGGCACGAGAAGTGGGTACGTCCAGCCTACGCCACAGTGTCGGCGGTAGAACGCTGTCTAGGTCTCATGCATCTAACAGTATAAGGCTAAACAGTTTATACTCCCCAAATGGGGGTAACATAGCAGATACAGACTCAATCACATCTAAGGTAGAGCATGATAAGGATAGATAAAACATAAAATCCAAAGAGGTACAACAGAGAGAAATCTAAGTGTCTAAGATACATAAATCCAAAAATACATCTCAAATCTCCAAACTCAGATACAGTAATCCATAAAGTAAATACAACTCTAGACAATTGAAAATAGCTAACTAAACAACCTCTAATGTGTCTCCTCTAGGCTAGCAGACAATCTCCAAGCTATCTGTAAAATTTATCAACAGGTCCAGTCAGGACGGGAATGAGCACATATCTCTAAAACAGTTCATAGCAGGTTAGGAGTATAAATCATGCAATAGAGTAAAATACAGGAAGTGCTGAATAGGAAGTACGAGTAAACAGGAGATATTTTATAACTGAAAGTAAATACATGATAGTAGAGACTGTAAGTGGCTACGTGATTTAGAGCACAATGGTTATGTAAACGGCTTGGGGGCACATGAATACAAATGAGGCACATGAATACAGCTACTGGGGATAGTGTTCACATAACCAATTCTACTCACTACGCCCCAATCAATACACAAGGATCCATTCAAGTTACGTTATAAGCACATGAATACAGCTAAGATACGTGAACTCATGTAATGAGTAGTACATGAGGCACATGATAAAGCACATGAAAGCATATGAAGCACATAAGAACATGTAAAAACATGAACTAGTACGAGTATACGGAGTACCTGATGCACATGATAAAGTACATGAACATGAAATACCCGATACACCCGTAGAAGGATAACATCTCAGGAAAGGATCCATATAGTACTAATCCGTGAAGATACGTGTCAGCATCAAGTAGAGTAATCTAGAGCAAGAATATAATCCAGATAAGTATGAAAAGATCAGAGAATGTACTCGCCTGATATCTGAATATCCAAGGTAAAGATACTATCCGAGGAGAGGTGTCTGGCTCCTAATTAGAACAGCACAAGTCACAACATGTCCAGAAGGGTAATATAAAGCACTACAATGCATTCTATATGAATCTAGATCAAACTAGGCCAAAGTCAACCCTTGGTCAACTCTGGTCAACTGCACTAGTCAAACTAGGTCAAACTAGGTCATGTCCTAACCCAGCAAGTCTTACTAGGCCTAACCAAGACTATCCTAGCAAGCACACATCAATACAAGGCTATACAAGCCAACATACACCCAACTCTATATAGCATGCAATTATTCAATACTCAAATAGGCAAGAATTCACATTAGATATACACTAGGTAATCTATTACTTTAAGCTATATATGTCTACACATAAATACACATGCATATATTGGTATTCAACATTAGGTCTATAATCATGGCATTTCAAATGGTTATATAAACTTATATATTACAACACAATATACTAACATATATATAATATACATACATAGCTAAGTTAAATATATTCATAAATACTTATTTAAGAGGCTATGTGTGTGTATGTGAACATGGCAAAGGGGCAAGTGAGGGTTAAATGGGCATACATAGTGTATACATATCAAAGAGTGTCAAAGTGTAAGTGAACAATGTGTCAAGTGTGATAGTGTCAACATAGTGTAAGGGGGTACATGAGGTAATATAGGATTTGTTTTAACATAGAACATTACATCTCATTAACTTGTATATTGCATACATTACATCTATTATTATATTACATTCATGCTTGCATTCATTCATCATTCATTTATTCTCTTGCACCACTATATGCACCATACATTACATACTATGGAACCTATATATTCATTACAAGCCATACTTATACATGCTTACATTAAATATGATACTTACACCTCATACATCATTTATTTAACCATTTACTCATGCTTGTATTCTCTATTTAGTTACATAATATATATACATTAACATGGGTTAAAATCAAATAGAACATTATATTACACACAAGGGTGCACAAAATGCATATGCCGAATAGTAACTCCAACTAATAATCAATACTGTACCATCTCAGTATGAATTAAAATCTAGGATTAAAATATGTTATAGATCTATGTGTTAGCTTTCCGAAACTTCAAACGGATCGCGTTTTCGTTTCCGAAAACTCCCGGAATCGCGAAAACACCGAGAACGTGTTTGTCTTTCGTACAGCTGACACTCAAATAATTCTCCAGAAAGTTACAGAATGAATTAGGCCTATTAATACATGTTTTTGGAAAGCTAACTTCAATACACTTCTTTTAAAAAAACGGAAGACTAAACCGAGCTTTGAGCTAGAAGTTATGACATTTCGAAGTTAGGGCTGAAATTAAAAATGTGGTTAAAAATCATAATGGATTTAGATAGTTTGAGCCAAAAGAATACACAATATATATCCTAATTATCCACAACAATAATAGCAATAATAATATGAGGAACCACACTCACAAACTTGATTATATAATCATCATGAACCATTTATTACATATATAAATATAGATACACTCTCATTACAATATATATATATAAATCTATATATGTAACATGAACACATCCACAACACAAAGGACACTCCTATGACCTCCAAATGGACACAAAATAGACACAAATAGAGATACAACCATGGGTTCATTCCTATGGGTTCAAAATAGACCTATATGCATGAGGAAATGAAAAGGAGAAGGGATTTATACCTCCCGGTAGATCGAATCGGAGAAAAACCTTCCCGGAGCGACACCGATACGTAGAGATTCCAAAAGGATACGAACGAGCTTCGAATCATCCCAAACTTGGGTAGCTTCCTCATTGGCTAGAATGGAGAAGGAAAGAAGAAGATTTGGTGGTGAAATGGAAGGATTTGGTGGAGAAATTGCTAGGAATTGCTCTCTAGGAATTTGGGGAAGAACAAGAGAGAGAAAAATAGATGGATAATGACAAATGGGAGGCTCAACCCTATCCTTATTGTGGCTGGCCATAAAGGTAGTTTTGTCCTATTAGGAAAAGTCCAAAAGCCCCTACTAACTGTTTGCCATTGATTGTAAAAGTACAGAACAATTATCGGAGGACTGAACTTAGAGTCACAATACAAACTCGCTCGTACAAAGAAAGCCTAGGGACGAAAACCTAGGTATAGCAGTCTAAGTACGATTGTTTATTTTAGATTCTGGGGGATGACGATAGAGGCTCGGGAAAGCGACGGCCGCTCTGCCTTACTCCTTGGATGATCGGTACGCAGCCTTGACTCGGGGAAGATCTGCTTGGTCGTTGACGAAGAAATGCCTTCTTGCTCTCTCTCTGATTGCTCTCTTGGCTTCTCTCTCTTTGTGGATATTCTCTCTCTGACTATGGGAGAAGTCACCCTGTGTATACGTATTCTTCTCTGATTCTTTTTTTTGTATATCTCTCTATATCTTACAAGGGAATGGCACCTTGCTATTTATAATAGTGGGATGTGATCGCTAGGGTTGCCAATGATTAGCTCTTGGAGATGGCGGTGGCCTGGGGATTGATCAATCCAGGCCGTTTGTTTCTGATTGTGACAAATCAGAACCATTAAGGGTAGATTACACCAAATCTCTATTAGCAATTAATGCTGATTGGCATAAATCTTCCTTATAATGATTCTCTCATATCTGCGAGTAAATCAAATTTATTCTCCTGCCACGTGCCCCAGATCATTGGGATTCGACCCGATCTTGGATTGCCATAAATCTAGGAGATTGATCGGCTAAGGACACGTGTCCTGAGAGCCAATGGTGAGACTTGAACCGCATGCAAATTGGGCCGCATGAGATTTGGGCCGCATGAATTTTGGGCCGCATAAGACTTGGGACACGTGTCAGGGCTGTCTGGGCAGTGGCCCCCTCCTTCAGACTTCTGAACCATATGATGAGCCGCATGGACCGCATAATGGTGTGTCTGCTTGAGCCGCATGGGCATGATCTTCTTGAGCCGCATAGGGATGATTCCACCCAAGCCGCATGGGACAGCTTCACTCTGAACCGTATGGAAAGTCTTCACTTCGAGCCGCATAAGCACACCCACGTGGCAGGGCCACATGGCATTTTGTTGTTCTCGGGGGATCGTGTCAGAGATTTCTTTCTCTTCCCTAGAGATTCATCATCATGACAGAGTCATAATTACCTGCTTTGGTGTCAGGTCTGTCAACTTTTCAGAGGGGTCAGCCGTCAAAGCAATTAATGCAGCATGGATCGGAGGGGAGCACTGTCACGCCACGTATCTTCTGAGCCGCATGGAATGCCTTCGGCCGCATAGCTCCTTATGCCGCATGACTCCCTGAGCCGCATGCGTTTTCTGAGCCGTATGGGTCTTTCTTGGCCTCATGAGTCAATTTCTTTAGTATTTTTCATGCTTCTACAGGACTCCCTTCAAAGTTTTCAATTTGTAAAATTGAAATACTTTGAATCAAGAAGCATGGCTGTATTGGCCGCATATGCAATCTCGACCGCATAAGAGTTCTAGCCGCATGAATTATTCAGTCGCATAGGTGATTCAGCCACAGGAGACTTTCAACCGCATGGCCTCTAGCCATGTCATCATTTGCCACGTATGGCAATCTTTAGCACTTAAGTGTTGTCGATCTTTAAAGTGCGCTTTTTGGTACGGGATCCGAGGAGCTTAGCCTTCATTTTCGGCGGCTTATTTTGATAACCGAAGGGTCGGTTTATGTGTATGCATGGGAATCGAAACGCTCCATCTCTGTTTATAAGTACGGGTAACTTTAGCCGGAGGGACTTCTTTACCTTCTCTTTCGTTCACTCTTTTTCCTATCTTCTCCTTCCGATCTTCATTGTCGAAGCAATGGCTCCTAAGTCTTCTAAAGCCATTTCCACCGCCGCGAAGAGTAAGAGGGTGACGTTCTCGTCAGCCGTCGAACCTGATGCACCCGAAGTGCCCTCTGACGTTCGTTCTGCTTTTGAGGGTAAGGGTTGCTTTTAGATCTTTAGTACTCATGGCTCTGTTGCATATTTATGCACAAGCCCCTTCTCCAATCTTGATGGCAGAGCCACATATGCTGTGTGAGCCGCATATGCTGTGTGAGCCGCATATGCTGTGTGAGCCGCATATGCTGTGTGAGCCGCATGACTGTTTCATGCCCGAGCCGTATAGATAAAGCCCCATATTTGAATCGCAGAAGACTGATCTAAACTACATACAATCTCCTCTGAACGGAGCCGCCTATTTGTTTTAACAGGCTGAACCGCATAGCGCTTTGTGCCGCATGAATTCTTCCGTTTAAAAATGTGTTCACTCGTCCAACCCGCATAAGCTATCGAGCTAGAGTCATATGGAATTCGCATCTGAGTTAGGCCGCATGTGACTGTATTGACTCGAACCTCATATGCTTCCCCAAAACTTCATTTCTTGGGACCCAACTGGATTGGAGCCGCATAAGTTGGGACCCCACTGGACTGGAGCCACATAAGACCTTATTGACCTGAACCGCATAGGCTCGTGAGAGCTTCTTTATTCAGTAAATTTTTATTTTAGCCTTCTTTTAATCCTGTTTCTTCTTTTGTCCTTTCTTCAGTGAATCTTCCAACCAATCCAGCAGGAGAGCTCCTTGTGGGTCCAGCTCGGTGCGCCGTGGGCGTGCAACTTGATGACTTAATCCATCGTATAGTGGATCAGCTTCCCACTAATGAGCCTAAGAATAGGGTGGCTGCTATCAACAAACAACCTTTCAGCTTTCTTTATTCCATGATGAATTCAGGGCAGTTGGATGGGGAATATCTGAAACCGACCTTTCTCTTCGGGGATGCCTTTTCCATAAAGAACTCCCGATTGCTGGATGTCTCAGAGCACTGGGATTTTTCTGTAGACGGGATAGAGATTCATATTCCCAAGATGGAGTGACATTATCCTCTCTCGTGGTTTAACATGGTGCCGCTGAACAGGACGATGGTGAGCTCTTTGACTCCTACCCAACAGGGAATGTTTGTGGGCAAAATTCACCACAACGGACGCACGGGTTTAATATGTGCGGGCAAGGATTCCGTGAGTCGGACTGTGATAGGGCTGCTCCCGGGTACTTTTGTGAACACAATCGGCCCTAATTTTTCCTTCCCCCTAGCTGATACTTTTCTGAATCAGCTTGCTCGCAAGGGGTCTTATCCCATAGGCAGGTTGTCACTGCTGAATTGGATTAACCCTATTCCCACATGGACTAATCTTACCTCCTGGATTCTGAGGACGTACGGGGACTTCCTTCAGGAAATTAATCTTTACTACGCCGTCAGGGGTACCTGCTACGGATTGCCCATTAACAAGCCCTTGTTTATGGCTCTATTGGAGTCGTATAACCGGCGTACTGGGACTTTCTTTACCCACGGAGGAGAACTGGGGCTCGCTCTTCACGAAATGGCCACTGTATCCAGATTGCCGTGGGGAGACGAAGCTTTTGAAGTATACACGCCGACAAATGAAGAGCTCGGGGATTTGGATCAGCGGTTTCCTGGCTTTGTCGCCGTATACCAAGAACTGTTGTGTCATCATAGCGCCTGTCATCAGATGGCTATTAAGAAGATAAATAGTTCAGAAGGTAACGCCCCTCATACCAAGGACTGGATTTTGTATCTTTTTAAGTTGCGTCCTTCTGGTCACGTTTCGTCTCGAGCTCCCCAAACCTCAGAGGAGGTTAAGGATATGATGTCGAAGGTTAAGAAGTCGAAGTCTACTCGTGACCGGTTTGGGAGTAGCACCGACTCCCTCAGTTATTTCCACTATGGTACCCGGGAGATGTCTAATAAAGCAATCTTGGCTGAGTTTTTGATGGTGTGGCTACGCAACTGTGTAGTCTCGGGCGGTGCGGGTTCTGTAGAAAGGATCAGCCGCCATTTCATTCTTTCTGCTGTAAAATTGGTCTTCAAAGTGAGGCTGGCACTTCTCCCGGCCATGGTGTGTAGCATACACCATGGCCTTCGTGCCTTTACATCCAAAGTTATTGCTCGTAATGTGTCGGCGGACTTTAACCGGATAGAACTACCATACCACTACCTCATGGGGTGGTTATTGATGCACTATCGGTCATTGATGAGGCCGGGACCCGATGAAAACGTCTCTGTTTATGACGCCTTCATTTTTTGATATCGTCATCAGCCTTGGGAACATGATACCATGCTGGCCTGCCGGAGGACATTGGCGAGAATTGACGAGCTCGAATTCTTCGTATCTCTTCTTGAGTTCACCCCTGGAGAAGTGAGGAGGGTACACGTTGACGGCGTTGATCCTCTCCAACTTTTAACTGAGAAGATGCTTCTTTGGTTACGCAACATCCGTCCCGCGCACCTGGTCTATCGTTACCGGAACAGGGTATACTTGGAGCCTTATCTGCCCAGTAGATTTTTCCGTCAATTTGGGTATAGTCAATTGTTCCTGGATCGCCCTAGCGCTTGCTTGAGCTTCGAGGGCAGTGTACTTGATGGCAGTCGGGCTTGGCATTATTATAATGCGACCCATACCCGAGCCAGCTTCTCACTTCCTGACGCCAAGGTGGAGGGTGATATTTTGTATATAGCGGCTCTTTATCATGTTGCAGCGAGCAAACCTCCTGTTGGTTTTGATACGAATACTAGCTTCATTATTGGCACCCATCTGGCCGAGAAGCCAGAAGGGTCCAAGAAGAGGAAAAAAAAGGCGGATAGAGTTCCTGTGTCGGATTTAGAGTCCAATAGGGCGGATGAGGGGGACGACGAACAGGACACTGATGACTTGTCCCATTCTTCGGGTGAGGAGGTTGGGACTCAACCTCCAGTCGTGCAAGCTGAAAGGGCCATGGATCAATCGTCTAGTCTTTCTGACGAGGTGGTGAAGGATCAACCATCTGCGATACCCGGCCCCTCGCGTAAACAGAGCAGGCGCGTGACTACCACTGACGACCGAACTTATTCTACGAAGCACGCTGCGGTAAGACGTCGCAGGCTGCTTATTGATGATGTGGAGGATGTTCCTGAGGTGACTTGGGCTTCAGCTGTTTCCTTTCTTCTTCTTTTATGTTGTGACCTAATTATTTATTTCTTCTGCTCTTTATAGGCGTCGGACGAGCTCTCCCCTCAGGACCCGATTACGGAGGCTAATCCAGTCCTGTCTCATTTAGTCAGTGGGGTGTGTACCGCTATCATTGCTGCTGGGGTACTTCCGGTTGCGACCGAGGATTCTTGCCCTGCTGGAACCTCAACCCAGGAGGATAGGAGCTTTACTGCGCCCATTCCTGAAACATCTGAGCCCCTTCATGATGGCTTTGTGGGTGAGGAAACTATGCCGGTAGTGAACGAGCCGTCGCCCCCACGCTCTTCTCCTGGTAATGCAAATTGAACTATAATTCGTGAATCAGCATACGTGTTCCTGTCATTCTTCAAATTCATTGTCTAACGGTTGTTTTGGATGTTTAGATCCCAACCCGTCATTGTCAGTGACTGATATTGCTGGATCACACCCTACCGGAGAGGGCCTGACGAAATCTCCGTGTGTCGAGGGTCCTTCGTCTGGGTCGAGCTTGGGGCCTCAGGCAGCGGTACTACCGGGACAAGGGACGATACCCCCTGTGTCCTCCCTTGCGAATGTGATTTCGGGGGTCAACCTTTCCTTTCTGCCGAGCATTCACGCTATTCGGGCGGCGGAAGAGGAGTTAGCCGCCATTCAAGCCTCTTTTCGTACGTAATTTACTTCTTTGGTGGCGGGTGCGGTAACTTCTGAAACTGCCCCTCTGGTACCGTCTGCCACTCTCCCTCTGACGTCGTCATCCACAGAAGTCTTGGATGATGCGTTACAGGACGTAGTTGCTAGTTTCCATCGTCATCTGAAGAGGGGGATCGAAGCAGCGGTGGAAAGGGGGACTCCCTTCACTCTGGCCCGTCGATGTGCTGGCGGCCAGATTAATACCCTTAAAACACTCCCTGGGGGAGAGGAACTGGCTGCGCTCTTGGAGCCTAAGCTATTAGAGGCTGACCGTCTCGTTGCCCAGTTCCGCTCGTTGCAACAGACTGATTTACCTGCGGCCATAAATCGAGAACGCAACTTCCTCACTATCGTGGTGGAGAAGGTGATGGCTGCCCGGGAATCACTCAAACTGGCTATATTACAGGACCGTCGGAATCTGACTCAGTTGTACGACCAGTGGAGCCGTCGGACTGAAAATTACACGACTCGAGAAGCGGATGCTTCTCGTGGGGTGGCCGATGTTCGGGAACAGATCCTCGAGCTCCAGAGAAAACTGGCTTTCCTGGAGTCAGAGCTTGAGGCCGCTCATGTTGAGAAAGAGATTGCTATTCAGGAGGCTGGCAAGTATAGTAGGGCTTCTGCTAATCTAGAGCTTGCCCTAAAGAAGGTGGAGGACAACTGGCAGGCTTATTCACATTTGAATGACGCAGAGCAGCTATCTCAAGAGGCCGAGCGTCGAGCTAAGCAAAGGCTTGATCGGGGGACTGCTTTGGTAAAGGACCGTCTTTTGGAGTTGTGCAATGCCGAGCTATAATCGGCCTCTTGTTTTGTCCCCATTTTCCCCTTCTCCCTTTTTTTTTGAAAGGGACGTGGTCCCGAAATATGCAGTACTTCTTTTCTCCCTTCAAATAAAGAGTATTTTCCATTCTACCCTTCATTTGTGTTGCCTGTTGTGTCTGTGATATTGTGGTGATGTTCTCCCCCGCATAGGGGATATATTTGTGGACCTGTTACCCATGGCGTACCTTGGTTTTAGGTAGAGATAGCAAGTTTCGGTCAGGATGCCTGAAGCAGCCATAGCAAAGTGGTCATGGGTGCTCTTGGTATTGAGAAAAGAATTGCCGTAGAGCGGCTGGGCTCCTGGGGCATGATGAGGTGATAGGTTTGTCTTAAGAAATTTAGTTGAGGATATTTGTGGGCCTATTACCCTTGGCATACCCTGGTTTAGGATACGGGTAATAGGATGAAAGAGAACTGACATACTTGCTCAGAGGTAACGAGGACATGGTAAGTAGGAAAGTTCTTTGAACGTAGAGTCTTCCTACTCAGAGGTAATGAGTACATGGCAGGAGCGAACTCGACGGAGGGTATTGGTGGTCAACAGAGGACATTTGTGGTCAACAGAGGATATTTATGGTCAACAGAGGACATTTGTGGTCAACAGAGGACATTTGTGGACCCATTACCCTTGGCGTACTCCGGTGGTGGGTACAGGTAATAGGTCGAAAGGGGATCATCATACTTACTCAGAGGTAATGAGGACATGGCAAGTATGAAGGTTTCTTCGACGGAGCCTTCCCATTCAGAGGTAATGAGGACATGGCAGGAGTGGGCTCAATGAAGGGGGGTACGTAGAATAACTCAGAGGTAATGAGGACATGGAAATTCTATGTAGGGGTGATTTGTTTTTGGCGGAAATGGGACGACTCAGAGGTGATGAGGGCATGGTCGTCTTAGAAATTTGTGGATCCGTTACCTTTGTTGTGCACTGGGAGTACAGGTATTAGATCATGCGGGAGGATCTCTTGTAGGAAGAAAGTTCAGCGGTATGATTACACATGACTTCCTACCTGAAAGAGTGACCGGGATGTGAGTTCAGTGGCACCATCGGGTACATGACTCGAAAATCTTAAGAATGGTGAGTGTGAGTTCAGCGGTACCAGCGGGTACATGACTCGAAAATCTGAAAAAAAAACTATGAGGGTGAGTTCAGTGGTATCAGCGGATACATGACTCGAAGATCTGGAAAATGTTGGAATCAAAGTGTAAGTTCAGAGGTACCAGCAGGTACATGACTTAGGAACTTGGGATATGAGTTCAGCGGTACAAGAGGGTACGTGACTCGATAAGTTAGAAAATTAGGGGATTGAGTTCAGAGGTACCAGCGGGCACATAACTCAAAACTCTGGAAAATATTGTTTAAACATAGTATTTCTTCAGGAACTTGCCGTTGACGGGCAACATGAGCAAGTCTCCGTTCTGCTTGGCGAGGCGGTAAGCACCATTGGAGAACACGGCCTCGATGATAAATAGGCCTTCCCATTTTGGCTGGAACTTGCCGGTGGTCTTGTGAGTCATGACCATTGGCCTCCTGACTGCCAAAACAAGATCGCCTACTTGGAATGTTCTGACTTTAACCTTTTTATTGAAGGCTCCTGAGATGCGTGCTTGGTATAATTCGATCCTTTGCTGAGCTAGGAGGCGTTTTTCATCTAAGGCCTCTAACTCTTGTAGTCGATATCGGTAGTTATCATTCGTTGTCAATTGATAAGTGAGGGCGACTCGGAGTGAGGGAATCTAAGTCTCTAATGGGAGAACTGCCTCACTCCCGTACACCAGAGAGAATGGTGTATTCCCGGTGGCTGTTCGAACCGTGGTGTGATAAGCCCAAAAGCACTCGCCGAGCTTGTCGTTCCAGTCGCGTTTGTTGGAGGAGACAAATTTCTTGAGGAGTTTGATGATTGTTTTGTTGAATGCCTCTGCTAACCCGTTTGCTGCCGGGTTGTATGGTGTCGAAGCGACATTCTGAATGCGGTGTTTGTCGCAGAATCGGTAGAATGCGTGGCTTATAAACTGCGGACCATTATCATGGATGATCCTTCGGGGCAGTCCAAAGCGGTAAATGACGTAGTGCTTCAGGAAGCTGATTACGTTCGCAGTCTTGACTTCGGCGAGTAGGACAGCTTCTGCCCACTTTGAGAAGTAATCAGTGATCGCCAGTATGAAGCGATGTCCTCGGGAGGAAGGTGGGGTGATTGGACCAATGATATCCATTCCCCATGCTTCGAATGGCCAGGACGCCACTATCGGATGTAGAAATTCGGATGGTTGGTGAATGAAGTCTGCGTGGACTTGGCAGGCCTTGCATTTTTGGGCATAATCTATTGCATCAGCCACCATCGTGGGCCAGTAGTAGCCCATCCGGCGAAGGCGGTCTTGCAGCTTAGGGCCAGGCTGATGGGCCCCGCAGACACCGTCATGAGCCTCTTGTACGGCTTCTTTAGCTTCTGCGTTCGACAAGCACCGAAGTAGTAATCCGTCGTAGGAGCGGCGATACAGCATTTTTGTCTCTATATCGTAGAAGAATCTGAGAGAACGCCGTCTGATAGAAGTAGCCTCCTTCGGGTTCTCGGGCAGGATGTCGTAGACCACGAAGTCTATGAATGGTTATCTCCAGTCTGGCACTTCGTCGATCATCTGAGCAGAATAACTCGCCATGGCTTGAACGTTGTTCTTGGGGCAGACCAGCTCATGGCCGATTACATCGACCGAATGATGAGAGTGGTTTGGCACTGCTAGGGAAGCAGCCAGGCCTGCTAGGGCATCAGCTTCAATATTCTGGAGTCTGGGGACGTGTTCGATGAAGAATCCCTCGAATGATGAGATAATGTTGATCGCTATTTGGTGGTAGGGGATCATATCTTCATAGCGAACTTCGTACGTCCCCCGAATCTGGTTGACGATTAATTGCGAATCGCCGTATGCTTTAAGGTATTCTACCCCCAGTTCTCTTGCGAGTTGGAGGCCAATGACCAAAGCGTTGTACTCGGCCACATTGTTAGAGCAGGGTTCCGTGAGAGAGTAGGCGCGATTGATCACTAGCCCGGTAGGAGAGACCAATACTACTCCGACTCCGACGACGATGTTTCCCTTGGGTCCGGTTCTTGAAGCGCCATCGAAGAACATCCGCCATATGTTATCGTGGGTGGTTGTATTTGAATCGGCGACCTCATCTGGGATTTCCTCGTATATTTTGGATGATTCCGATCCTGGATGGGCCGCCAAAAAGTCTGCCAGGGCTTGACCTTTGACAGCCTTCTGCGGGACGAAGATCATATGATAGGGGGACAGCAATATCGCCCATGTAGTGAGGCAGGAGCTAAGTGCCCCTGGTTTGGTCATGAGGACCCTGAGAGGGTTGATTTGTGAGATCACATGTATGGTGTGCCCCGTGACATAGTGCCGCGTCTTTTGAATGGCGAATACCAGGGCGAGGCATTCTTTCTCCACAGCGGTGTATCGGTGTTCGGGCTCGACCATCATTCGACTGAGATAGTAAATGGCCTGCTCGTGGCCTGCGTCGTTGTTTTGTGCCAGCAGGGTACCGAAGGAGTGTTCTATTGCTCGTACATAGAGCAGGAATGGTTTTCCAGGGACCGGGGCCACCAGGACTGGAGGATTTGATAAATATTCTTTGATGCCATCGAAAGCGCGTTGGCATTCCTCGTCCCATACGAATGAGACTCCCTTCTTTATGAGGTGGGTAAACGGTCGGCATCGCCTGGAGAGGTTGGAAATGAACCTCCTGATATAAGCTAGCCTCCCTTGGAGGCCTCTAAGTTCACGGAGATTTCTCGGGGGACCCATCTCCATGATTGCCCTCGTTTTCTCGGGGTCTACATGGATACCCCGTGCAGTGATGATGAAGCCCAAGAACTTCCCGTTGGATACGCCCAAGAACGATTTTGTAGGGTTCATCTTCAGATTGTGGGCTCGCATTAAGTTGAACACCGTTCTCAGGTCTTGCAGATGATCCTCCTTACGGCGACTCTTGACGGCGATGTCGTCGACATAGCATTCCACTGTCTTGCGCAAAATGTTCTCTGAAAATGATACTCATGGCTCGCTGATATGTAGCGCCAGCATTCTTTAGACCGAATGGCATGACTGTGTAGCAGTATGTGCCAATCGGGGTTCGGAATAAAGTGTGCTTTTCGTCGTCGGGAGACATCTTGATTTGATTGTACCCCGAGAATCCATCCATGAATGACATACGTTCAAAGCCGCATGTATTGTCGATCATGATGTCTGTGATAGGAAGGGGAAATTCATCTTTGGGGCATGCCTCGTTCAGGTTACGGAAGTCGATGCAGATTCGAATCTTCCCATTCTTCTTGAGGACGGGTACTATATTGGCGACCCAATCAGGATGTTGCTCTTCACGAATGAAGCTGCTGGCTATTAGCTTGTTGACTTCGGCTTCGATCGCGTCTATGACGCCTGGGCGGAAGCATCGTTGTTGCTGCTTGACTGGCTTTGCATCTGGCCGTATATTGAGTTTGTGGAGAGCGATGTCAGGATTTAACCCCGGCATATCTTCATAGCTCCAGGCGAACACATCAATGTATTCTCTGACAAGTTCTAACAGCGACTCTCGTTCTTCGTCAGTTAGGCTTTTACTGATAAAGATCGGTTTTGGAGAAGATTCACTGCCGAGATCCACTTGTATGACTTCATCTTCAGTAGAAGGTTCTCTCAATTCGAACCGCTTTTCCCATTGTGCGTCTAATTGCTGGGCCCATGGCTCTAGCTCAAGGATTTCGGGGATGTCTTCGTCTTCCTCGTAAGCATCAGTGAATGCCATGTTGACTGACATGACTTGTCTGAACACATCTCCGATGCTGGTATCTGAGTCGGAAGTCGGTGATCCGGTTGAATGTGACTGCCAGTCGCATTCTTCATCTGAGCTTTCAGGGGTCGTAGTAGGCGTTACATACCCTAAACCGCATCGGGTTTTGTTATAGTAGTTCCGTGGTTTGCCCGCCGGGGCTGGCGTCTTCAAAGGTAATCGTCGTCCAGTGCCGTAGTTCAGTCCTGGCGTTGTCTCTTGATCATACCCCTATTTCTGCATGAGATATTTGGATTGAGGGCTATAGAGATACAGAGGCAGTCTTCCAGCATCTGACCCGAAGTCGACTTCTTCCATGGCGAGGGGATGCGGGTTGTTCGTCCGGCCGAAGATGATTGGGTGGTCCCCTCCCTCGATTATTCGGTAAGCGTCTTCTATTGGAGTAAGTTGGATAGCGGTGTACACATTTGTCACCTGTGTATGTAGGTGAGTGCCTATACCGTGTTCCATAGCATACATTGTACATAGCTTATTGAGCTCGGTGTAGTTCAAAGATAACCCTTTATTGATGAAGTAAGGTATCTTTTCTAGAGGGATTACATCATCTATGGAGGGAGCGTCAGTGTGGGCAGCCACATACTTGGCTAGCTCTGGTTCCTCTTCGGCTACCCCCTGTGTGAATGAAGATTGAGAGGGCGTCCTAGTCAGCTTGATCTTCAGAGGTTCAACTGACGGAGCGGAGCGTGGGGTTGTTGGTAGACTAGCAACCCCCAGTCCGGCACTTGATGTGGAGCGAGGGGTGGCTGGTTCGCTTGAAGTGTCAGACCTCGCATCGGGGTGACGACCTTTCTTAGGCAGGCGTATCGTCAGAGGTCCATCGGAGGGATTGAGCTTCTCTGTTTGGGATTGACCGACTCTCGGCAATCTGATGGTAAGTGGCCCTGTCGTGGGTCTCGGTAACTGGCCGGACCTTGGCAGCCGGATTCTCAACTGCTCTTCCTGTGCCGAGAGGCTGATCGCGTCCTTACGCAGCGTGGCCGTAAGGGGTACAGAATTGCCTGGTTTGCGAGCCTGGAGGTGGATTGTCAGAGGTTCTTCTGATCCCGTGGTTGTTTCAACATCAGTTTGTTTATTTTCTCCTTCAACGTGCCTCTTCGACTTTTCGTATAGACAGGAGTCCGAGTAATAAGATTCGACCCCTTTGAAGGGATCGATGTCAGCAAATTCTGTCCTCACGAAGCCGTGCTTGTCGACATATTTGAAGCATTGGTGTAGCATGGAAGGCACGATCATATAATCGTGTATCCAAGGGCGCCCCAAAAGGATGTTGTATGAAGTTTCGACATCTATGACGTAGCAAGTGACTTCTGATTGGAGATCGCCAATCTGACATTTCAGACGGATCTTCCCGATTGGGTAGCTCCTGCCCGAATTGAACCCGCTGATTGCGGTGTTTGTAGGGGTCAGGCGATGCATCGGGATGCGAAGATGATGCAGTAGTCCTTTTGGAATGATGCTTATGGAAGACCCAGGGTCAATGTGCATCTTGTCCACCTTTATGTCGCCGATGTAGCCTGTGTAGTATAATGGGCGATCGTGTAGATTAGTCTTGATGAGCATGTCTTATGGAGTGAAGACGATGTTGGGCATTGCTCCCGTACAGGCGCTGTCTTGGAGGTCTGCGGGCTGATTTTCTCCCGTGAGGTTGACCTGAGCCAGGTACGCGTCGGCATTTTGAAGTGCATCGCTCAAAGCTGTGCGGACATCCTTCGAGAGCCTCAGGAGTTCATATAAGGACAATTTGGCCGGTGTATTGGCCAATTGTGCCAAGATGTCAAAGTTGTAGGGCCTCTCCAGCCCCTGAGATGTTTCCTTTCGGAGGGATTTGTCGAAGCGAGTCTCCTTCGGCCTAGGCTTGTCGGTCGTCGAAGGCTGAGCCGGTCCCGGAGCATCCGTGGTAATGGGCGGATGATCATCAGTCGAGTTTTCAGCCACAGGTTGAGATTGTGCTCCGGATCGAGTAACAACGGCCGTGACTTCCTCTTCATCTGCTGAGGTGGTGCGGCAGGATCTGACTTTTCCACTTTTCTTTTTAGAAGATAGAGTGGACTGAGTTACCTCGTAGACTAGGTCCGGATGGACCCACATGATTTCCCCTCGTGATGTGGTGAGGGGTACTAGACCAGCAGCTTGAGCAGGCGGGAGATTAGCAATCTCCATCGTTGCCAGAGGAATGGATATAACCCCGTCCTGGGTCTCTGTTGGAGGGAAGCTGCCGAATTGTACGGACACCATGTTGGCTGCCACGGTTACCTCCTCGAAATCGATGGCCAGAGCGTTCGAATCGATGAGGTTCTGGATATATCATTTCAGTTGGTAGCAGTCGTGCGTAGCATGGTGGACGTAGCGGTGGTAATGGCAGAACTTTGGGTTCTCCAGATCAGCCGGCCGAGGCTCCCGTCTTGGTGGAGGAAGCTGAATCCTATCTCCTTGTATGAGCATGTCCAAGATAGGCTTGACGTGACCGTCTTCAAAAGAGTAAGTGATTTGAGGCCATTATTTGTCCGCAGGTTGCGAATCAGGCTTCTGGGCTGTATCGGCCACCATAGCCTGCTTGCCTCTGTTGTCCCGGTTGTTGGAGGGGCTACCCCCATTGTCGTTGGTGGTGTTGGGACGCTTGCTCTTATTCTCTCCCTCTGAGATATGTAATCCCAGTTGGCGAGCCTTCTTTAATCGTTCTTCGGCACTTGTAGCACTAATGATAAAAGCCTTCCAGCCCTTGAATTGACTCTCGCCCATCCAGAGACTGATTGTTGGGAGTAGTCTCTTTTGGCAAATTTCGATCAAGGAAGAGTCTGGGTTGCCAGATGGTAACTTCATTGCGGTTTGACGGAACCGCTCAATGTAATTCCTCGTCAGCTCTTTCTCTCCTTGAATCACGTCCACGAGGGTAGACATCGTGACGTCCTGCCCTACCTCATAGAACCTCTCCAAGAACAGGCGTTTGAAGCCAGCGAAGGAATGGATGCAATTGTCCGGCAGGTTGTGGTACCAATCGAAGGCGACTCCTTCCAATGCCCCAATGAATAACCGTGTCAGGATAGCGTCATCATGGGGCAGATGGTCGGTAGTGACCTCGAAGTAAGTGATGTACCGACTTGCTGAGGTCCTGCCATCATAGGGGTTGATATTGAACGGCTTATATCTTGGTGGGAATGGAACATCCCTCCATTCAGCAGGATATGGTTGCCGTATTCTGAAGTCTTGAGAGTTTTCTCTGGTGTGGAAGATGGCTCAGAGCTCTTGAACTTCTCTCCTTACTTCTCGGGTCTCATCTGTCGCAGTCGGAGCCGTTACTTCGGGAGGATTATTGCCCGGGTTCGGTGCCGCCGAATTTGAATCTACGTTGATTGGGGGACCCGTGCTTGTCTGGCCAGGTGTCACCCCCTGCAGATTAGGAAGCGCCGCTTTGATCTCGTCTACAGACTTAACCAAGGCGTGCAATATGGCCTCCAAAGTGTCGATGCGCTGGCGATCACCGGAACCGCCTTGATTGCTGTCTGTCATGAACACCGTCTTCACATGAGGAGTGATGGAAGGAGTGGTGGAGGATGTACCCTCCGAGTCATACCCGTGCATCGAAAAATCATCAGAATATGTGGGGATGTTCTCTTCAGGTTCAGACTCGGAAGGAACACTACCCCCGGCTTCGGAGCTTGCTTCGTCTAGGATGTCCTTGGGGACGTCGGTATCTGTTGTATCCGTCGGAGGATTTGCTTCCTCCAGTCCGTATTCCTGGAATGTCGGATTGTCGTGGTTGTTTGGAGGAGTGCTACCCCCAGTTCCGACGACCCCCAATGTTGCAGACGACGAACTTCCTACTGCAGCAGTTTTCGTCTTCGAACGGGTGTGTTGAAATACTCCAGTGGAGGATATCCCTTTAGACGACGGTTTCTTAGCTGTAGTAGTTGACACCTTTGGGCTGGAGATGCTCGTTTTCTTCCCTCTTCCCTTGGCGAGAACTTTCTGCACGGATTTGCAGGAGACAACAGGAGGTGTCTCGTCTTCTGAGCTCGGGTGATGTAGTCTTTGGAAGACGGATGGCCGGTCTTCCGTCACCGCCGCGTTGCTGCAACAGCAGTTGACGATGATCTGGGTGCATTGATGTCCGTGTGAGGGATCTTTACACCCCGAAGCTCCTTCTCTTTCCTTGCGTTTGTGGAGGATAACCTCACGCAGGTCAGAGGAACCACTTTGTCTGTTTGCCGCCGGGGGCTGGACTTGAGTGGTCTTGTGCAACTTCCCATCAGAGGCCCGCGTGATAATCAGCGGGACGCCCCGATAGTCAGAGGTTGGGGCAGTCGTCTGGACTTGATGAGCCCGCGCTGCCCTAGACTTCCTTCTTTAGCACTTGTGGGTGCGTAATAGGAGGAGTCTAAGTCGAATACCACAGAGTCTGGATTATCATCCAGATAATGATCAGAGTCAGGACCGCATGAGAGCCGGTCGAAGACTGATCGAGAGAAGCGTAGGACGGATGTTATGCGGCTAGCATTGGGTACCGTACAGGCTGTCTGCATGCGGCTGTCTTTTATTATAGGATGAGTCTTTATGCGGTTAGGAGTCACGACCGTGCAGGCTGACCGTATGCGGTTGGCATCTGTGGCCGCATGGGTTTTCTGCAAGCGATTGACTTTAATAGCCACATGAATCTCATCCGTGCGGTTGGCAACTGTAGTCGCATAAGTTATGCGGCTGACAGATGTGGCCGCATGAGTTTTCTTTATGCGGTCGGTGGTTGTAGCCGTATGGGTTTTCTCCCTGCGGTTAATACTCTTCTGCGGCTCGGATCGCGTAGAGTTCCTCTTTGCCCCTGCAAGTCCAGCATCATAGTATTTTCTTCTGCCGGACTTGGGGACAGCAGAGTTGTCTACGGTCTGAAGTGGGGCCGCAGGGGAGTCTTTCTCGCCATCTTGAGCAATAGAGAGCACCTCATCAAGGGCTTGCGGAGGAGCAAATGATTTTGGCCTCCATTCTTTGCGAGCCTTTATGGTGCGGGTGTGCTTCTGGACCGGGCCAGTGCTACCTTCAGAGAGCATCTCTTCGAACGCCTGTTGGTCGAAGCGTACGACCATCTTCTGTTGTGTAGAGCCAAGTTTGGCTGCGTCCGATTGCGTCACCAACTCCTCAGCCGTGGAGAAGTTAGTCCCCAGCAGAGTCGCCATCGTGTTTGCCATTGATTGTAAAAGTACAGAACAATTATCGGAGGACTGAACTTAGACTCACAATACAAACTCGCTCGTACAAAGAAAGCCTAGGGACGAAAACCTAGGTACAGCAGTCTAAGTACGATTGTTTATTTTAGATTCTGGGGGGTGACGATAGAGGCTCGGAAAAGCGACGGCCGCTCTGCCTTACTCCTTGGACGATCGGTACGCAGCCTTGACTCGGGGAAGATCTGCTTGGTCGTTGACGAAGAAATGCCTTCTTTCTCTCTCTCTGATTGCTCTCTTGGCTTCTCTCTCTCTGTGGATATTCTCTCTCTGACTATGGGGGAAGTCTCCCTGTGTATACGTATTCTTCTCTGATTCTTTTTTTTGTATATCTCTCTATATCTCACAAGGGAATGGCACCTTGCTATTTATAATAGTGGAATGTGATCGCTAGGGTTGCCAATGATTAGCTCTTGGAGATGGCGGCGGCTTGGGGATTGATCAATCCAGGCCGTTCGTTTCTGATTGTGACAAATCAGAACCATTAAGGGTAGATTACACCAAATCCCCATTAGCAATTAATGCTGATTGGCATAAATCTTCTTTATAATGATTCTCTCATATCTGCGAGTAAATCAAATTTATTCTCCTGCCACGTGCCCCAGATCATTGGGATTCGACCCGATCTTGGATTGCCATAAATCTAGGAGATTGATCGGCTAAGGACATGTGTCCTGAGAGCCAATGGTGAGACTTGAACCGCATGCAAATTGGGCCGCATGAGATTTGGGCCGCATGAATTTTGGGCCGCATAAGACTTGGGACACGTGTCAGGGCTGTCTGGGCAGTGGCCCCCTCCTTCAGACTTCTGAACCATATGATCAGCCGCATGGACCGCATAATGGTGTGTCTGCTTGAGCCGCATGGGCATGATCTTCTTGAGCCGCATAGGGATGATTCCACCAAAGTCGCATGGGACAGCTTCACTCTGAACCGCATGGGAAGTCTTCACTTCGAGCCGCGTAAGAACACCCACGTGGCAGGGCCACGTGGCATTTTGTTGTTCTCGGGGGATCGTGTCAGAGATTTCTTTCTCTTCCCTAGAGATTCATCATTATGACAGAGTCATAATTACCTGCTTTGGTGTCAGGTCTGTCAACTTTACAGAGGGGTCAGCCGTCAAAGCAATTAATGCAGCATGGATCGGAGGGGAGCACTGTCACGCCACGTATCTTCTGAGCCGCATGGAATGCCTCCGGCCGCATAGCTCCTTATGCCGCATGACTCCCTGAGCCGCATGGGTCTTTCTTGGCCGCATGAGTCAATTTCTTTAGTATTTTCCATGCTTCTACACTAACCTATTCTATGAGTATTAGGAAAGGGCTAATTGGTTGGGGCTAAATTAGTCATTCTAAAGTCTCTAATCACACTAACCTTATCCATAATAATTAGTCTAATCTCTAACTAAAATATTTCTATCATGTGGACTAAAATTAATATCACGTGGGCCATGCCTAACTAGTGTGTGGGTCCCACTAGAGTCAAACTACCCCCGGGTCTCCGTTTCAAGTCGGATTGAGTTAAAATTCGAACCCGACTCAAATAACCCCAAAACAATATCATAAATAATAAAATAATATCAAAATAATTCAAAGAGGTCAAATGCAAAAAAATATCCTTAGGCCAAAAATGACATTAAAATATCATAATCACATGGTTAGGCTCTAGGTCAAACAGTTTCTAGGGTTTCACTAGCAAAACGTCAAAACCACAAGTCATTGATTTAAATAATTTTAAAATGATTTAAAATCAGCAAAAATTATATCATGAATTAAATATCATTATTAAAATAATTATAAACACAAAATTTTAAAATTACCCTCATTTGGGAAACTGGGTGCTACAACTCTACCCACCTTAGAAAAATTTTGTCCTCGAAATTTAAGATCGATAGCACTCCTTCTAAAGCCTATAACCTACCCAATATCTAAGGTAACACTTCCTAACACTGGAATAATAAACGGACATCTAAAAATGTCAATCTAGAAATTCCTCCAATACTGCTCTGCTGTACGGCGGTAATGGAACTTCAATAGAATATGGACTGGAACCTATATCCAAGGGACTGGACCTATTTTAAAGTGGTCTTAACTAAGGATGAAAAAGAACTGATCATAGGCTATAGGTATGCTCAAACTATTATCTTCCTGTTAACCATCTATTAATACATTCTATTACCAAAGGAACGATGCATTAATAAGACATATAGGCCCCTATCTCTCATAACACATTTATGCTCACCAAAAGACTAGTACATCCCATCAAGGCTGATACTATAATCTCTCATAAATCTCATAAGCTATATGTTTATAGACACACATCCCCACATCAAGGACTAACCTATATATCTACAACTGATACTAATGGGGTGACGTCCCTATCTCCCAACAATCAAGGTCTAAATTTTTTTTTATCTAAATCATGCAATTTGAAGGAATAGTATACAAGGTCAGGGCATACCGTAGCAGTTGGAAGTCTCACCTAGGTACACTAATCATTCTAGGTCAAAACAGTACTATGATATCAACACACAAACAATCTAGGGTATCCTAATTAGGAAGGTAATGGAACAACAATCATCAAGGTTGTAGGGCTGTCTACCATCCTATATCAAAATTGGTCATTAACAAGCAACTAAGAAATTATTAAAAGGTTACTATTCCATAAAATGGCAAAAATTAAAAATTTAGGAACAACAAATCACAATTAGATTTTTGTCTTGACACGATCTAAGTTGATCAATTTCGGGATAAAATGAGATTTGGGCAAGAAGGGAAATCAATGAAATCAAAGTATGAGCACGAGCATCCAATGATGGAGGTTCAGGTCATGATTAAATTTAGTTCGACTGAGTACGAATACGAGGTTCATAGGCGATGAAAAAATTTCAAGGAGAATTGTCAAGGCTGTCGCGAATGAGACTCTAGGGTCAAGTTTAACTATGTCTCCATTCTTGTAGATTGATACATGAAAAAGCGAACCAAAGTGCAGTAGGTTGATCAGACCATCATGTACCGGTTCTAATTAGACAATATGTTAGTGGGTGGCCACCCAATAAAATATGTCATGACCAAGCTCGAAAATAGATAAGCTTGCAAAACTAAGGCCAATTTAGCAGCACAAGATATAAGGGTGGTAGTGATGAAAGGAATTACATAGTCCAAGTTTCTTAACCAACGGGTCAAGTAATCAGATAAGGTACAAGGTTAAGCATCTAAGGAAACAAGCAGAACACCATCACATGTCGGGTCGAAAGAATTGAGTCAAGGCTGGATTTCTAATTGAAATAAGAAGAAATTTAGTATAATGGTAGAGGTTATAGTTTAGCCAGTTGACCAGAAAATCATATCAAGAAAATAGAGTACAAGAAGACGGGTTTTAGTGGGACATGATATACCTACACGAAGGTGAGCTCGTCTAGGTCTTGCATATAAGATTTGTTGGAGGGTAACAGCTAGTATTACATTCCAAATATCAAAGTCACGATAAGAAACGTCAAGGATCTCAATTAGAAAGTGGAAGTTCAAGAGGTGGTAATTAATGCACAAAAATAATGAAGATCGAGTTAGTCATCTGCTTCTGATACTCTTAAGTTCATCTGGTCATAACTTGCCAATCATATCTTTACCTCACCAGTCTCCATATGAAAATTTTAACCTTTACTTAAACCCTTACCATGACTACCGTAGGCAATTCCCAATTTCCAAACATCACTCTTGAAGCACAACCCTCACATTTAGGAATCAACATTAATTATTTATTTAAATTTCCAAGTTCTTTCACCTTGTCTTAAATTTGACCCAAAACCTCTAAATCCCGTTTACGAATTCCTTGAACTTGTTCAAATTGTTCTCCTCGTATTATTTAATTTAAATCTCTAGGCCTTACAAAACTTATCTTTCATCATAAAATCAACTTCCGTATTTTCTTCGACATACACCCTTGAATATTATTCTCCTAAAAATATTTCACAACAATCTCTAAACTTTCATAACTTTGTGCTCTCTCTATCCCTAGTCATTTCCTCGCAACATCTTGTTTAATATCCTTATTAAACACAATTAACTTCTCTTTTCCATTACTAACCTTCTACATAGCCTCAGAGTAAAAGTTTTTCCCATAATCAATAACCAAGATTTTCTAAGTTCTCAAAACTAGGTTGACCTCTGATATCCTCATTAGTTTTGAATACACCTATAAACTATCTCATAACCCCAAAATTTCTCTAAATGTAATTGTTTCCAGATTGGCAGTATACATCTCTTTATTCTATTCGAGACCTTTACCACATTTCTATCTCAAGTTTCCATATGGAACACTCCACATTTGATTTCCTTTAGATCATCATAAAATAACCAGTTATGTCTTCTCTGAGCTACATAATTTACGTCACTTCCTTAACATTTCTCAGGCAAAATGATATGAAGATTCAAGAGTTGTCAAGGTATAGCTGACAGAATTATATACGAGACAGGGAATTGATATAATCAGGACAGGTATATAAGACAAGGAATGATGGTAGTAAAAATATTGGCAGGAAAAGAATGATAATAGAATCTGTTCTGCTTATCTATTTAAAAGAGGGACCCATTTTTTTTGAAACAAGAATTATAATACCAAATCCAAAATAAGGCCTAGCAAAATCATTGGTTTATTGTATTAAGAAGAAATAATTTTTTGTAAAAAGTTACGCAAGGTTTATAAAATAGCTAAAGCTACATCCTAAGTAAACAATGAGAAACAAAACAAAACAAAACAACAATAATTCTTTCTTCTTCTTTTTTTGAATAACTGAAACAAAAGTAGCAAAACTATGTTCGAAAACATTTAAGGTACAATCTGATAATCATATGCGTCTATCCAAAATCATGGTACTCTAAATCCTCGTCATACTAGTGACCAAGACTACGATAATCACATAGTCCTTGACTTATGCACGTACCTCTAGAATCATGGTATTTAACATTTTTGCGATGCCGTTAGCTTGACTGTGAAAACCTTAAATTTCTACACCCGAAAAATATATCCAAAATCAGACTATATGTCCTCACCATGCTGGCTAATGTGACTATAGAAGACAAGATTTCCATAACTTAGATGGCCTAGCCCATATAATTTCATCTTGCCAAAAATTAAATTAAATCAACAATGAATACCAAAAAAAAATCAAATTTATCAACGAACATCAAAATTCAGAAATGAACAAAATCCTTCAAATCATATAACTACAAACTCGGATGCTATAGCTAACATCAAGATTCAAATTTTAACAATCTTCATCAAAATCAATAAATACAAACTCAAATTCAATAATAATCCATCAAAATCAAATTCAATAGCAGAAAGTAAAAATAAATCAAATCAAGGAAAAAGAAAAGAGTTTTCAAATCGGAGTTAAACAAGATTCTCAAGGGTCGTCCCAGAAATCTCTCAAGGGATCCTAATTGTGATTGAGTATCTTCAAAAATATATCATAATCCTACTGCAGGCTGTAGTGGTACTCTAGTTCGAATACCACTACACAAACTTGACCTGCATGGGCCACCACTAAAAACGTGTCACGACCCGCACCCTAGAGTTAGGGCACGAGAAGTGGGTACGTCCAGCCTACGCCGCAGTGTCGGCGGTAGAACGCTGTCCTAGGTCTCATGCATCTAACAGTATAAGGCTAAACAGTTTATACTCCTCGAATGGGGGTGACATAGCAGATACAGACTCAATCACATCTAAGGTAGAGCATGATAAGGATAGATAAAACATAAAATCCAAAGAGGTACAACAGAGAGAAATCTAAGTGTCTAAGATACACAAATCCAAAAATACATCTCAAATCTCCAAACTCAGATACAGTAATCCATAAAGTAAATACAACTCCAGACAATTGAAAATAGCTAACTAAACAACCTCTAATGTGTCTCCTCTAGGCTAGCAGGTAATCTCCAAGCTATCTGTAAAATTTATCAACAGGTCCAGTCAGGACGGGAACGAGCACATATCTCTAAAACAGTTCATAGCAGGTTAGGAGTATAAATCATGCAATAGAGTAAAATACAGGAAGTGCTGAATAGGAAGTACGAGTAAACAGGAGATATTTTATAACTGAAAGTAAATACATGATAGTAGAGACTGTAAGTGGCTACGTGATTTAGAGCACAATGGTTATGTAAACGGCTTGGGGGCACATGAATACAAATAAGGAGGCACATGAATACAGCTACTGGGGATAGTGTTCACATAACCAATTCTACTCACCCCGCCCCAATCAATACACAAGGATCCATTCAAGTTACGTTATAAGCACATGAATACAGCTAAGATACGTGAACTCATGTAATGAGTAGTACATGAGGCACATGATAAAGCACATGAAAGCACATGAAGCACATGAAGCACATGAGAACATGTAAAAACATGAACTAGTACGAGTACAAGGAGTACCTGATGCACATGATAAAGTACATAAATATGAAATACCCGATGCACCCGTAGAGGGATAACATCTCAGAAAAGGATCCATATAGTACTAATCCGTGAAAATACGTGTCAGCATCAAGTAGAGTAATCTAGAGCAAGAATATAATCCAGATAAGTATAAAAAGATCAGAGAATGTACTCGCCTGATATCTGAATGTCCAAGGTAAAGATACTGTCCGAGGAGAGGTGTCTGGCTCCTAATTAGAACAGCACAAGTCACAACATGTCCAGAAGGGTAATATAAAGCACTACAATGCATTCTACATGAATCTAGGTCAAACTAGGCCAAAGTCAACCCTTGGTCAACTCTGGTCAACTGCACTAGTCAAACTAGGTCATGTCCTAACCCAGCAAGTCTTTCTAGGCCTAATCAAGACTATCCTAGCAAGTACACATCAATACAAGGCTATACAAGCCAATATACACCCATCTCTATATAGCATGCAATTATTCAATACTCAAATAGGCAAGAATTCACATTAGATATACACTAGGTAATCTATTACTTTAAGCTATATATGTCTACACATATATACACATGCATATATTGGTATTCAACATTAGGTCTATAATCATGGCATTTCAAATGGTTATATAAACTTATATATTACAACACAATATGCTAACATATATATAATATACATACATAGCTAAGTTAACTATATTCATAAATACTTATTTAAGAGGCTATGTGTGTGTATGTGAACATGGCAAAGGGGCAAGTGAGGGTTAAATGGGCATACATAGTGTATACATATCAAAGAGTGTCAAAGTGTAAGTGAACAATGTGTCAAGTGTGATAGTGTCAACATAGTGTAAGGGGGTACATGAGGTAATATAGGATTTGTGTTAACATAGAACATTACATCTCATTAACTTGTATATTGCATACATTATATCTATTATTACATTATATTCATGCTTGCATTCATTCATCATTCATTTATTCTCTTGCACCACTATATGCACCATACATTACATACTATGGAACCTACATATTCATTACAAGCCATACTTATACATGCTTACATTAAATAGGATACTTACACCTCATACATCATTTATTTATCCATTTACTCATGCTTGTATTCTCTATTTAGTTACATAATGTATATACATTAATATGGGTTAAAATCAAATAGAACATTATATTACACACAAGGGTGCACAAAATGCATATGCCGAATAGTAACTCCAACTAATAATCAATACTGTACCATCTTAGCATGAATTAAAATCTAGGATTAAAGTATGTTATAGATCTATGTGTTAGCTTTCCGAAACTTCAAACGGATCGCGTTTTCATTTCCGGAAACTCCCAGAATCGCGAAAACACCGAGAACGCGTTTGTCTTTCGTACAGCTGACACTCAAATAATTCTCCAGAAAGTTACAGAATGAATTAGGCCTATTAATACATGTTTTTGGAAAGTTAACTTCAATACACTTCTTTTAAAAAAAACGGAAGACTAAACCGAGCTTTGAGCTAGAAGTTATGATATTTCTAAGTTATGGCTGAAATTGAAAACGTGGATAAAAATCATGACGGATTTAGATAGTTTGAGCCAAAAGAATACACAATATATATCCTAATTATCCACAACAATAATAGCAATAATAATATGAGGAACCACACTCACAAACTTGATCATATAATCATCATGAACCATTTATTACATATATAAATATAGATACACTCTCATTACAATATATATATATATATATATATAAATCTATATATGTAACATGAACACATCCACAACACAAAGGACACTCCTATGACCTCCAAATGGACACAAAATGGACACAAATGGAGATACAACCATGGGGTCATTCCTATGGGTTCAAAATAGACCTATATGCATGAGGAAATGAAAAGAAGAAGGGATTTATACCTCCCGGTAGATCGAATCGAAGAAAAACCTTTCCGGAGCGACACCGACACGTAGAGTAGCTTCCTCCTTGGCTAGAATGGAGAAGGAAAGAAGAAGATTTGGTGGTGAAATGGAAGGATTTGGTGGAGAAATTGCTAGGGATTGCTCTCTAGAAATTTGGGGAAGAACAAGAGAGAGAAAAATAGATGGATAATGACAAATGGGAGGCTCAACCCTATCCTTATTGTGGCTGGCCATAAAGGTGGTTTTATCCTATTAGGAAAAGTCCAAAAGCCCACACTAACCTATTCTATGAGTATTAGGAAAGGGCTAATTGGTTGGGGCTAAATTAGTCATTCTAAAGTCTCTAATCACACTAACCTTATCCATAATAATTAGTCTAACCTCTAACTAAAATATTTCTATCATGTGGACTAAAATTAATATCATGTGGGCCATGCCTAACTAGTGTGTGGGTCCCACTAGAGTCAAACTACCCCCGGGTCCCCGTTTCAAGTCGGATTGAGTTGAAATTCGAACCCGACTCAAATAATCCCAAAACAATATCATAAATAATAAAATAATATCAAAATAATTCAAAGAGGTCAAATGCAAAAAAATATCCTTAGGCCAAAAATGACATTAAAATATCATAATCACATGGTTAGGCTCTAGGTCAAACAGTTTCTAGGGTTTCACTAGCAAAACGTCAAAACCACAAGTCATTGTTTTAAATAATTTTAAAATGATTTAAAATCAGCAAAAATCATATCATGAATTAAATATCATTATTAAAATAATTATAAACACGAAATTTTAAAATTACCCTCATTTGGGAAACTGGGTGCTACAAGAGATCAGAGAGAGCAGAGTGACTTATAAAATAAGAGAAAATTGAGCTTGAGAGACTTGTAATCATGGCCTTGTGCCCCATTGTAATCTTACTGTTCAATATCAATAAAGAGCACTTTTGAATAACTTGTATTTTGCCTCTAAATTTTTGCTGCATGTTTAATATTTCTACTTGGGACTTCTGTGCGACGACCCCGTCGCAGCCGCTGTAATCGGCCGTTATGAAACTGCCTTGTACAAGAGCAATCTAGGCTCGTGCGGCATCACGCCTTAGCGAGGACAATCGCTCTTACGGGAGTGGGGCGTGACAGCCAGCACGGGCCAAGGTGGAACCATGGCCAAGAAGGCGCCTAGGCTAGGAAGGGTGCCAAAGTCAGAATGGCGCCTAGGCACACAATGGCACCCAGGGCCAGAAGGGGCCAGGGTCAGGATAGCGACAGTTGGCATGGGCCAGGGTGGCGTCAGCCAGCATGCGCTAGCATGGAAGGGCGCCTGGGCCAGGAGGCGCCAGGGCCAGGATGTGCCGGGATGTGCGCAACCTAGGTGGTGTAGAAGCATGAAAATATCCATACTACGTGCCTGAAGCCATGCGCCCACATAAAGGAGTGGCTATGCGCCCACAGGGACACTATGCGTCCAAAGGAAATACTATGTGCCCAAAGGGAAGCACTATTATGCGTCCATAGGGAAACACTATACGTCCAAAGGGAAATACTATGCGCCTACAGTGGTGCAGCGCTAAGGCGCGTGCATACATTGTTCATCTTCTCCAACCAGCGTAAAAACGCTTGGTTGAACCCATGAATTTCAAAAGTCCATAACTTCCTTAAAACAATTTGAAATCTAACTTTTCAAAGGTCAAAATTGGGTAGAACAAAATTTCCTACAACATAGGACAATTAGTTTTCGAAAATATCAAGGTTTAATCGATCAAAACCAAGAAAAACCAAAAATGTTACAAACTTAGATCTATAAGAATCCACCCATAAAAATCAAAAACTCCAACTTCTAAAGAGGCTTATAATCATGTGAGAAAGAGTTTAGAACAAACAAAATAACATTTGTCCAACATTTGGCAAGATGTACTTGCCTTAGGTTGGAGGAGAAAATAAAAAGAAAGAAGATGAAGAGAAATAAAATAATGGAGGGGAGAGAGAGAGAGAAGTTTGGGTTTTATACAAAACTATCTCATCTCAAACCAACTAAACCAAACAAAGCCAAACCAAGTTGAACCAAACCAAATTAAACCAATTCAAAATTAAACCAAAGCATGGCTAAAAAAACAAGTCAAAACACGGGTCACCTGACAAAGGCGCCAGAATTTCATATACGTATACTGAAAATACGTATAACAGAAAACGAGAGTAACAGCATGCCGTCGTCATACAATGGTATACTGGCGATATGCCGGTCAAGAAGAAAATCTATAAGTTGGGAAAATTTTAAAATATTCCGAAAACCAATAAAATACGAAATACAATACAAAAGTACGTATCGGTATATAAATAGAGATACTGTGATACGAGTCTCACAACTTTCCCATCCTTAAAAAAATTTCGTCCTCGGAATTTTCTAAAGCTAGTTGAGCAAGATAACCAGAACAAAAGCTCAAGAAAATACAACTATCTCCCTAAAACGAAGCATGGCGTATAAGTAATTGAAGGCAATAGTAATATAAATAAATGCGCAAGCAATAACACAACCATAATAAAGAAGGGTGTAGAAGCATAGAATTTCTGGCACATCTATAGGACAGAATTCCTATACGCTTAACACTATGTGGCTAGACTCAAACATGCACCAGGGAGTTTAAATAAATGACTTGGCACAGCAAATGACAGCAAAAGTATAAACATCAAAAGAAGGTTTTTATTTCATATGAAAGTCTATTACATGTCTAAAAAAGGGCTTTACAAAGGAGAACTTCTACAAAAAGAAAGATTATAAAGCTACAGCCAGGCGCAGCAACTGCCATGTGTCCCATGCCAGACGCATCATCCGTCAGGCGCATCACTCTGATGTCTCATTCAGACGCATCGTCTCGTCATTATGGCATAGGCGTATCAGAGCCAATCAGCCCTTGTCTAGCAGGAGGAGGACCTCTACTAGCCCTACAAAAGATCACGACACGATGCCCCAGTCTTCGGAAGCGACAGGCACACTAGGCAGCATGTGGAGCTTCAAACATAACGAAAGACAGAGGACGGCCGCCCCGATCTTTGGATGCAACAGGCACCATCGGTATGTGTCAGAACTCGACGATCCCGATACTTGGATGCAACAGACACTATCACGGAAGCTCAAAGCGATGGAAAGACTGGGGCAGCGTATCTTCACCCTCAGGAAGAGCTCGTCATCAAGACTTCTACAAAAACTGAGTTTTGCAGTTCGCCAAGGCGGAGCTCCGGCCAAGTTCATCTTCATGTCAAAGTAAATAATGAAAGCAAAGCTTTCCTTTATGCGGCTATTTATAAGCACGGACAGCCTACACCCGAGTGCCAAATGGCCAACTTTCTAAATTCCATGTAATGAATTTACATTAATAGCAAATGCATTCGTCTTCTAGTATTTAGCTAAATCAAAGCCTCAAAGAACTCAACTGACGAGCCAAAGAGGATGCGACATTTGGCTGATGCGCCATCAACATCATGCGCTCCTCAGGGATGCGCCCAAATGGGCCAGAGACCCATGCGCCCAAAGGGGCACTAACCGATGCACCCTCTTCAAACTGATCACCATCAAGCATTTAATACTGAATGACAAAGCAGCAACGCATTCCAAGAACCATCCAATTAGCAGTCCTTTACAGAAAACGAAGAGCCGCTGATGTCAGCACCATCGTTACACCTTGGGTCGGCAACAACTGTCGTATGGCCGATCAATTATTCGTATGCGCCTCGTGGCCATGCGCCTAGAAAAATGCGTACGCCCAGTGGTCGTACGCCCCCTCAGCTCACTTCTGATCTCAAGCAACAAAAGACTAAGCTCTGAATGTGCCTCAAAAGCTATACGCCTGAAGTTGCTCATGACTCCTAAAAGTCATGAGACCAAGTCGCCTCCCCTGCTGCCTAATCCTAGGCGTACCCTGATACGAACTATGTATGTGCCTCAAAAGTCATGCGCCCAGACATGTCTATGATGCCTAAAAATCATAGGACTAAGTCGTCTCCATGTGCCCGATCCTAGGCGCACCCCGACAGATCACTCTCCTCCAAAACTGAGATCTTTGAGCTACATGCGTACGCCACGCATCCTTTGACTCGGTTCTATTCAAAAGAATGGGTGCTGACCACCCAAGATCTCAACAACAACCAAATCTCAGCAACTGCCACGTGTTAGCTCCTTTGTAGTCCAACAAAGCAGTTCGAGCAGATTCTACTACAACTCGGGGTGCATCGTCCATGCGCCCTCACCAGTAACAGCCACGTGGTATTCCTACGTCCAGGCGTATTCGATATATATGCGCATGAACTGCCAGCCAGTTATCTATAAATAGAAGGATCACCCCTTCATGACGAACACACACAGAAAGAAAGAGAGATATATACAGACAGACTGTTATATCCATATACAGAGGCCAGAAGTGATACTTAACGTCCACTTCTCCTCGTAACGCTCTGGCATCCAGAGCAATCCAGACCTTTAGAGAGTTCAAGATCGTCGTCAGATCGTCAATGGAGTCAACGTATTACCACTCGCTCTATTGATATAGTGCACAAATAAAAACAAAAGTGTACTCATAGGACTAAATCTAAGTCCTACATTGTACTTTGTTATGTTTGTAATTAAAAACATCAATCCCAAAGAGTTTTAATGACAAACAAGTTGGCGACTCTGCTGGGGACCTCTTTCTCCTCCAACGAGAAAGTTGTGTCATAATCTGACGACATCAAACTCGATTTCTCCCATAAAACACTTATGGTGCGTCTTAATCAGCAGGCGTATGAGGAGTTCATCTCTGAAGATAGTACGAGTCCTTCTAAGCAGTTGCCAAAGCCGAAAAAGACTCGCCAAGTCTGGGTGTGCAAGGCCGATGTGCCTGGCACCATCACTAAAGGGGATACGCCACCGCAGTTGGCCCTTCCTGCTGACGCTCTCAGGAACAAGGATACGTCTACTGGTGCCGCACATCTGTCTGGAAAATGTAGTATTGACTGTATTCTCCAACCGTTTTATTTCCAGCCAAAAAAGATGCGCCAACGGAGCAGAGGTGCAACCAATCTCCAGCGTATTAGCTCTGGTGCGCAGGAGAGAACGTCTGTCTTCAACAGGCTCACTCGCTGTCATGGCGAGGCATAATTAGATTATGAGTACTATGTGTCTTCGTGGGCTAGTACAAAGAAATTCAAGGCAGCACATGTCACCACCAGTTTTCAGAAACAGGGATATTCTTGTCATTTTATATTTTTAAAATATTTTTAAAATTTATTTTATTATTTATAATATTATTTTGGTTTTGAAATTTATTTTATTATTTATGATATTGTTTTAGGATTATTTGAGTTGGGTTCGAATTTCAACTCAATCCGACTTGAAACGGGGACCCGGGGGGTAGTTTGACTCTAGTGGGACCCACACACTAGTTAGACATGGCCCACATGATATTAATTTAGTCCACATGATATTAATTTTAATTAGTAGTTAGACTAATTATTTATGGATAGGTTTAGTTTAATTAGAGACTTAAAACTAGACTAAATTGACCTCAACCTTTAACCCATTCCTATTTTAAATCAAATAGATTAGTGGAGGGCATTTTGGACATTCAAAATGGGGACACCTCACCCTTTTTGGGCAGCCACCTATGGGGGGTGATAAGGAGTGAGTCACCATCTCTTTCATTTCATTTTATCCATCCATTTTCTCTCTCTTGTTCTTCCCCAAATTTTTAGAGAACAATTCTATTGATTTCATCTCCAAATCCACCATTTCTTCCACCAAATCTTCTTCTCTTCTTCTCTACTCCATAGTTAGAGGGTGCTAGCCAAGTTTGGAAGGATTCGAAGCTCGTTCGTGTCCTTTTGGAATCTCTACGTGTCGGTGTCGAGTCGGAAGGCTTTTTCGTTTGAAACTCTCTTTCGGAAGGTATAATCTCTTCTCTAATCCATCCTACATGCATATAGGAATATTTTGAACCCATAGGAATGACCCCCATGGTTATATCTCTATTTGTATCCATTTCGTGTCCATTTGGAGGTCATAGGAGTGTCCTTTGTGTTGTGGTTGTGTCCTAGTAGAAAAAACCCCTATTTTGGACACTTGTATGCATATATATATTGTAGGAATGATTAATTAGTGTTTTAATCTCAGATTTATATTTTTAGAGAGTGGATTGATCTTATTTAGGATGGTTAGAATAAGTTTTATTTATATAGCTATGTTGGTATCCAAGTATTTTGGCCTACATGTGTTTTTTTTTGTCCAAACAACCCAAATTCGTCATAATTTTTATCCATGTTTTTAGTAGCTAGAGCAACTTAGAAATGTCATAACTTTTAGCTCATAACTCCAATTAACCTCCCATTTTTTAAAAGAAGCGTATCGAAGTTAGCTTTCAAAATATATATTTTAATAAGCCAAATTCATTATATAACTTTCTGTAAAATTATTTGAGTGTCAGCTGTACGAAAGATGAACACGTTTTGGTGTTTTTGCGATTCCGGGAGCTTCCGGACACGAAAATGCAATCCGTTTGAAGTTTCGAAAAGCTAACACGAAGAGCTATAACATACTTTAATCCTAGAATTTAGTGAAGGCCCAATTGGTACTGTATTAGTTTTAAGTAGAAGAGTGCCTATGCGACGTAGGCATTTTGTGTAACCTATGAGCCTAGTATAGATATCATGTGAATGTAGGTATCATAGATTGTCAAGAATATGTATGATATAGTACATATATATATATATATATATATATATTTCACACACTATACTAACATATATTACATAACAATAATATATATATATATATATATATATATATATATATATATATATATATATATATATATATATATATATATTATTGTTATGTAATATATGTTAGTATAGTGTGTGTGTTTGAATGAGATAAGGATGTGTGTGGTTAGTGGAGAGAAGTGAGATTGATAGAGGATATGTGCTAGTGTGTGTTTGATGTTGTATAGATGGTAGTGTAGTGTGTGTGTTGTGAAGGTGAGAGAGTTGGGAGGATCATGCCATCCTATTTGACTTGAGGCTAGTGTAGTTTGTTGAGTGATTTGTGTTTTGATTGAGCGGTAGTGTGTTTGTATATAGATGTGTGTAGGTCTGTTAGAAGAGAAGGGTGGTGGATTTGGTATATGTATTTGTGTGTGTAGTTAGATGGTTAGAGAGTGAGAGAATGAGCAGGAAAGCAGCAGGAAAAAGTAGTAAGCAGTAAGCAGTAAGCAGTAAACAATAAGCAGTAAGCAGGAAAAAGCAGTAAGCAGAAGCAGTGCAGGATAGTTTTTTGGGATTTTTGTGGTCTCGAAACATCCTATTTTGACCCACCTTAGCCCCAAATACCTACCCACACTTATCAACCACATTTAGTACTACGAAACCCATAAGTTAGAGAGTATTTTTAGTATGTTAGGCGGTTAGTAGGGTAGTGTTTATAGTGGTAGAAAATAAGGTTTGTCAATGTTAGAAAGTATGCCATGTTATGTTATCTTGAGGGCAGTGGTAGATGTTTGAGTTAGTTTTTGAGAAGTTATTTTAGAAGTAGCATTCTAAGTTAGATGGGGGTTAGATATATGATATTTGTGAAGGAGAGTGAGTGTGGTTTAGAAGAATGAGTTATGTTAGATGTGGTATCTGGATATCTCAATATTACCTTAAGGTAATGTGTAGGAGAGTAACATATTAGAAAAAATAGTTTTGATATTCAAGAACCCTAAATTTCTTGGTTGGTAAACCCTAGATAGGATAGTATCTAGCTACCCTAAGGAGCCTAGGCTAGTATCTTGAGTATTAGCGGGGTTTCTTTGTAATGGGCAAGGTATCGGGATTACCTTGGTAAGGGTAAATGTAGGTAATAGGGTATAGTTAAGATATTGAGTTTAACTTCTAAGATATAGTTAGAATTAGGTTCTCTTAGTTGGTAATGGTTAGGATTAGTGTCCTTAGACTAGTTTTGAGCTCGGTTGACCATTTTGACCAAAAGGCAACAAAAGTCAACCGAAAGTCAAACTTAGCCTATAAGTGACTAGAATTGACCGAAACCAAACCAGAGTTGACCAGTTGACTGAAAGTCAACAGTTAGTCAACATTTGACTAGTTTGACCTAGAGTTGACCCAGGGTTGACCAGAGTTGACCAGGGTTGACCAGTTGACCAAAAGTTAATTGTAAGTCAACCTTTGATCCCGTTTGACCTAGTTTGACTTGGATTGACTCCCCGTGACCTAGTATGACATAGTATGAACCAGTATGACCCAGTATGACCTAGTTTGACCTAGTACGACTCAGTTTGACCTAGATTGACCTAGTTTTGACTTAGACTTGCATTTATGACTTAAATTAGTTTTCTTTTTCAGTATAAAACCCTGTTTAACTCATAGTATCTTATTTTAGGTCTGTAATTTACTCTGAGCGTCTGTTCACCTTATCAGCCTAGGACCACAGGCGAGTACATTTACTGATAGTTTTCATTGTCTTGATATCTACTATATCCATTCAGTTGTAGTATCTTACTTGATTCTCGACACGATAGTTCACGGACTAGTATACGTCGGATCCTATCATGAGATGTTATTTCCGGATTTTCCTTGGTATATTAGTGTGTGATATCCATGTTTCATGTACTTATATAGACATTGATTTAGGGGTGGACTGATCACCTGCTTTTGAATCCGTGTCATGACGTGCCATGTCCGGATCCATGATACTATTCGGGGATGGGAGAATTATTAGAGGTTATGTGATCAAAGCCTCCCTGTCACTGTTTTGCTAGCGCCACCCTCACTTCACGTAGGGTGTAGCAGATACCCCATGTCTATGTTATCCAGGTTGGCCGGCATGACCCTTTCAAATTTTCATGTGATTGTCGGGCCAAGTGGATAACCCTACCATGATTCCCTAGCCGATCACATAGCGCTCTAATAATTCAAGTCACATTTTTATATTTATTTATCCTAGGAGGCTAAGTTCTGTTCGGGAGAAGGGTTACAACCCCGGTCCTTGTTTGGTTTAAGGGGTGTAACTCGACTTCCGAATAGTTCCTAAGCAATCCTACAAATATATTGTCGTCCTATTCAGTACTCACATCTATTATACATTTCTTGCTGATTTTACCCTGTATTTCACATATCTTTGTCTTGTATTTCATTACACTGTCTCTTATAGAATTTGTCAATTTATATGGAACTGCTGTTGGTGTTTGTACTTGCTCATTTTCCTGACAGGATACCGTTGACATATTACAGATGATTCTGAGGCAGATTGCCTAACCTATTATGGGGTCGAGTCTGATGGAGTAGACCCGGACTGTGGCTTATTAGTAGTGCCACTAGACTTTGCTCACCCTGAGTAGTATAGCTAGTTAGGTTTGCCTGGCCTGCGAGCCAGCTAGCACTTTCAGTTTGCAGTAGTTATATATATTTTCTGTGACTCTGGGTCGTTTATGTATATCTCTGGACTTGTGTGGATCTTGGACTCATTTCCTGCTTTTATTTATCATATTTCCTTTCCATGCTATCTACCTTAGTTTTGTATTTGTGATTGAGACTGTATTGCTACGTCACCTCCATTCGGAGAGTATATACTGTACAGGTACCTTTATCTGTTTTAGTCGTAGTATTTACAGACCCTATATACAGCGTTCTACCGCCGATTCTGTGGCGTAGGCTGGACGTAACCACGTACTCGTGCCCCTAATCAGGGTATGGGTCGTGACATATTTTTGTGGTGGCCCATGCAGGTCAGAGTCGCAATTAGTGCAATCTCGTAATGGTGCTCGACTTAGAGTACTAATTACGAGCCTGCGACTAGGATATAGGATATGAAAGGAGTTAATCAATCACATTTTAGGAAAATTCTGATCTTTTGATTACCATGACAACTCTTCTTGCATTTGAATTCAATTGTCCTCCTTTGATAATATCTTATTTTGTGCCATGTTGATCTCTTGGGTTCAATTCGTCTTCAGGATGACAGTGACTTATTTTCAGGCAGTAGCAGAGCAGATAGCAGGTTCCAATCTTTCGATCTCATTTTCGTATTTGCTTTCTTATAAAATGTCTTGAAATTCAATTCCATCTGTTCCTTGATCGTTGGATGAAATTTTGTTCTTATGATGTGATATTCTTCTGAGATAAGTCGTATGGGCTATGTCGTCTTGATTATGAGATTTTAAAATCCTCTAGGGTCATACTAGCAGGCATAGTGAGGACATATAATCGGATTATGGTCGTATTTCTCGGGTGTGGGAATTTAAGGTTTTCTCTGCCAAGCATGCGGCAATGCAAAAATTTTAAATACCATAATTCTAGAGGTATGTACCATAGTTAAGGACTCTGTGATTATCGTAGCCTCGCTCACTGGCATGACGGAGATTCTGAGTATCCTGAATTTGGACAGATGCATACGATTATCGAATTGTATGATTTTTTCTGTGGTTACTTTATTTTAATTTTTGAGGACGATTCCTTTAAGGTGGATAGACTTGTAGCACCTAGTTTCTAATTGAGTATAATTTTAAAATGCTATAATTTTAGTCATTTAATTAATGTCATTTAATTCATGCTTTGATTTTGGAGATTTTAATCATTTTAAATTTTTAAGCCATGACTTGTGATTTTGATGTTTTACTAGTGAAACCCTAGGGACTGTTTGACCTGGAGTCTAACCATATGATTAGAATACTTTCAGTGTTATTTCTGGCCCAAGGGTATTTTGGTCATTGAACCTCTTTGATTTATTTTGATATTTTGCATCGGTGATTGCTTGGTTTTAATTTCGAGGATGAAATTTTTTTAAGGTGGATAGATTTGTCACCCCCAATTTTCAGAAACAGGAGTATTTTTGTCATTTTGCATTTTTGAATATTTTTAAAATTTCTTTTATTATTTATGATATTATTTTGGGGTTAAAATTTATTTTATTATTTAAGATATTATTTTTGGGTTATTTGAGTCGGGTTCGAATTTCAACTCAATCTGACTTGAAACGGGGACCCGGAGGGTAGTTTGACTCTAGTGGGACCCACACACTAGTTAGACATGGCCCACATGATATTAATTTTAGTCCACATGATATTAATTTTAATTAGTAGTTAGACTAATTATTTATGGATAGGTTTAGTTTAATTAGAGACTTAAAACTAGACTAAATTGACCTCAACCTTTAACACATTCCTATTTTAAATTAAATAGATTAGTGGAGGGCATTTTGGACATTCAAAATGGGGACACCTCACCCTTTTTGGGCAGCCACCTATGGGGGGTGATAAGGAGTGAGTCACCATCTCTTCCATTTCATTTTATCCATCCATTTTCTCTCTCTTGTTCTTCCCCAAATTTTTAGAGAACAACTCCATTGATTTCATCTCCAAATCCACCATTTTTTCCACCAAATCTTCTTCTCTTCTTCTTTACTCCATAGTTAGAGGGTACTAGCCAAGTTTGGGAGGATTCGAAGCTCGTTCGTGTCCTTTTGGAATCTCTACGTGTCGGTGTCGAGTCGGAAGACTTTTTCCTTTGAAACTCTCTCCTGGAAGGTATAATCTCTTCTCTAATCCATCCCTACATGCATATAGGAATATTTTGAACCAATAGGAATGACCCCCATGGTTGTATCTCCATTTGTGTCCATTTCGTGTCCATTTGGAGGTCATAGGAGTGTCCTTTGTGTTGTGGTTGTGTCCTAGTGGAAAAAACTCCTATTTTGGACACTTGTATGCATATATATATTGTAGGAATGATTAATTAGTGTTTTAATCTCAGATTTATATTTTTAGAGAGTGGATTGATCTTATTTAGGATGGTTAGAATAAGTTTTATTTAGATAGCTATATTGGTATCCAAGTATTTTGGCCTACATGTGTTTTTTTTGTCCAAACAACCCAAATTCGTCATAATTTTTATCCACGTTTTTAGTAGCTAGAGCAACTTAGAAATGTCATAACTTTTAGCTCATAACTCCAATTAATCTTCCCTTTTTTTTAAAAGAAGCATATCGAAGTTAGCTTTCCAAATATATATTTTATTAAGCCAAATTCATTATATAACTTTCTGTAGAATTATTTGAGTGTTAGCTGTACGAAAGATGAACGTGTTTCGGTGTTTTTGCGATTCCGGGAGCTTCCGGACACGAAAATGCGATCCGTTTGAAGTTTCGGAAAGCTAACACGAAGAGCTATAACATACTTTAATTCTAGAATTTAGTGAAGGCCCAATTGGTACAGTATTGATTTTAAGTAGAAGAGTGACTATGCGACGTAGGCATTTTGTGTAACCTATGAGCCTAGTATGGATATCATGTGAATGTAGATATCATAGATTATCAAGAATATGTATGATATAGTACATATATATATATATATATATTATTGTTATGTAATATATGTTAGTATAGTGTGTGTGTTTGAATGAGATAAGGATGTGTGTGGTTAGTGGAGAGAAGTGAGATTGATAGAGGATATATGCTAGTGTGTGTTTGATGTTGTATAGATGGTAGTATAGTGTGTGTGTTGTGAAGGTGAGAGAGTTGGGAGGATCATGCCATCCTATTTGACTTGAGGCTAGTGTAGTTTGTTGAGTGATTTGTGTTTTGATTGAGTGGTAGTGTGTTTGTATATAGATGTGTGTAGGTGTGTTAGAAGAGAAGGGTGGTAGATTTGGTATATGTGTTTGTGTATGTAGTTAGATGGTTAGAGAGTGAGAGAATGAGCAGGAAAGAAGCAGGAAAAAGCAGTAAGCAGTAAGCAATGAGCAGTAAGCAGGAAAAAGCAGTAAGCAGAAGCAGTGTAGGATGGTTTTTTGGGGTTTTTGTGGTCTCGAAACATCCCATTTTGACCCACCTTAGCCCCAAATATCTACCCACACTTATCAACCACATTTAGTACTACGAAACCCCTAAGTTAGAGAGTGTTTATAGTATATTAGGCGGTTAGTAGGGTAGTGTTTATAGTGGTAGAAAATAAGGTTTGTCAATGTTAGAAAGTATGCCATGTTATGTTATCTTAAGGGTAATGGTAGATGTTTGAGTTAGTTTTTTAGAAGTTATTTTAGAAGTAGCATTCTAAGTTAGATGGGGGTTAGATAGATGATGTTTGTGAAGGAGAGTGAGTGTGGTTTAGAAGAATGAGTTATGTTAGATGTGGTATCTTGATATCTCAATATTACCTTAAGGTAATGTGTAGGAGAGTAACATGTTAGAAAAAATAGTTTTGATGCCCAAGAACCCTAGATTTCTTGGTTGGTAAATCCTAGATAGGATAGTATCTAGCTACCCTAGGAGCCTAAGCTAGTATCTTGAGTATTAGCGGGGTTTCCTTTGTAATGGGCAAAGTATCGGAATTACCTTGGTAAGGGTAAATGTAGGTAATAGGGTATAGTTAAGATATTGAGTTTAACTTCTAAGATATAGTTAGAATTAGGTTCTTTTGGTTGGTAATGGTTAGGATTAGTGTCCTTAGACTAATTTCGACCTCGGTTGACCATTTTGACCAAAAGTCAACAAAAGTCAACCGAAAGTCAATCTTAGCTTATAAGTGACTAGAATTGGCCGAAACCAAACCAGAGTTGACCAGTTGGCTAAAAGTCAACAGTTAGTCAACATTTGACTAGTTTGACCTAGGGTTGACCCAGGGTTGACCAGAGTTGACCAGGGTTGACCAGTTGACCAAAAGTCAACTATAAGTCAACCTTTGACCCCGTTTGACCTAGTTTGACTTGGATTGACTCTCCGTGACCTGGTATGACATAGTATGAACCAGTATGATCCAGTATGACCTAGTTTGACCTAGTACAACTCAGTTTGACCTAGATTGACCTAGTTTTGACTTAGACTTGCATTCATGACTTAAATTAGTTTCCTTTTTCAGTATAAAACCCTGTTTAACTCATAGTATCTCATTTTAGGTCTGTGATTTACTCTGAGCGTCTGTTCACCTTATCAGCTCAGGATCACAGGCGAGTACATTCACTGATAGTTTTCATTGTCTTGATATCTACTATATCCGATTCAGTTGTAGTGTCTTACTTGATTCTCGACACGATAGTTCACGGACTAGTATACGTCGGATCCTGTCATGAGATGTTATTTTCGGATTTTCCTTGGTATATTGGTGTGTGACATCCATGTTTCATGTACTTATATAGACATTAATTTGGGAGTGGGCTGATCACCTGCTTTTGAATCCGTGTCATGACGTACCATGTCCGGATCCATGATACTATTCGGGGATGGGGGAATTATTAGGGGTTATGTGATCAAAGCCTCCCTGTCATTATTTTGCTAGCGCCACCCTCACTTCACGTAGGGTGTAGAAGATATCCCATGTCTATGTTATCCAGGTTGGCCGGCATGACCCTTTCAGATTTTCATGTGATTGTCGGGCCAAGTGGATAACCCTACCATGATTTTCTAGCCGATCACATAGCGCTCTAATAATTCAAGTCATATTTTTATATTTATTTATCCTAGGAGGCTAAGTTCTGTTCGGGAGAAGGGTTACAACCCCGGTCCTTATTTGGTTTAAGGGTTGTAACTCGGCTTCCGAATAGTTCCTAAGCAATCCTACAAATATATTGTCGTCCTATTCAGTACTCATGTCTATTATACATTTCCTGCTGATTTTACCCTGTATTTCACATATCTTTGTCTATTATTTCATTACACTGTCTCTTATAGAATTTGTCAATTCATATGGAACTGTTGTTCGTGTTTGTACTTGTTCATTTTTTTGACAGGATACCGTTGACATATTACAGATGATTCTGAGGCAGATTGCCTAACCTATTATGGGGTCGAGTCTGATGGAGTAGACCCGGACTGTGGCTTATTAGTAGAGCCACTAGACTTTGCTCACCCTAAGTAGTATAGCTAGTTAAGTTTTCCTTGCCTGCGAGCCAGCTAGCACTTTCAGTTTGTAGTAGTTATATATATTTTCTGTGATTCTAGGTCGTTTATGTATAGCTCTGGACTTGTGTGGATCTTGGACTCATTTTCTGCTTTTATCTATCATATTTCCTTTCCGTGCTATCTACCTTAGTTTTGTATTTGTGATTGAGACTGTATTGCTATGTCACCTCCATTCGGAGAGTATATACTGTACAGGTACCTTTATCTGTTTTAGTCGTAGTATTTACAGACCCTATATACAGCGTTCTACCGCCGATTCTGTGGCGTAGGCTGGACGTAACCACGTACTCGTGCCCCTAATCAGGGTACGGGTCGTGACAGCAAAGGCCATGCGCCACGAATGTGCTACGCCAACAGCAAACCAGAAGCATGCGTTCAAAATCATGTGTGCTGCTGTTGGTAAGCTGTATAGAGTCAACTCGGGCACGTTTGTGCCAGAAATGGGTCGACTCTCAAAGTCCATGTCTCGCTTGGGCGCATCTACTGTATTTTGAACCAAGTCTGGCTGGGCAACTGCGACGTTGAGTCCATGCGCTCACTTGGATGATGCGTATGAAGTGGACTCAAGTTGCCATAAATATTGTTTTTCTACCAATGATATGGGCGTATCTTATACGCACGAACTAGATCAGGGGATACAGCATTCACTTGACCATTCCGTTGCTTGGCCTTGCCATACGCTTGATGGGGATGTTAAAATAAAACTCTTCCATCATGATTTGTATAATGTGATCAGTCACAAACGTAGATTAAGAGAGCTGACCAATAAGCACAATGTGCCCCTCACAGGGCACACCTGTGCTATGGTCACCATCAACTGCTGTTGTTACAAAACTGTGGCTCTACCACAGAGACAGTCCGTGTTTCAGCAATTATAATCTATGGCACCTATCCGATGTCGCCTCGGAAAGAAAGTGCCAATTGAAGATGAAGCGGAGCCCAAGATCACTTCCTGTCATGTTGTCTCCAATTCCCACTCATCCGTGAGAAAGACAACCACCACTCCTCAGCCTCTGCATCCAAGACTCAGATGAGGAAGAGCAAAACAGTGGTCCCGTCCCCAGGGGTGTACGAACGCACCCGAGCAAGGAACAAGGCCCTGGCAGAAGCAACAGCCGGGGGTAGTCAAGCCTCTGACAACCCTTCCCTCGAAGATGAAGAAGCGGTTCGACAAACCGACCCTGACGTAGCTGGGGGTAGCTAACACGAGGCCTCAGAAGAAAAAGCCCCTCTACAGGAAAGCAAGGTCGAAAGTGAAGCCTCGACCGATCCATCCACTTCCACCCATGTCAGGACAGCTTACATGGAAGGGGTGGTGATGAAGGAGAATCAGACGCTCCAGCGCTAGACATCGTGTAGCGCATAGACACTCTTGAGGGGATTCTCAAAACCCTCTCTGCCTCCTTGCAGATCCTGACCCAGACGGTGTTCGACATTCGAACCACTCTAGCAAGGGCACCTGTCTCCACCAGCCTCGATCCAGGGGCCAACGGAGAATCAAGTATACCCCCTCAACGGGTATCTTCAGGGGCGAAGCACCACACTGTGTAGCTCCCCTTCCCGGAAATGTTTAAAATTATTTATTATTTATTGATTGGATTTAAATAGTGATTTTTAAAATTTGTTTTATAAATAATTATTTAGTTAATTATTACGATAGATGACTTTAGACATGGTTGAGTTTTGAAGTACCTGACGACTAGTGTCACGACCCGCACCCACTGTGAGGGTACGAGAGCGTAACAACGCCCAGCCTACGCCGCAGTGTCGGCGGTAGAACGCTGTTCTAGGTCATGAACTATAACTAACATAATATGAATACTCTCCATAAGGAGGCCAACACAGAGGTACAACAGAAATAAACTACAAGTCTCAACATCTAAAATATACAACTCAGAAAATAAAGACAACAGCTAAAACATGGAAAGAAATAGTCTAAGCTATCTACACTAAGCAAGGGTATCATCCTCAACAGCTGCCTGAACCTCCCTAGGGGTCCAGGTCGCGAGTGTCATCTAGGCAAGCTCCAAAGTAAGGGGTGCAGGGTTCCTCATCATCCTCTGTAAAATTTTCAACAGGTCCAGTCAGGACGGGAGCGAGCACAATACATCTCAACAGTTCATAGCAGGTTAGAAAATATTATCATGCAGTAAAGTAAGATATAGATACTGAAGGAAATACAGTATGTAAACAGAGAGAGAACTGTAAAAGAAATATCTACTATAAGTAGAGAGCTACCAGTGACTAGTGATTTAGAGCACAAAGTCGACATGTGAACGGCTTGATTTGTACATGGCTATACTAAAGGGGCGTACATGGTTATTCTACTTTGGAAATTGTTCACATGGCTATTTATACTCCCCCGTACCCCCAACTAATACACAAGGATCCAACCAGGTTATGTTATGATTCTATGTAACAGCCTCCGAAGGGTGGTAAGCCTCCGAAAGGTGATAAGCCCCCAAAGGGTGATATGCCCCCAAAGGGTGATAAGCCCCCAAAGGGTGATAAGCCTCCGAAAGGTGATATGCCCCCAAAAGGGTGATAAGCCTCCGAAGGGTGATAAGCCCCCAAAGGGTGATATGCCCCCAAAGGGTGGTACATAGTAGTCCCATAAATGGAATAAGGATTCAAAGAAGACTCTGTGATCATATAGGTATATGTCACAAGTGATCAAAGAACCAAAGAAGCATATAATACGCTATGTAAGTGAAACGCACAAAATATAGAGTACCCGATGCTCCCTGAAGGGATAACATCTCAAGGTGGGATCCATATTGTACTAATCCGTGTGACCAACGTGACAGTATCAAGTAAAGTAATTTAATGCATAAAAATAATTCTAAGAAGGATATAAAATGATCAGAGAATGTACTCGCCTCGTATCTGAATGTCTGAAGTAAATGTACTGTCTGAGATGAGATACCTGACTCCTAGTTAGAGCAACACAAGTCAAGATGTATACAGGGGATGATAATAGTAATCTACAATGCATCTGCATGCTGTCTAGGTCGAACTAGGCCAAAGTCAACTCTGGTCAACCCTAGAAATCAAACTAGGTCAACCAAGTCTAACCTAAGTCAAACTAGTCTATACTAGGCTAACAAGACTATTCTAGGTTATACCATGTCAAGCCTACCAATACACATCTACCAAGACATCCTCTATAGCTAATCAATACACATATTGATATATATTATAATCTAATTAGAATATACCCATAGGCTATCTATACATATCACCACACAACCATATATATAATACATTATTTCATATGTATCACCCATACACTATATATCTAAAATATATTATATAGGCACATACACTCATTTATATATATATATATATAGGAAACTAATATATCTATCTCAATACATTATATATTTACATATGTAAAGAGAGGGGGCACATGAATTCAAATATGTGGCAAGAAAACATGGGTGTGTGTGTGTGCTATGAATGTGTGTGTCAAATACATAGGAAAAAATAGTGATAGGTTTTAGGATAGAGGGTGTGTGTGTGTGTGAGGAGGCATGACAGTGGTGGTTGTGTCATGAGTGTTTCTGTGCACAGGAAGTAGATAGGTGCTCTGCAAAACTAAAATTAGTATGACACAAGAAATTATGGACAGTGATGTATAATGGAAAATAATATGTGTGTGAATGAGGATAGAGGGTGTATTAGAGTATACATGAGAGTGTGAGGCTTGTGTGTTAGGGTGTAGGTGGTAGTGTACAAGAAAACAGTGAATTAGAGAGTGTGTAACATGTGATATATCACAGGAATTCAGTGGGGAAATACTTAGTACAACTCAGATTTATCATTGAATCTAAATAGTTCAAAAACCATGATAACACACAAACCATTAGAACAGTCCTATATTGAAATCTCAGTTTTTGAAATACACACACACCAAACAACCCAAATCAGTGAAGGCACATTAATCTCAGATTTGAATCCTATATCATTTCAGAACAGTCCTATGTAGGAATCCCAGATTTCAGTATTAACATGTATAGTTAGGAACAGTTGAACCTTTTCCCATTTCCAGATTTCACATAAAGGAAAGTGTGTTTGTGAGTGGGTGAGATGTGTAGGCATGGAGAGGAGAAACAGTGTCTACAGAGTTTACAATACAGTGAGTGGAAAGTGTAGACATGTGTGAAGGATTATCATAGCAATATTATCATTGAAAATCAGTTAACATTATCCCTACACAAACATAAGTTCAAAACTGGGTTAATATTCAACATAGTAAACAAACCTTGAACTCAGGTTCATGACCTCAAGCATTCTCAGATTTAACTTACAGTGAATCAACATCAATATCGATTCTCTATTTTCTTAAGTTCTCATAAATCAGTGAACTATAGTGTATATATATCAAAACCATTTCAGTTTAATTGGAGGAACCAATTCCAGTTACCATTTTGAAAAGAAAAGGAAATCAACATATTAACATTTGGTTAAACTCAGGAATTTGTTAAATGAAATCAGTTTAACAGGAAAAAGGTATGAAACACTTCACAAGAATTCAATTTAACAGTCTTCTAGTATTAGCCTATTGCATCAACATGAAAAAAACTTCATTTGAGCCTAAATATCGATCATCCCACACAATCCCACAATACACTAACCTAAATACATATGCAGGTGAGTTAATCAGCCATGCCACATCACAAAAACAGGAAAAAAGATGAATCAAAACCAAGAAACATGCATTCAGCCATGTGTATCAGTGAACCAACAGTAACAATAGGGAAATTGGATTTTCGATTGCAACTAATCACTAAAATTGGTTAAAACTCAGTTAAACATTAACTAAAAACATATGGGGGTAAATTTTCAGTAGGAACATCACAAAAACTGAGATTAAGAGTTAGGAGAAAGCTAAAAAAAACAATGTATCAGGAAAAATTGGTATCAGCCATATCATTTAAATCTATCATTCGAATCCCTAAACTTCCACATAAAACCCAACTTAAACATGTAAACTAATTCTACAAACATTATTAGACATGTTAGGATCTGAATTGGTAAATAAAAATACTAATTAAAACATATCAAAACTGAAAGGAACTGGGAAAATATTAAGTATCAGGGAATCGAAACAAACCCAAATCCGAACTCGAAAACACAATGAAATCCAATACATTGCAAACAAGAGGTTGGTAATAATCGTGTACAATGTGTACGTGTCTAGGTGAGTGCTCTCATGTCCACACAAGTGGACACGAGGTGTCCAAACATGGTAAATACTGCACATCAGAAAACAGGGAAAACATTCCTCGTGCAGCCGTGTCGAGCTCGATTGGGCTCGACACAGAGCTCGAGATATGCCGTGCTTGTGCATACGCATGGAGGGGACCTAGGGGTGTGTGTTTACATGCCTGCACAGCCCTCAAACCGTGTCGGCGTGTCGCCGTGTCGAAATTAAACGCACGTATCAGTGCGCATTTTCAACCGTGTGACGTGCGGTATCAAATCGGTGCGGGTGGGATTTCTTCCAAACCACTGAACAAAAGCCCATGAAAATTTGTGAGCCTCGTGTCAGTCACCTAAACAGTGTCCACACCAAATTTCGTGTCCAGATGTGTCGTGTGCAGGGAGTTATAGCCCCCGAGTAGCAGGGCAATGTGCACTGTGTCAGAACGGCGTGTTCGTGTCTAGATTTCGACACGACATGACACAAATACAAGCTCAGTCGTATGGAAAATCCTAAGCGACCTAAAAACGAGCAATCCTATTCAAACACTTCCTAAAAAATCACTCGAAATGCCCTTTGGGGCATTTCATCAAACACCTTAATACTAACACTGATACGTGTCCATTTAGGACACGAAATGGACACGAAACCTAGGTCTAGGCATACCTACAGGACCAGGACACTTAGGGCTAGGTCTACTTGCAAAAAAACTAGAATTTAATGGTGTTTACATTGATTTACCTATTGGTGTCAAAATGCAAAAAAAGCCTCAAATGGGGGGTTCCTCTTGCTAGCAAACTTCTCCAAAATGCCCCAAAGCTGAGGTTGAACACCACAAACAGCAAGAAAACAAAAATTAGGATCTAATGCAATTGATTGGAGGGAAAAAGGAGATAAAATGGAATTACTATGGATTTTTGAAGATGGAGGCTCACCTCTTCCAAAGCTTGAGAGAAAAATAATAAAGGAGGCAAGAACAAGTGGAAGAGGCATTAAATAGGGTGGGAAACCCTAGGTTGGCTGCCATGGGCTGATTAGGGTTAGGTTGATTCAGTGTTGGCCTATGGGCTATTAAGCCTAAGTCACAAGTCATGACTTGTGAAATCACAAGCCATTTCTAAATCAATTCAAATCCTAGTTTCTCCAAATTAATTCTAATGAGTTAATCCTCACTAACTTAGGTTAAACTAGAGTTACATAACCTAACCAAGTCCAAACACAACTAGGGTTAGCTTCTAGGTTAGCCTACCAAGGCCATTGCTAGTCAAAGTCAACCTAGTCAACCCTCATTCAAACAATTCCAAAATAAATTCTAAAAATTCCCATAAATTCAAATAAATTATAATAAATCCCAATAACCCTAAAAATGTCAACATATTCTAATCACATGGCTAGGCTCTAGGGTAGGCAGTCTCTACTGTTCACTAGCAAAACACCAAAAATCATATGTCATGATTTTAAATAGTTTAAAAGTAATTAAAAATCACTAAAAATTATAATATGAATAAATATCATTAAATAATAAATATAATTACCAAAATTTCAAAATTACCCTCTTCTGGAAAACTGGGTGTTACAATCCTACCCTCCTTATAAAAATTTCATCCTCAAAATTAAGATAGTAGCAGGCCTTCTAGGTCAAACACCCCACAAAAAAAGTCTCAAACATACCGTCAGATAATCATATGTGTCTGTCCAAAATTATGATACTCAGAATCTTTATCGTGCTAGTGAGCAAGGCTACGATAATCACAGAGTCCTCGACTAAGGCACATACCTCTAGAATCATGGTATTTAAAAAAATTTGTATTGTCGCATGCTTGGCAGCAAAAACCTTAAATTTCCACACCCGAGAAATACGTCCTAAATCTGACTATATGTCCTCACTCTGCCAGCTAATACGACTATCGAAGATTCTAGATTCCATAACTGGGTGACCTAGCCCATATGTTTTATCTCAGAAGAAATCAAACATAACATAAGAACAACAGGACAAAATTGATAAATCATCAAGGAACAGAAGGAATCAAAATTTTAAGGCAGTTATAAGAGGCAATTGCAGGATTTGAGTCAAAAGAACGGAACCTGCAACTAGATCTCCAACGGCCTGAGCATCCTCGACTGTCCTGGCGAAAGCTCGCCCCTGCTGGCCTCCCCTGGCCTGCTGCTGATGCTGCATGTACCTCTGCTGCTGAGTCGGTAAGGGTAATCCCCTCTGCTGGCCTACCGGAGCCCTAGCTCCTGCTCCCTGAACCGTCTGTCCCGATGACTCGGGACACTCTCTCAGACGATGATCGGATCCCCCGTAAAGCAAACATCTGCCCAGCCTCTTCCGACATTCGCCCCAATCGTGCCCTGGTCTCTTACAAAAAGGGCAAATGATAACAAGCTGTTGTCCCGGGGTCTGCTGCTGCCTCTGCGGCTGCTGTGCCTGCTGAAAGGGTACACGGTCCTAAAACTGCCGCTGCTGAAGGTAGACCCTCGGCTGCTAGTACTGCTGCTGAAACTGTAGAAGTAGCATCTGCTGCTGAAACTGTAGAGGTAGCATCTGTTATGGATACTGCGGCTGGAACTATAGGGGTAGCATCTGATGCGGATACTGCTGCTGAATCTGCAGGTGGGGCCTCTTGGCCGAGCCCGCACTGCCACTAGCTCCCTGAGTGTCTTGCATCCTCTTCTCCTTCAGCCCAAGATCGTCCTCCTCTGTCATGGCTCCTACCAGAATCTGCTCGAAAGTGGTGTCGCGATCGCTCTTGGTATATGACTTGATCTCTCCGATCAAACCCCTGCGGAACCTTCTCGCCTTCCCGACCTCGGTAAGATCCTTGATGAATCTGCTCAAACGGCTGAACTCTCCAGCGTACTCCTCAACAGTCTGGTTCCCCTGAACTAAACTCTCGAACTGCGCCTCCAAAGCACGGAGTGCCGTATCGGGAAAGAATTTCTCCTTGAACAGTTTCTTGAACGCTGCCCAAGTCTGACCGGCTGTACCAACCCTCGGGTCCGTCTGGTACCAGGTACGGGCCAAGTCCTGTATCTGGCTGGCGGCTGCCTCGATCTGTAATACTGCTGGTATTTATGCCAATCGAAAAATCTTCTCAATGTGCTCTATCCAATCGTCAGCGTATATGATGCCTTCTGTACCCTTGAAGTCTCGGGGTCCCATCTTCTTGAAGGAATGGATGTCTGGAGTCCTCGGCTGATACGGCTGCATCTGGCCTCCCTGTGGCTGAGCAGCTACCAGCTCCATTGTTGTCCTGACCAACTGGTGAGTATCTTGTATGCTCTGTCGGATATCAGGAGACTGGCTCTGCTGTATCTGCTGCTGAAACTCCATGAATCGCTGGAAGACGGTAAACACCTGAGCCGCATCTACTGTCCCTGACGGTAACTGCTGCTGGTACATATCTGGAATGATGGGAGAAGACCTCCGGACAGGTGGAGGTGCGCTCCCAAAAGCTGCAGAAGCTCATATATAAGCAGAAATAGGGGGTGCTGTGGTCCCAGCATCCACAATCAGGTGAGGGGTGGTAGGCCTCTCACCAGCATCTGCTGGGCCAGAGCGATGCGATCGTGTCTCAATCACCATCCTGGAGACAGATCAAACAAGGAATCAATACTGAGATAGAATCGATAATTCAAGGGAGGATAGTTATTCAAGGAAGCAATCTTCAACATAAATTTAGATGGCAGGAATCCAGTTAATGTGATTGAGTACCTCAAAGTAGTCCTAATCCTACTGCAGGCTGTAGTGATACTCTAGTTCGAATACCACTACATAAACTCGACCTGCATGGGCCACCACTAAAAATGTGTCATGACCCGTACCCACTGTGAGGGTACGAGAGCATAACAACGCCCAGCCTACGCCGCAGTATCGACGGTAGAACGCTGTTCTAGGTCATGAACTATAACTAACATAATATGAATACTCTCCAGAAGGAGGCCAACACAGAGGTGCAACAGAAATAAACTACAAGTCTCAAAATCTAAAATATACAACTCAAAAAATAAAGACAACAGCTAAAACATGGAAAGAAATAGTCTAAGCTATCTACACTAAGCAAGGGTATCATCCTCAGCAGCTGCCTGAACCTCTCCAGGGGTCCAGGTCACGAGTGTCATCTAGGCAAGCTCCAAAGTAAGGGGTGCAGGGTTCCTCATCATCCTCTATAAAATTTTCAACAGGTCCAGTCAGGACGGGAGCGAGCACAATACATCTCAACAGTTCATAGCAGGTTAGAAAATATTATCATACAGTAAAGTAAGATATAGATACTGAAGGAAATGCAGTATGTAAACAGAGAGAGAACTGTAATAGAAATATCTACTATAAGTAGAGAGCTACCATTGACTAGTGATTTAGAGCACAAAGTCGACATGTGAACGGCTTGATTTGTACATGGCTATACTAAAGAGGCGTACATGGTTATTCTACTTTGGAAATTGTTCACATGGCTATTTATACTCCCCCGTACCCCCAACTAATACACAAGGATCCAACTAGGTTATGTTATGATTCTATATAACAGCCCCCGAAGGGTGGTAAGCCTCCGTAAGGTGATAAGCTCCCAAAGGGTGATATGCCCCCAAAGGGTGATAAGCCCCCAAAGGGTGATAAGCCTCCGAAAGGTGATATGCCCCCAAAAGGGTGATAAGCCTCCAAAAGGTGATAAGCCCCCAAAGGGTGATATGCCCCCAAAGGGTGGTACATAGTAGTCCCATAAATGGGATAAGGATTCAAAGAAGACTCTGTGATCATATGGGTATATGTCACAATTGATCAAAGAACCAAAGAAGCATATGATACGCTATGTAAGTAAAATGCACAGAACATAGAGTACCCGATGCTCCCTAAAGGGATAACATCTCAGGGTGGGATCCATATTGTACTAATTCGTGTGACCAACGTGACAGTATCAAGTAAAGTAATTTAATGCTGGAAAATAATTCTAAGCAGGATATGAAATGATCAGAGAATGTCCTCGCCTCGTATCTGAATGTCTGAAGTAAATGTACTGTCTGAGATGAGATACCTAACTCCTAGTTAGAGCAACACAAGTCAAGATGTATACAGGGGATGATAATAGTAATCTACAATGCATCTGCATGCTGTCTAGGTCGAACTAGGCCAAAGTCAACTCTTGGTCAACTCTGGTCAACCCTAGAAGTCAAACTAGGTCAACCAAGTTAAACCTAAGTCAAACTAGTCTATACTAGGCTAACAAGACTATTCTAGGTTATACCATGTCAAGCCTACCAATACACATCTACCAAGACATCCTCTATAGCTAATCAATACACATATTGATATATATTATAATCTAATTAGAATATACCCATAGGCTATCTATACATATCACCATACAACCATATATATAATACATTATTTCATATGTATCACCCATACACTATATATATCTAAAATATATATATAGGCACATACACTCATTTATATATATAGAAAACTAATATATCTATCTCAATACATTATATATTTACATATGTAAAGAGAGGGGGCACATGAATTCAAATGTGTGGCAAGGAAACATGGGTGCGTGTGTGTTATGATTGTGTGTGTCAAATACATAGGAAAAAATAGTGATAGGTTTTAGGATAGAGGGTGTGTGTGTGAGAGGAGGCATGACAGTGGTGGTTGTGTCATGAGTGTTTCTGTGCACAGGAAGTAGATAGGTGCTCTGCAAAACTGAAATCAGTGTGACACAAGAAATTATGGACAATGATGTATAATGGAAAACAATGTGTGTGTGAGTGAGGATAGAGGGTGTATTAGAGTATACATGAGAGTGTGAGGCTTGTGTGTTAGGGTGTGGGTGGTAGTGTACAAGAAAATAGTGAATTAGAGAGTGTGTAACATGTGATATATCACAAGAATTCAGTGAGGAAATACTGAGTACAACTCAGATTTATCATTGAATCTAAATAGTTCAAAAACCATGATAACACACAAACCATTAGAACAGTCCTATATTGAAATCTCAGTTTTTGAAATACACACACACCAAACAACCCAAATCAGTGAAGGCAACATTAATCTCAGATTTGAATCCTATATCATTTCAGAACAGTCCTATGTAGGAATCCCAGATTTCAGTATTAACAAGTATAGTTAGGAACAGTTGAACCTTTCCCCATTTCCAGATTTTACATAAAGGAAAGTGTGTTTGTGAGTGGGTGAGATGTGTAGGCATGGAGAGGAGAAACAGTGTCTACAGAGTTTACAATACAGTGAGTGGAAAGTGTAGACATGTGTGAAGGATTATCATAGCAATATTATCATTGAAAATCAGTTAACATTATCCCTACACAAACATAAGTTCAAAACTGGGTTAATATTCAACATAGTAAACAAACCTTGAACTCAGGTTCATGACCTCAAGCATTCTCAGATTTAACTTACAGTGAATCAACATCAATATCAGTTCTCTGTTTTCTTAAGTTCTCATAAATCAGTGAACTATAGTGTATATATATCAAAACCATTTCAGTTTAATTGGAGGAACCAATTCCAGTTACCATTTCGAAAAGAAAAGGAAATCAACATATTAACATTTGCTTAAACTCAGGAATTTGTGAAATGAAATCAGTTTAACAGGAAAAAGGTATGAAACAGTTCACAAGAATTCAATTTAACAGTCTTCTAGTATTAGCCTATTGCATCAACATGAAAAAAAAAACTTCATTTGAGCCTAAATATCGATCATCCCACACAATCCCACAATACACTAACCTAAATACATATGCAGGTGAGTTAATCAGCCATGCCACATCACAAAAATAGGAAAAGAGATGAATCAAAACCAAGAAACATGCATTCAGCCCTGTGTATCAGTGAACCAACAGTAACAATAGGGAAATTGGATTTTCGATTGCAACTAATCACTAAAATTGGTTAAAACTCAGTTAAACATTTACTAAAAACATGTGGGGTAAATTTTCAGTAGGAACACCACAAAAACTGAGATTAAGAGTTAGGAGAAAGCTAAAAAAAATGTATCAAGAAAAATTGGTATCAGCCAAATCATTAAAATCTATCATTCGAATCCCTAAACTTCCACATAAAACCCAACTTAAACATGTAAACTAATTCTACAAACATCATTAGACATGTTAGGATCTGAATTGGTAAATAAAATCACTAATTAAAACATATCAAAACTGAAAGGAACTGGGAAAAATATTAAGTATCAGGGAATCGAAACAAACCCAAATTCGAACTCGAAAACACAATGAAATCCAATACATTGCAAACAAGAGGTTGGTAATGATCGTGTACAATATGTACGTGTCTAGGTGAGTGCTCTCGTGTCAACACAAGTGGACACGAGGTGTCCAAACATGGTAAATACTGTACATCAGAAAACAGGGAAAACATTCCTCGTGCAGCCGTGTCGAGCTCGATTGGGCTCGATACAGAGCTCGAGATATGTCGTGCTTGTGCACATGCGTATAGGGGACCTAGGGGTGTGTGTTTACATGCCTACATGGCCCTCAAACCGTGTCGGCGTGTCGCCGTATCGAAATTAAACGCGCATATCAGTGTGCGTTTTCAACCGTGTGACGTGCAGTGTCAAATCAGTGCGGGTAGGATTTCTCCCAAACCACTGAACAAAAGCCCATGAAAATTTGTGAGCCTCGTGTCAGTCACCTAAACAGTGTCCATACCAAATTTTGTGTCCAGATGTGTCGTGTGCAGGGATTTATAGCCCACGAGTAGCAGGACAATGTGCACTGTGTCAGAACTGCGTGTTCGTGTCTAGATTTCGATACGACACGACACAAATACAAGCTCAGTCATGTAGAAAATCCTAAGCGACCTAAAAATGAGCAATCCTATTCTAACACTTCCTGAAAAATCACTCGAAATGCCCTCTGGGGCATTTCATCAAACACCTTAACACTAACACTGATACGTGTCCATTTAGGACACGAAATGGACACGAAACCTAGGTCTAGGCATACCTACAGGACCAGGACACTTAGGGCTAGGACTACATGTAAAGAAACTAGAATTTAATGGTGTTTATATTGATTTACCTATTGGTGTCAAAATGCAATAAAAGCCTCAAATGGGGGGTTCCTTTTGCTAGCAAACTTCTCCAAATTGCCCCAAAGCTGAGGTTGAATACCATAAACAGCAAGAAAACAAAAATTAGGATCTAATGCAATTGATTGGAGGGAAAAAGGAGATAAAATGGAATTACTATGGATTTTTGAAGATGGAGGCTCACATCTTCCAAAGCTTGAGAGAAAAATAATAAAGGAGGCAAGAACAAGTGGAAGAGGCATTAAATAGGGTAGGAAACCCTAGGTCGGCTGCCATGGGCTGATTAGGGTTATGTTGGTTCATGGTGTGGGCCTATGGGCTATTAAGCCTAAGTCACAAGTCATGACTTGTGAAATCACAAGCCATTTCTAAATCAATTCAAATCCTAGTTTCTCCAAATTAATTCTAATGAGTTAATCCTCACTAACTTAGGTTAAACTAGAGTTACATAACCTAACCAAATCCAAACACAACTAGGGTTAGCTTCTATGTTAGCCTACTAAGGCCATTGCTAGTCAAAGTCAACCTAGTCAACCCTCATTCAAACAATTCCAAAATAAATTCTAAAAATTCCCATAAATTCAAATAAATTATAATAAATCCAAATAACCCTAAAAATGTCAACATACCCTAATCATATGGCTAGGCTCTAGGGTAGGCAGTCTCTACTGTTCACTAGCAAAACACCAAAAATCACATGTCATGATTTTAAATAGTTTAAAAGTAATTAAAAATTACTAAAAATCATAATATGAATAAATATCATTAAATATTAAATGTAATTACCAAAATTTCAAAATTACCCTCTGCTGGAAAACTGGGTGTTACAACTAGGAATCATGGCACGGATAGTGCAGTGGCGTCCCTTGACTAGTGTATTATCCATGCCAAGGAAGACCCAGCCATAGGTGTGCTCTAACTAGAAAAACCAAGCTAATTTACGACTTAACTCCTAGAAATAGTTAAATTGTTATTTATTTATGTTATTAAATATTAGGAAACCCGGTTGTACAAAATCAGTCTGGACTGGACTCGAACCAACTCCAAGCCCATGTAATGATGCAGTGTGACCAAAGATGTCAGTGTCGATGTATTTTGTGTGTAAGTCATATTTTACCTTAATGTACTATTAAATTTATTTTATGAATAATTGTTATATATATGTATTAAGGATATTATAAGTAATTTATGGAAAATGATATTTGTGGACAGAATACTCTCTTAGTTGTCCTTATACATGTTAGAGGTTTTTGACTGCACATATTTTGTAGGTACAATTATTATAGATTTTTCTCCATTACTATCATTATTAATTTATATTGTATTTTAGATTATTTCAGATTATGTACAACTAGATACATATGTGTATATATATACACTGTTGTTATACTACTTTTTTTATATATGTAAACATTTCGTGTGGGTAATTCCATATGTGTGTATGTGTATGTATATATACGTATATTATATATATGTGTATGTATGTGGACATATAAATATATATTATATATATACATGTATGTATAGATAAAAATATACATATATATGTGTGTGTATATAGATATATATATATATATATATATATATATATATATATATATATATATATATATATATATATACGGATTGATAATACTTAATAAACCAGCAGTAAATCAAACCACCCCCCAACAGCTCACAAAGGCCCAGCCCGGCCTAGCCAGGGGCCAGCACCCGAGCCCAACCAGCTGAGCTCCCCCATGAGCCCAGCTCCCTGTAGACCCAAACCACTCGCTTAGCCCGAGTGGGCATCCCCCACAAAAATCCCAGCTCGAGCACACACACACACCCAGGCTCAAATCGAACGGAAGGCATCGTATGTATACATATAGAAGGATCGAAGGAGGAGAAGGAGTTCTCATCTAACCCTAACCCTAATCGAACCCACGTGCGCCCCCTGCGCGTGCGTCGCCGCACGTCGCCAGCGATAGGCCGAGCATCGTCGGCGGCCAGGGCTGCACACGCGCGCGCATGAACAGAGGAACACAGCGACAGCAGCCCGACCCCCTACTTCAAGGTATGTTTTCTCCACGTTCGTTCAACAAAATTTTGATCCATAAATTTCTATGGATAGCTGGGTTAACCCTCTACAAAGCCCTTCTATTAGTTTTTAAATAATCGAAGTAGATCGCCAGGAAATTCCCGGAAAACTATGGAGAAAACTATTCGAACAGAACACTAAAACCCAGTCCAAATGCCCGTATTGGAAGGTCGATTCTAGTCAAACCAATGACCAATTTAGAATTTTAATTGAACAATTATTTAGACAACATGTAGGACAACAAAACCCTTCAGATAGATTAATTTTTTGTTCACATTATAATGAGTAATTGGATTGTAAAGTTACAGAAAAACCTGTTTTGACAATCACGAAAACCCTCGATACGACGTATTTTTTGCCATTGCAGGCGACGTGGTCGCGAACCAAAAGCATCGAAAGGTGCGTATCGACTTCGTGTACGTGTGGACTTTGACGGAATTTAAATTGGTCGCGTGTGCACGACAAATTTGATGCGTATCCGTCGAAATTTATCGTATCGGCCTCTGTGCAAATTTCTCAATTAGTTTGTGCACGTTCGTCAGATCGAGAAAAAACTTATGCCAACAGGACCGTATCGTTTTTCTGGTCCTGTATGCCAAGTTTGGTCCGATTCTGAGACAGTTGATCGGATCGTCGTGTTGCGGGCCCCACGGTCCGATTCAACGGGTGATTTTGTGTACGGCCCACCGGAATCCACAATTGGACATATCGTTGGGTTCGTATCATCAAAACAAATTCGTAGACATATAGTTTGATGATTTAGAGTCCATTGACTCTGGCACAATTTTTGGTACAAAGCGGATCCAACGGCGGATATCATTTTTGTCCAAAATTACCATTTTGCCCCTATATCCAGAATTGGACTTAAGGACAGACAATCCTAGCTAATTTGACTATTCTTAGAATGTTAGCAATGTCTGTTTCAGCTTTCGGAGACAGTTGTGATGATTTAGACTTTATGGCTTATTAGTTGGCTATATTTTGTTGGATCTGCATGCAACCTCCAGACAAGTATACCTTGCCTTCCTCTACAGTTTTATTTACATGCATTGTATTTCATTTATCAATTTTGGTTGTTTATGGACATGTGCTTTTCGTATTATATTCTTTTGAGTTGTTTTATTACATATAGCTGTGTTCATGTTTGATCTTGTGGTTCATACTTGGAGTTTCTCATCAGTACCTTGCTTGAGTCGTGTCATAGAACGAGTACGTGTAATTGAACTGCTAAATCCTTGATATTGTTTTCTTGGCACCAGAGAGTCCACACTCGGGATGAGAGTGTTTTTCTTGATCTGTTTACATCCGTGAGTCTATACTCGGGACGAGGATGTCGATTATTTGTACCAGATAGTCCACACTCGGGACGAGGGTGTTGACTTGACTTATACCAGAGAGTCCACACTCGGAACGAGGGTATTTATATCAGAGAGTCTATACTCGGGACGAGGATGTTATACTTGCACCAGAGAGTCCACACTTGGGACGAGGGTGCCTTGCCGTGAACTAACCAGAGAGTCCACACTCGGGACGAGGGTTAGTACTAACCAGAGAGTCCACATTCGGGACGAAGGTTAGTGCTTAGTTCAAACCCGTGAGTCCACACTCGGGATGAGGGTTTAGTTTTTCTATTGATCTCGTGTTCATTGTTCGCTCGACAGTTCATTTACGCGTAGTTGTTCTGGTGTTCGTGTTCGTGTTCGTAGTCATTTGTCGTGTTCCTGTTTTTCTTATTTATTTTCTTGCGCATGATAAAACTGTTAGATAGGCATGTATATTATGTATCTTGCTATGTCCTCTGAGGACCTGATGATCTCTTCAGAGCGATTGTATGGAGTTAGCTAGTAGTTCTGGATGGCGGAGGATTTGCGGTTCTTGTGGGATTCAGGTATCATTATTACGTTTGTTATCCTTTCATGCTTTACATTCCTTATTACGAGTTATCCTATTTATTGATTCACTTTAGAGACTCTAGTTATATTCTTTGAGTCTTATCAGACATTTATGCTAGTGGGCTACAGACCATGACCTATAGTGTTCATTCATGTTTATTATTCTTATTGTGGATTGAGATATAGATTTGTTTGCCATGATTTGGCAGCTTACCCTTGTCGTGACAGCTTTTACGTATTCGAGTCAGGCTGGAGTTCGCTTGATGCGTAGCTGGCTTGCTCACGAGCTCGTATCCAAAAAGTGGGTGCGGGTCATGACACACTGCACCGCGAGCGTCAGCTCCTTCCAATATTCAACTTCAGGCCGTACCGCCTTCACCTGCTCCCAGCTTGACAGAAGACTTGGTCGAGATGGTCAGAGACCTGCGCGAGCATTTTGAGGCCCGAAGTAGACAGGAAGATCGCCAAAAGACGGGACTCCCGCAACCTTACCCCCTCGAATGGAATAAAGTGGTTTATCCTTCCAAGTATAAATCGCAAACACGGATACCATACGACGGGAAGGATTCTCCTCGCCGATACCTGACCTATTTTCAGTCTCAGACGGGGCATCTCCCAAAAGAATACGCCTTTCTCATGAGCCTGTTTGTCGGGGCTTTGAAGGGAGTCGCCTACGACTGGTACTGCAGTCTCCCTGACAACTCTATATCATCATTCGATGACTTGACATACATCTTCCTTGATCGGTTCTATGACGGCGGAAGAGACATGACCATGTCGTCTCTCATAGGAGTGCGGCAGACTGAGAATGAGACGTTCGAGTCTTCATCAAACATTTCCGACAAGCATGTCTAAAGTTGCCTCCGGGCATGCCGGAACATGCACTCATCGGAGCATGCAGCACGAACATGCTCCCTGCAATCAAGCTCTGGCTCAACTCCACTCCTCCGTCTGATTGGAGTGCATTGATCATTGAAGCCAAAGCTGCTGAAAAGAAGGCACGTAATGCTCGCCTTCTGGGGGTTAACTTTTCTACCTTCGACGACAAAGGGAAACGGCTTGCGACCAGCAGTAGCAGCCGCAAAGCGAAAGGGAAGCAGGCATTGATTGTCATACGTCTAACAGCATGCAAGGTCCTGTCCAGAGGCCTCCTACCGTAATACGATCGAAGAAGGTCTACTCCTTCCACGATGAGGATACCTTACAACTCTTCGAGATGCTGAAACAGGGCGATAAAATCAAGTTGCCTGATCCCAAGCGTCCTGACGAAGTAGGCAGAGTCGGCAACCCGAGGTATTATCACTACCATCGGTTCGTTGGACATCCAACTAAAGACTGCTACATCCTCAAAGACTATATACAGCATATGATCAATACGAACGTCATCTCAGTCGACTACAAGGAGAATACGGTCTCGGCCAATATGGTGTCACTCCAGTTCGACACCTTACCACCTACTACAGCTCAAGATGGCGTCGTCCCCATCCTAAAGGCGACAATGGAAGTAGTCAACCTTCCACCAACTTGCGACAATGTGGGTGGGCTAACTCCACTCACAACATCCAAGGGAGAGATCATGTGGGTTCATCCGGATCTCATTCCAGAGCTGACTCAATCGGGGGTACCCTCTACCTCCAAAAGAAAAGGCAAGAAGACCAAGTCTTGCTGAATAGTGACTTCCTCCCTTGAGGAAGTACTGCATGTACAAACGCGTTTACGGCAGAACGTCCAGCCAGAGGAGGCTCCGTCCGAAGTGACGCCTCCTCCACATCTATCCAAGGAGAAGGTTCATCCCAACCTCCTGCAGCTGATAAACAAAAGAAGAATGAGGCTCGCTTCGACAGGCCTCTTCGAAAAGACAACGCTCTGGGGTTAGCCAAGCCCCACAACTTTCATATACTGGCACAACTGGCCAGTACTCCAGCACGAATTTCCCTATTCGAGCTCCTCCGCCTATCCAAAGATACTCGAAAGGCTCTCTGCGAAGCCCTGAAGGATGCCGAGTCTTTCATTAGTCAGGTCAAGCAGCCTGATACGATCCTACAGTATGTCCGTATTACCATAATATGGGGGAGATCATCCCCAACATTACATTCACTCAACAGGATATGCTGGTCAAGAACAATAGGCACAACAGACCCCTGTATTACACAGGGTATGTCGGTGCCATCAAGGTGTATCGAATGCAGATCGACCCTGGGTCTTCTCTCAGCATCATCCTCCGAACTCTACTTCATACATTGGGGATCCCGATGCATCGCCTGACAGCGTCTTATACTACCATTAGTGGCTTCAACGCCAGTAAGGGTGAGCCGCTGGAGAAGATCTGCTTGAAGTGTCACATCGACAATCTCCAGACCGAGGTGACTTTCCATATTGTGGATGCAGACGTCAACTACAATATCCTGTTGGGACGGCCATAGATACATGAATGCATGGTGGTGACATCTACTCTCCATCAATGTATGAAATACGTGTCCACCAGCGGTATCATCCGAACAGAGTTTGCAGATGTCGATCCCTTCAGAGGGATTGAAGCCTTCTTCACCGATGCTGATCTGTACAAATCAATTCATCTCGAAGATGAAGCTAATGACGCTGATGACGAGGCAGAAGCTGAGGTCGAAGCTGACTCAGAGGCAGATATTATAATCAATGCTCCCCTAAAAGTACGATTCAAAGGAAGGTCGCCTCAAACATCGGCCCCTATGGTAGTCAAACTCCGTGGAAAGGTGCCAGCTTCTCCGGGTAGGACATCAAATAAAGCTCCATTGAAGATACGCATCAAAGGCAAGCCCCCTCAAGTGGTGGCTCCTCTCGTAGCCAAGCTACGAAGAAAGGCTCCAGCTCTCGGCACACCAACTGAGGCTCTCCTCAAGGTGCGGCTCAAAGGCAGACCTCCTGAGTTGTCGGCACCCGTCAGGCTATAAGAGAAGACCTTGACGTCTTTTTCAGCACAGTCCCAGGAGCCAGCATGGGGTAAGTGTAGGAGCGTAAAAAGTGCTTCAAAGAAAGAGTCATCTTATTCATAAGTGATCTGCTTTACGCCTAGCAGAGCGGGTAATCTCTTTACGCCCAAAACTAGGCTAATCAATGTACGCCTAAGCAGGCTGATCATTTTACGCTTGGGTCTACACCCATGATTTTACGCCAAGGACAGCAGCCTCTTTTACGCTGGACAAAGCTATCAAATCTCGCATTTAATGCAAACTCTGACATGAAGATATTAATAATAGCATTTACCACAGAATTCAATGGGATTTGTCTTATACAAAGACCATTGTTGTCGTTTATGGGGATCGAGCTACTTTACGCTCACTGTATGGTTTTTTTTACGCACGAAGTTTTACATGAGTTCTTACGCTCATAAAACAATGTGTGCGTAAAGTTTATTTGAGCCATTTTACGCTCAAGGTTATTCGATAACCACTTTACGCGGGGAACCTATGACAGAGCTATTTTACGCTCATCTCACTGTTTTACGCTCAGAGGATGTTGGAGCTATTTTTACGCCCTATTCTTTCTGGCCAGTTTGGAACGTGGTTTGTCTACATGGCCTTCATGCCACATATTTCGAAGAACGTGTGTATATGTGTCCTATTCTTACTGAAATGATGGGACGCGTGTCAACATATGCAAAGGATGACTCTGATCATGGATGGCAGTTGTTAGCGTAAAGACAGACTTTGATGCTCTTTTACGCACAAAAGCCCCAGTCTATAAATAGACTCATTTTTCTCAAAGACAAGGAGAGAGAGAGAATAGAAGAGAATACAGAGATCAGGACTTCGAGATTTTGATTCTCCAGAGCATTCTTCTTCAACTTTTCTTCCAGAACAGAGTAAAGCAAAGCAGGAAAGCATTCGACCTCGCCATCAGTGCCCAAGTGCGTCGATACCTTTCTGGTGACTTAGTTCTTCCAAGTTGTTCTACTTCAAGCAGTGATCTTCATCATCATCATATGGTCCAAGGAACAAAGTGATCATTTACGAATCAGACTTCCATAGCAATACTTTCCCAGAATCAAATTTGTACTTCTTGTACTTTTTTTCGTTTTATTTTCAAAATCTAACCTTTTATTTGGCAATTTTGTTAAGTGAAACAAAATGGCGACTCTGCTGGGGACTACCTTCTCCTCTGATGAGGAGGTGATTGCTCAATATGATGATGTTTCGGTCGGTTCGACTAAGAAGACTCTGGTTGTGCACTTCGACCAGACTGCCTATGAAGAAATGCTCCGAACTGGGGGTGGTTCTCGCTACTCCAATGTTCAAAAGTCTCGCAAAACACGAAAAGTTTGGATTCCCAAATCCAAAGTAGTTTCTGATCTCTCTGTGACTTCTAATGACAAGGGAATTCTTCCCACTCCTGTCATAGGGGCTCCCGTTCATAACGAGGCAGTCCTTACTTCAGAGTTGCACTCAAAGTGTGATGATTTATCTCCCGTTTGTAACGGTGATGATAATCAGGTTTCACGTCCACTGCGTAAGAATCAAGTTTTACGTTCAGTGGGTAAAAACCAAGTTTTACACTCAAGGCATAAGAATGAGTCTCCCATTTATAATGTTGCAGATTCTAATGCTTCTGAGTATAAAAATAAGTCTTCCGTCTGTGACATGGTAGGCCCAAATAAATTACGCTCCTCGCGTAAAGCAAAATCTCCCGTCTGTGATGTGGTAGATAATCAATTTTTACGTTTTACGCACAAAGGTAAGTCTCCTGTCTGTGACAGTGTAGATAAAATTCACAACAATGTTTGCACATCTATGTTTTCCATAAAGAAATTCTCTTTATTTGTTGTTTCTGGGAAAATTACAACTGTAGGAATCCGATCTAGAAGACGATCGCTTTATCCCTTGGACTATGCGAAGAAGAAAAGCTCTCAAAATTTTGACAGTAGATATCAATGTATCTGTACAATGAATGAGAAAAAGAACTCTATTTATAGAGTCAAAACAGTAACTGAAAAGATAACTACCTCACCACTGGTGTACTTGAAAAGTCACGCAGACTCTAAATACACGCAGGGTTAATGAGTAGTTACTGGACGTGGCCCGTAACTGTTGGACACATGGCATCAGTGCATGGGTCGTGTGCAAGTTACTGGACACGCGAGAGAGAGATTGGTGGCATGGCTGCCACGTACTCCAGTTGAAATGAAATCCACGCTGACTTGCTGAAGGCAAAAATCTACGCAGATTCGTTAACACAGACTCGTTGAAGACGAAATCCACGCAAGCTTTGAAGAAGAATACTTCAGAATTCACGCAGGCTTTGAGAAGAATAACTCAAAAGTCACGCAATATTTTGAGGAAGGAGAAGATTCAGAATCCACGCAAACCGCCAGCTGTCTTGATTTGGCACGCTTCGTCTGACACAAAATCTCTGACATTGATTATATTGTTAGCCGCATTAAATGAAGATAAGACCCAAAGTCACGCCAACTTGGTGAAGAGTGAGTCTTGCTAAGAAAGATTGCAAAAGACGGCTGTGATCTCTCGAGTTTTGTGCATACGTGGCATACGAGGAGACGTTTCTCGACTGTTGTGTTGTCAGTCATTATGATTCTGACGTATGGCTGAGCTGTCTCTGCGTGACTTCTAAAGGAAATGGCCAGACAGAACTTAGCATATCTTTTGTGCTGCTTCTTGGATCACTCTGCGTGACTTGTTCTGATCAACTCAGCGTGACTTCATTTTTGAGGCCTACAAAACCCCCTTCAAAGTTTTCGAAAAATGATAAAATATTTTTGAAATACTTTGAAATAGAGATGATGAAATGAAATCAGTCACGCTGAGATGACTTTAAAAATTTTTCAGAAGTCGAAAAGACTTCGAAGTTCTTTGAAAATATCAAATGAACTTATTAAATGTCATAATGACTCTTCGTTCTTCGAGACTGATTGCGTCCAATTTATGGTAGAATATGAACTGTCGACGAGATCTGTTATATAAACAGAAAGAGATTCTCAGTTTTGACATTCATCTCTCGAAAATATGACCCCAAAGGAAGCAGCCGAAGAGGAAGCACGCAAGTTGGGCTTTTGTTCCCATGGTGACCCCACTTTTGGGGGCAAAGAACCCGAACCTGTCGTCATCGAGCTCAAGGACGACTCCACGCAGTTAGCCAAGAATCTCTTGAGCTACTTTGGATTGGATGGCTCGTCTTCTTCTGATGGACGGAGCCTTATGGAGAAGCGTGAAATGCTCGAGACTCTGTTGCATCGCCTGGGAGTTAAGAGCGTAGAGGAGTTAGGCATCAAACTTAGCCGCTCTAGAAAATAGAGCGTAACTTTCTACGCTTTTGTTGCACTTTTCTGTTTTGTCTTTTTGTAAGGCCATTAGTGCCTGTTTAAAGAATGAAGTACAACTTTTGTGTTTGATCTGCGTGCCTTTTAATGAAGAATATTAATTAGCACACTTTGACTGTTTCCAATGTTGCACTGTCTCTCGAAGTACACGTGACACTCATTCCACAATTTACGAGCGCTATTTATGCGAATATTTTCCAAGAATAGACATGCACTTGACCCTTTAAATAGATGGATGAACTCCACGCAAACTCATCTTCCCATTCTTCTTCCTCTCTTCTGAGAAATGAATTTTCTGTGAGAAAAAAATAAGAAAGCCATGTTGTCTGATGTCAAATCTCTGTGCACGCTACCAGACATGGGTCTGTCAATCCTTAGCAGCAAACTCAGCGGTAAGTTGAATATACACGCATCGAATTTTTTGTTTGATAAAGACAAATTCATCTTCCTGAAATGAACATAATGCATCTGTCTTTGCTTGGCCAATTTCTGTTGGCTGATTTTTCCTTACTGTTTCTTGTAGAATTTTGGCTGAAAATTTTCTTCAGAACTGGCATTGGGGATGTGGATGCTGTGGAGAATATCTTGCTGACATCTACATCAGGGAGCTCATACGCTTTTGACGCATAAATCAGACAACTCAGAACTCTTCGTGAGATAGAAGGGTCTTCCTTAGATGGTAGGAAGAGCCTTTATACACGAGAGTTGGATGGTGGAGTCAACTCTACTACCGAGAGATTGGGTAGTAGAGTTCCTCTTACGGGAGAACTAGGAATCGTATCCCAAGGTTGGATACATTCATGTCTCCTCTGAAAGGTCGCTCCTAATCCACCAGTTGTATTGGCAGCAACACGTTTTCGTGTTGCCCTACTCTGTGGTTCTCCTCTCGTCTGAGAGATAAGACCAGAGTTTGATTCCTGCTGGACACCCAGGAATTGCCACAAACAACGAGATTGCCAGAGAAGATCCAAGAAGAAATAGATCTCAGTTGTACATAGAATGAAAATCCAAGATTTGTAATAGATTTCCATTATGATTTGTAAGAAAGTCTAAGAAAATGTAATAGACTTTTTGTGGTGAAATGGGAATGGAAATGACAATTCTTCTATGCTCAATGATTCGTATTTGTGGATGAATTGTGGACATGATAGATAATAAAATCATCTTTTCTGTTTTAGAGTATATGATATTATCAGAGGTATTATGGACGTGATAATATATAGGAACTCGAAAGAAAATAGATTGATTTCTATGCAGAGGTCAAAACATGACAAATGAGTAAGTAGATTCGGAATTGATTCAGAGGTTATGAAAATGTGATCAATAACGAATCCCCACTTAATGAACTGATAGAAGATTATGAACGGACGAACCGTTAGGAAATGAAGAACAGATGAACTGTCGAGTGAATGTAATAAATGAACGGACGAACCGTCAAGTATTAATGAACATGTAAAACGTCGGATAAATGTAAGAAATGAATGGATGAACTGAATATCGGGAAAGAATACGTCCCTTCGATCCTTGTAACCATATGCCTATAAATAGAGCATATATTTGAATAGAAGGATCGTATTTTATCCATAATGTCTTCTGAAGAGAATATAAAGAAGGCTGAAGTCGCCCCCGAAGCTACTGAAGGTGTTAAAGAACATCCACCTCCGCAGAAGAAGGAAATGGGCGAAAGCTCGTCTACTCCCAAACCGCCGAAAGATATCCTGGACTTCCTGGTCGAACCAGGAGAAACCGAAGAAGAAGAAGCAATGAGGCTGGCTGCCTGTCAATTCTTGGTGCGGTCAGAAAAAGATGTACTTAATTCTTTTGCTGATTATGTATGTGATCCTCGTCCCAAATATAAAAGGGATTACAGTGATCTTCCATGATGATGTACTCTTTTTCTTGAAGAATTTGTCTCAAATAAACTCCGTTTAAGAAAACTTTGTCTACGATATATCCTTCCCACTTTATATTTTTGCCTTTATTCATTGATCTTTTGACTCAGAAATCAGAAAGACTAAATATCATTTTCATAAATATGATATTGAGATAGAAAATTCAGAGGTAGTATGGACATGATTTTCTGGATATCAAATTTGTTGAGAAAACGATACAAAGTAGAATACCTATCTCCACTGGGGATAATAGATATCAGAATGATTCTTCGGAAAGAATAATAAAACAGCTGGAGAATGATGGGAGGACAATCTTAATAGAAATATTAAACGTAGTACTTCTTCAAGAATTTGCCGTTGATGGGCATCATAGTGGCTTTACCATCTAGAGTAGTGACTTGATAAGCCCCATTAGAAAAGATCTTATTGACAATGAATGAACCTTCCCATTTTGCATCAAACTTGCCCTTACTCATGTGTGTCATAGTCATCGGGCGTCTGACAGTAAGCACAAGTTCTCCTTTCTGAAATGTTCGAATTCTGACTTTCTGTTAAAAGCCCTTGAAATTCTAGCTTGATAGAATTCAATATTCTGTTGAGCAGATAACCGCTTTTCATCCAGAGCCTCCAATTCTTGAAGTCGAAGACGATCATTATTTTCAGCAGTGAGTTCATTAGCGATTGCTATCCTTAAAGAAGGAATTTGAATCTCTAATGGGAGAACAGCCTCAGATCCGTACACCAGAGAGAAAGGTGTACACTTAGTAGCATTACGGACTGTAGTGCGATAAGCCCACAAGCATTCCCCGAGCTTGTCACTCCAATTACGTTTGTTAGTGGAGACAAACTTCTTTAGGAGTTTGATGATAGTCTTGTTGAAAGCTTCTGCCAATCCGTTAGCTGCTGGATTATATGCGGTAGAAGCCACATTATCGATCCGGTGATCGTCACAGAATCGAGTAAATTTCTGGCTGACGAACTGTGGTCCGTTATCATGAACAATGCATCGAGGAACACCAAATCTGTAGATGACGTAGTGCTTAATAAAGCTGATGACATTAGACGTCTTAACTTCAGATAAAGGAATGGCTTCAGCCCATTTGGAGAAGTAATCGGTTATTGCGAGAATGAACCGATGACCTTTAGATGACGGTGGATTGATCGGACCGACAATGTCCATGCCCCAAGCTTCGAAGGGCCATGATGCTAGCTGCCGTCGGATGTAGAAATTCCGAAGGTTGATGTATAAAATTCGCATAGATTTGGCAAGCTTTGTATTTCCTTGCATATTCAATGGCATCTGATACCATAGTTGGCCAATAATAACCCATCCGTCGAATACGGTCTTGAAGTTTTGGCCCAGGTTGATGCGCTCCACAAATTCCATCATGTGCTTCACGAATAACTTGTTGGGCTTCATCACCGACAATGCACCGAAGGAGTAAACCATCATAAGCTCGACGATATAAGGTCTTTGTTGTATGATTGTAATAGAATTTGAGTGATCGTCGTCTGATAGATGCTGCCTCACTCGGATTATCCGGAAGAATATCATATAATACGAGATCTAAGAAAGGAAGTCTCCAATCTTTATCCGTATTCTGATTCTCAGTCGAGTTACTGAAGATGAATTCCATGCTGGAATCGGATGAAGATGACATCGATTTACGACTGAATCCAAATCCTCTTGTTGTGTTGACGTCATGAGATGTTGATTCTTCAATGTCAACTGGAAGTCCTAGAGTCAGGTTATTTTCAAGATGAAATAATTCTCGATTACGAACAACAATCATTTGTTGCCGTCTGATTGGGATAGCCAGCACCGCTGCAAGATTAGCAAGGGCATCAGCTTCTGTGTTACATGCTCGCCTAACATGTTCAATGAAGAATTCCTTAAATGATGAGACCATAGATATGGTTGTTTTATGATAAGGAACCAGATCTTGATGGCGAACTTTATAAGTACCCCTGATCTGATTGACAATAAGTTTAGAGTCTCCATACGCCTCCAAATGTTGAATATTCAGATGTTTAGCGAGTTGAAGACCAATAAGTAATGCGTTGTACTCAGCTACATTGTTTGAACACGGCTGATCGAGAGAATAAGCTCTTTGGATGGCAAGACCTTCTGGCGATACAAGAACAATTCCAACTCCAGCGACAATATCGCCATTAGGACCAATTCTTGATGCTCCATCAAAGAATAGACGCCAAGTAGGATCTTCTTCAGCAATTTGATTTGAATCTAGGACTTCATCTGGGATTTCATCATAGAGTTTTGAATTTTCTGGAATTGAGTGAGCAGCCAGAAAATCAGCTAAAGCTTGTCCTTTGACTGATTACTGAGGAATATAGTGCATGTCATACTGAGCAAGTAGGATTCCCCAGTTAGCCAATCGAGAATTCAAAACACTGGGTTTCTTCATCATGATCCGTATAGGATTGATCTTGGAGATGACATGAATAGTCTGGCCAATGATATAATGACGTGTCTTTTGGACAGCAAATATCAAGGCTAGACATTCTTTTTCAACCGGTGAATATCGAGGTTCAGCTCCGGTCATAGTGCGACTGAGATAATAAATGGCTTGTTCATGGCCATTTTGATTCTTTTGAGCGAGTAATGCACCCAATGAATGACTCATTGCTCGAGTATAGAGGAGGAACGGTATTCCTGAGACGGGAGGTACCAATACTGGAGGGCTCATCAGATATTGTTTTATATCATCGAATGCTTTCTGACATTCATCATTCTAGACAAAAGAGACACCTTTCTTCATAAGTTTGTTGAATGGTCTGCAGCGTCCTGATAAATTAGAGATGAATCTCCTGATATAAACGATTCTTCCTTGAAATCCTCGTAGCTCTTTTAAGGTGCGTGGAGGACGCATTTCTTGGATGGCTTTGATCTTCTCGGGATCCACGTGTATACCTTTAGAGGTAATGACGAAGCCGAGAAATTTACCACTAGAGACGCCTAAGAAGGACTTAGTAGGGTTCATCTTTAATTGATGCTTACAAATTAGATCAAATATAGTCTTCAAATCTTGGACATGATCCTCCTTTTGTCGACTTTTGACTGCAATATCATCAACATAGCATTCGACTGTTTTCCGCAAATGTTCACGGAATATAGTGCTCATAGCTCGTTGATAAGTTGCTCCTGCATTCTTGAGACCGAATGGCATAACTGTATAACAGTATGTACCAATCGGCGTTCTGAAAGAAGTGTGCTTCTCGTCTTCTGGAAACATTTTGATCTGATTGTACCCAGAATATCCGTCCATGAATGACATTCGTTCAAATTCACAGGTATTATCAACCATGACATCAGTGATTGGTAGAGGGAATTCGTCTTTAGGACATGCCGCATTGAGATCGCGAAAGTCTATGCATACTCTGATCTTGCCAGTCTTTTTAAGAACAGGAACAATATTAGCCACCCAATCGGGATGTTGTTCCTCTCTAATAAACCCAGAGGTAATGAGTTTATTGACTTCAGCTTCAATTGCATCCATGATGTCTGGACGAAATCGTCGCTGTTGTTGTTTGACCGGTTTAGCATTCGGCAAGATGTTGAGTTTGTGAGTTGCAATCTGTGGATCAAGACCTGGCATATCTTCATAACTCAAAGCAAAGACATCAATGTATTCACGAATGAGTTTGATCATGTCTTTCTTATCAGTTTCTGAAAGACTTTCACTTATGAATATTGGTTTGGGAGATCCCTCTTCACCAACATCTATTTGAACAAGTTTATCTTCAGTCGGAGGTTCTTTTTGCTCGAAGCGGAACTCCCATTGATTATCTAATCTTTAGGCCCACTGTTCTGATTCAGGTGAGATTTCAAACTCTTCTTCGTCTTCATCACTTTCTTCAGAATGGTCAATGGAAACCATATTGGAAGACAGAAGGTTGCAATAGAAGTCACCGATACTCGTATCGGAATCCCAAGAAGTAGTACTAGAAGAATCAGATCTCTTATCTTCGTCAGACTCAGGATCTTCATGGATAATATTGATGAAAGGAGTAGGAGCAGTATAACCCAATCTGCATTTCGTCCTTCCGTATTTCAAAGGAGGAATCCGGACAGGTATTTTTCTTCCTTTTCCATTATTGAGGCCAGTCCTGAAGTCATAGCCCATATTTTTGATGATGTCTCTAGATTGCTGACTATAACGACGTAGTTGTAATCTTCCAGTATCATCATTTTTGTCATCATCTTCAAGATCAGAAGGATTTTGAGGCCCTTTGTAGAAGAATATTGGAATGTCTCCTGGCTTTCTGCTGGGAACTAGAAAGTATGAAGATTGTACAGGTTCTAGAGATACATCTGTATGAACAGTCTGTACAACTCCTATGGTTATTGTGTTCAAGTCATCTAACAGATGTAAATAACTATGAACATAATTACACACATCAACGTACTGCAAAGGTGGAGACTTTTCATTAAATATAAAAGCAGCAATATTTACATTGGGAGAAGGCTGAGCCTTAGAGATTTTAGCCAAGTCAATGACTAAAGGGGGAGAAGAAGAAGAAGCTTTGTTTCGATTAAGATCGATAACAAATGGCTCAGAAGAGGTGAGCTCCCTTAAAGTTTGAGTAGGAAGAGTAATCCGCCCTCCAACTGGAATTAGCAGAGTATCTTGTGAAGGTACAGGAACTGTAGTATGCCCACTGACAGGAATGATCAGTGTATTTTGAGTAGATGGCTGAGGTAACGGAGAGATCCGTCCACTCACTGGAATGATGAAAGAATCTTCTCCAGAGGGTTTAGGAAATTGTTGCTGAGTAGTTCATCTTTTAACAGGGATTATTAAAGTCTCACTTTGTGCATCTTCTTTCTCCATAGCTTGTATGATCCTTGTATACTCTTCTTTGTACATTCGGGAATCATTGAAATAAGCTTCAACCCCATGGAAGGGATTTATATCAGCAACCTTTTTTTGTACTCTTCCATTGCTATCAATGTATTTAAAACATTGATGAAGAGTAGAGGGCACCACATTATTTTCATGAAGAAAGGGCCTCCCTAGAAGAAGATTATAGGATCCCGCGATCTCGATCACATAGAAAGTGACTTTAGATCTGAAATCGCCTATCTGAAGCTTCAGATGAATTTTTCCCAAAGGCTCACTTCGGCTTTGATTGAATCCCAAGATAGTAGTAACCGTTTTGGAGAGCTTGTGAAGAGGGATTTTTAGTTCATCCAACAAACTCTTTGGCATTATGCTTATAGCAGACCCTGGGTCAATGAGGATACGATCTATCTTCATCGTATCAATATAACCAGTGTAGTAGAGAGGTCGGTCATGTCGATTATCCTCCAGTAACATGTCGTCTTGTGTAAAGGTGATATTTGGGATAATCTCTAGTACACTGTTACAATGTAAGCAAGTGGCAGGTTCCGCATTCGGCTTCTTCAATTGTGCAAGACAAGAGTCAGCTTGTAGAAGTGCTTCACTTAACGTCTTCCGAGTTTCTTTAGAAAGACGTAGAAGTTCAAAAAGGGACATTCTAGCTGGAGTATTAGCAAGTTGAGCCAAAATGTCGAAGTTGTAAGGCTTCTGAAGTCCAAGAGGAGAAGACTTCTTGATTGGCTTATCAAACCGAGCCTGTTGTTTGCCTTTCTCCAGAGCCGTAGGCTTGGGAGGAACAGGTTCAGTGGATGATTCTTCTTCAAGAGGAACATTAGGAGCATCTTTAGCATCTGAAGGGATATCAGTAGGATCTTCAAGATTTTTAGAATAATCCTTTAGGTAAGGTTTCCCCGTTCGAGTAGTACTAACAAGTGCTTCTTCTTTGTCTTTTGGCTCTGTGTCAGAGGTAGACCCAAGAGAAGTCATATGACATGACTTGACCTTTCCAGCCTTCTTGGATTTTTGAGAAGAAATCTTTTGAGGAGAAGGCGATTCAAAATCTGCCACTAGATCAGGATGGATCCACATGATTTCCCCTGTTTCCAAAGTGATTGGCACTAATCCTTCAGACTGTGGAGGAGGAAGATTCACTATGTCAAGAGTTGCCTTGGGAATAGGAACAATCCCACTTTCAAGGAGTCGATGAGGGAAATCTCCAAATTGCATAGAGACGACGTTGGAGGTGACGGTCTTCTCTTTTGGAGTAAGAGAGATAGCTCCAGATTTAATCATTTCTTGGATCTTTCCTTTCAGTACATAACATGTACGAATTGTATGACCCAGCATTCTGTGATATGGACAGTATTTAGGATGATCTGTCTTACCAGCTTCATCAGGTTTCTTGATCTCTGGTAATTGTATTTTATTACCTTTCAGCAAACATTCAAAGATACCAAGGACATCGTCGTCATCAAAAGAATATTCTTCTCTGGGGCGAGGTGTTCTTAATTGTTGAGTTGTAGAGGCAGGAGTTTGAACATTTGATGCATCTTTGCTCTGAAGATTAACTTCAAGAGTTTCTTTTCCTTTGCGAGCATTATTTTTATTGTTAGCACCTTGTCCTATTTCTTTAGGAGTCATCTGCACTCCTAAACCTTTGAAGGTTTCAGCACTGATTTTTGCAGCTTTGGCACTGACTATGAAGGAAGGCCAATCTTGAAATTGAGTGGATCCTGTCCACATACTGATGATTGGCAACAAGTTTGATTTGCACGTGTCAATGGTGACAGCATCAGGAGTTCCAAGAGGCATCTTCAGAGCTTCTTTTCGAAACCGTTCAATGTATTCCTCTGTAGATTCATTATTTTTTTGCTTGATTCTAATAAGAGCAGACATAGTCATGTCATTAAGCCCTTCATAGAACCTTTCAAGAAACATCTGTTTGAAACCAGCAAATGAGGTAATACTCCCATCTGGGAGACTCCTATACCATTCATAAGCCGTTTCCTTGAGACATCCAATAAATACCCGAGTAAGGAGGGCATCACTTGGTTGCAGTTGATCAGTCATCACTTCAAAGTGATTAATAAACTGACTTGGAGAAGTGGTTCCGTCATAGAATGAGATAGTAGAAGGCTTGTATTTAGGAGGATATGATACTTGCTTCCATTCTATCGGATAAGGCTGCTTGATGCCTAACCTTTGTAAACCATCCTTCTGTTTGAATGCCTCGAATTGAGTTTTGAGATTCTTCAATTCTTCAGAGACAACTCCCGAAGATTGTGGAGTTGTGGCTTGTAGAGAATAGTTGGGAGGAGGAACAGCATTGTAAGCACTAACCCCAGCTCCAGAGAGACTAGGATTTGGTTGAGCTGGTCCAGGAGTATTGGATTGTACTGCTGGAGGAACTTGTATTGGATTTATATCAGTATCAACTGGTATGGCATCTGATACAGTCTGTCAATTTTGCAACTGAGCTGTCATGAGTTCATACATCGACTTCATTGTGTCAGTCATAGACTTCATTTGCTGTTCCAAAGAAGCAATTCTTCGATCTTGAGGAGTCAAGGAAGAAGAAGGTTCATCAGTATTCCCATCAACCATGTAAGTTGTGACTGTATGAGGGATTTTTGATGAACTAGTAGATGTTGTATGCTCTGAATCATTGCTTCGTATATCAAAGTCAACTATAGGAGAATTACCCCCAGTAGGAAGAGGTGGGAAGTTAGATTCTCCAAGAAATTCAGAATCAATTTCAGGGATCAAATTTCTTTGACTAGAAGCCAGGACTCTTGCTCTGGTGTTTCTATATACTCCATCTGGACTATCAACTCTACCCCCGGTGTCCCGAGAAGTCATGTTGACAGAGGCAAACAAAGGCTCATCTTCATCAGGCATAGGTTCATACTGAATCCTATTAAAGACAGACTGTCGTTTATTTTGACATCTGTATTGCATTGTGACTCTTGGCTGGAAGTCACATTCATGATCACCATGGTCTTGAACTGTTGATTCACATCTGCACTGAATTATGACTCTTGGATATAAGTCACATTCAGCATGTTCCTTTGATATAGAATTACTCCTTCTCTTCTGTTGAAGATATTCCCGTAAATCTGTTTGTGAAGATTGAGGAGTATACTTCCTGTTCTTGGGTCTTGATGGCTCTTGATTATACAAAGAGTGATTAATGTGAGCCACATAATTTCTTGCATACTCTGCATCTGGATCTTTTATCTTCATATCCAATTGGTATGGTTTCTTAACACCAGAAGTGCTGAGTTTTGTTCTTAAATCAGTGGAAGGTAACACATTAATTTTGGAAACATGGAGTTTTCCTTCCATTGATCTGGATATTTGCAGAGAAGGAAGAGTTGAACCACTCCCTTGATTAGGAGTTGGTAACAGACCCTCTTTAATGGACAGATTATGTGCCCAATTTGAAAAAATCAAAGAAGAAGACATTAAGGAATGTTTCTTCTTAGACTCATTCAGATTTTGAGACATAGAATGTCCAGAAGGAATAGTAGTCAAAAGACCATCTCCTTTTCTTTGACTAACAAAAGTATCAGTCAAAGCTGTTCCTGAAGTAAAAACTACAGGAGCAGAAGAAACAACTAAAGAGTTATTCCTTTTCGAAGGGACTTTGTGTGGAAGACCACCCCCAGTTCTAGTAGAACTCGGTGAAGAAGAAGAGATAACTAAGGAGCTATTCTTCTCTGATGAAATACACGCTGAAACAGACTTGGTTAAAGAACCAGAGCTGTTAGCGTGATTTTTGATTTTAGAATTACACGCTGGAACAGGTTCGGCTAAGGAGCCAGTACTGTCAGCGTAACTTTTGAATGTGGGTTTGCACACTGGAATAGATTTGGCTAAGGAGCCAGTACTATCAGCGTGACTTTTAGAGTTGAATTTGCACGCTGGAACAGATTCGGCTAAGGAGCCAGTACTGTCAGCGTGACTTTTAGAGTTGAATTTGCACGCTGGAACAGATTCGGCTAAGGAGCCAGTACTGTCAGCGTGACTTTTAGTTACTGTCATCTTCGAGCGCACAAGAGTGTGCGTGCTTGCAGTGGAGTTCTTGCCAGTGTTAGGAGTAGACACTGTGGCAGAGACTTCACCATTGACTGCCAACTGATTCTTAGGGACATAGACAGAGTGTCCTTTCGACTTGGCAGTGATGATGGAGGCTGGAGTGGGCTTGCCACCCTTAGCCTGCTGCATTTCTTCATAGGCGAGTTGATCGAATTTGATCGTCATCACCTTCTTCGTCGAGCCGATTGACGAAGTGTCGCATTGAGTTGTTACCATCTCAGAAGAGGAGATGGTTTTTCCCAGCAGAGTCGCCAATTTGTTTTCCATAAAGAAATTCTCTTTATTTGTTGTTTCTGGGAAAATTACAACTGTAGGAATCCGATCTAGAAGACGATCGCTTTATCCCTTGGACTATGCGAAGAAGAAAAGCTCTCAAAATTTTGACAGTAGATATCAATGTATCTGTACAATGAATGAGAAAAAGAACTCTATTTATAGAGTCAAAACAGTAACTGAAAAGATAACTACCTCACCACTGGTGCACTTGAAAAGTCACGCAGACTCTAAATACACGCAGGGTTAATGAGTAGTTACTGGACGTGGCCCGTAACTGTTGGACACATGGCATCAGTGCATGGGTCGTGTGCAAGTTACTGGTCACGCGAGAGAGAGATCGGTGGCATGGCTGCTACGTACTCCAGTTGAAATGAAATCCACGCTGACTTGCTGAAGGCAAAAATCCACGCAGATTCGTTGACGCAGACTCGTTGAAGGCGAAATCCACGCAAGCTTTGAAGAAGAATACTTCAGAATTCACGCAGGCTTTGAGAAGAATAACTCAAAAGTCACGCAATGTTTTGAGGAAGGAGAAAATTCAGAATCCACGCAAACCGCCAGCTGTCTTGATTTGGCACGCTTCGTCTGACACAAAATCTCTGACATTGATTATATTGTCAGTCACATTAAATGAAGATAAGACCCAAAGTCACGCCAACTTGGTGAAGAGTGAGTCTTGCTAAGGAAGATTGCAAAAGACGGCTGTGATCTCTCGAGTTCTGTGCATACGTGGCATACGAGGAGATGTTTCTCGACTGTTGTGTTGTCAGTCATTATGATTCTGACGTATGGCTGAGCTGTCTCTGCGTGACTTCTAAAGGAAATGGCCAGGCAGAACTTAGCGTATCTTTTGTGCTGCTTCTTGGATCACTCTGCGTGACTTGTTCTGATCAACTCAGCGTGACTTCATTTTTGAGGCCTACAATCTAATGTGAATGTACCAAAACGCATACAGCGTAAAAATGTTGTTGGTAAAACTTCTGTCCTACACCAACAACCTTCTTATACTGCTTTACGCAAAGTACCAAAGTTGCAAATCATGCGCCATGAAAATGGAGTCCTTCGTGCTAAATCTCAAGATTTACGTACACAACTCCAAACGCGTAAAAATGTACAGTTTGGTTCTGCGAATGAAGCCAGTAATCTTCTTTATACACAAAGGACTAAACATTTTTCTACCCCAAATGTGATAAAGAAGAATACTCCATCTGTTCCTTCTGACTTACGTGAATTGTTAATGCAAAAGCGTAAGAATTCACAATCTCCGGTGACATTCCCACAAGAAAAACATCATTGTGAATATCACCAGGTTGTGATCAACTGTTGTTGTTCGGCTTCAAAATGGTCAGTTTTTGATCGTTTAAGTTTTAACTCGCTTCAACATCAAGCTGAAAACCATGAAGATGAGCTGTCATATACATCAGTCAACATGGCATCTCATACTAACAGAGGACGACGACCGAGACGGAACATGTCCCAAACTCCAGGTCAACAACAGTTCAACAGACTTCTTGATTCCTTTGAAGGAGTATATCAGAATACTCGATCAAGAAGACAAAGACAATTACAGACTTCTGATTCAGAAGCTGGGGGTACTCAATCTTTTGAGTCTGATACTGATAGTGTGGATTCATACTTCTATACTAATCCCTCTATATCTTCAAGAGAGGTTGAATCCTACGCTGTTGGAGATGAACCAGAGACGTCATCTGCTAATATGGAACAACGTCTCACTGCCGTGGAGCAATCATTGAAAGACATGCTCAACATGGTGCAAAGCATGCATCAGATAATTTTGAATCAGCAAACTGTTCAACCTACAGTAATAACTCCGATACCAGTAGCAGCACAAACTCAAGATAGTCAAGGGGCTGATATACCTTCGAATATTCAAGAGCCTGCTGTTAATCAAAATTCTGCATCTCCAGATCCCATCATTCCAGAAGATGTACCACCTCCAGTGGGGGTTACGGTACATCCGACGACTATTCAATCAAATGTGCTTCCTCAAACCAGTGAAGCCATTCAAGCAGTGCGTGAACTCAAAGCACAGTTTGAGGTTTTGAGGCACAAGGATCAGCTCCAGAGGTTAGGGATTAAGCAACCTTATCCTCCTCATTAGAATGATGTACCCTTCCCTCCGAAGTTCAAGCCACAATCCATGGTTTTATTCGATGGAAAAGCATCTCTCAGTCAATATATCAATTACTTTGATATTATGACTGTACACTTGCAGAAAAATGATGCTCTTCTCACTCGAGTGTTCATTGGGTGCTTGACGGGTTCAGCTTATGACTGGTATCGTAGCTTACCCGATAACTCTATTTCGTCTTTTGACGAATTCAAGACAATGTTTCTTTCCCGCTCTATGAAGGAGGTATGGACATGAACATGTCCTCCTTAATAGAAATAAAACAAAAGGAGAAAGAAGATACTCGAACGTTCATTGAACGTTTCCGACAGGCTACTCTAAAGATGCCTTCTGGTATGCCAGATTTAGCATTGATCGATACATGCAAGATGAATCTGCGACCATCCATTGCTGTCTTCACAAGTTCCCAATTCACAGATTGGGCTTCGTTTATCATAGCAACAGTTTCTGCCGAAACCAATGGTAGATTGGCTCGGAAACATGGGATGATTTTCACTTCAGAAGATAAAAGAAAGAAAAGTAATCCTGGTAATAATCCTGGCAATCGTAACGTGAAAGGAAAAGATACTCTTATGGTCAATCTCTCCAAGAACAAAGCGACGCCAAATAATCAGGAATCTTCCAGGCCAAAGAAAGAATACTCTTTTGACGAAAGTGATATCCCAGGGATATTTCAGTGTCTGGTGAAAAGTGGCAAACTTCAGATTCCAGAGCCAAAAAGGCCTAATGAGGTGAATCTGACTGACAATCCCAAATATTGTATCTATCATAGATATATTAATCATCCTACCAGTGCTTGCTATGTCTTGAAAAAGAAGATCCAAGACCTGATAAATGGTGGCGCTATCGCTTTAACCAATGATGACCATACGGTTACAACCAACATGGTCTCTCTTCAGTTTGGAGATTTTCCTCCACAGCAAGTCCCAGATGGAATTATCCCAATTCCGAAGGCGACGATGAAGATCGTAAATATCCCGCCCGCCAGGAGAGAAAATACAGGATTGTTGCCGCTCATATTGAAAAATGGTGAAATCATGTGGGTACATCCTGACTTAATACCTGAGTTGGAAAATGAAGGTAAAACTTTAAAATCCAAGAAAGGTAAGAAAGTCAAAACCTGCAACATGATTTCTCATGTTATTCCAAATCCTGATGACTTGGATCATTTATGGGATGGCCTTCCTCTAGAAGATAGACTGAAAGGACAAAACATCTGTCCCCCAAGTCTAACTCTTCCTACCAAGCTCAAGCTTACTCATCAGCAGTGGCTAGCCATGAATAGTGTTCCCTTATATCGGGCACAACAAGTCTTTGCTGCTTATGAAAAAGCTCCAACAGGGATTTTTCCTCGTATCCCGAATCCTTCTCCCCCCTTAACTACAGAGACGTCTATGCTTCATTCTCCTGTAGTTGCAGAGGTTTCTTCCTCTTCCTGTACTGAAACACCTGTCAAAAGTCCGCTGCCCACTCACTTGTATAGTCAGCAATCTGTTCATCTCATAAAGAAGATGGGTTACGACTTTCAAAAGGCAGAAGGTTTGAATTATGATAAAGGAATGTGTCTTCCTTTACAAATTCAAAATCAGAATTCCACTGCTGGATTGGGTTCTGAAATGCCTCATGACAACCCTCACAAGAAGAAGACTAAGGGAAGAAAGATTAAATCCTGTAATATGGTATTTCCTTCTCCTGAGTCTGAAGAAGAAACTTTTGCTGGTACAAGATCTGGAAAAGAGTACCATAAAGACTATGCGTGATCCTCCAAAGAAGCGGAAGATATAGTGGAAACTCTACCAGTTCAACCTTCTCCTATTAAACCGTCTGTGGTTGAAAAGGGGAAACAGAAGGCAGTACGCTTTGATATCCCATTGAAGCCTGCTTCCAATCAGGGGGTGGTGATGAAACCTTACAAATTTGACATTCTAGCTCAGTTAGCCAATACTCCAGCTAGACTTTCTATATTTGAACTGCTTCGCCTTTCCAGATAAAGCAGAGAGACTTTGAGCGAAGCTTTACTTCAAGCAGATTCATGCTTGGCACAACTCAAGACTCCTGATAATATACCAGTGTCATGTCCGTAATGCCATAGTGTGATGGAAGCAATTCCCAACATCACCTTTACACAAGAAGATATGTTATTGAAACATAACAAGCATGATAGGCCTCTGTGTTACACTGGATATATCGGATCTACTAAAATCGACAGGATTTACATCGATCTTGGGTCTTCAATTAGTATAATTCTTCAAAGTATGCTAAGACCCCTGAGGATTCCTACTAGTGAGCTGACTTACACTAGTACTACGATAGTCGGTTTTAACTCTGGCAAGGTAGCAAACCACTGGAGAAGATTCGTCTATAGATTCAGATTGGTGATCTTCGAACTATGGTAACTTTCTATGTTATCAACTCGGACGTATCCTACAATATTCTTCTTGGAAGACCGCAGATTCATGAGAACAATATTGTGCCTTCAACTCTTCACCAATGTTTCAAATATGTGGACTCCCAAGGAGTTGTGAAAACTGAGTTTGCTGATATTAATCCATTCAAAGGTGTTGAAGCCTACTTCTCTGATTCAAGGCTTTATAAACAAGAACATGTGAAATATATATCAGATATGGCTGAAGATCAATCACCCTCTGAGGATCACTTTATTAATGAAGATCCGCCAGAGGAGCAACCTTTGGAGATCATAGTCAAAGGACGAATCCAATCCCAAACCTTTGATGATCAAGGTTAAAGAAAGAACTCAAACTTCATCTGAGGAATCAATAAATATTCCTGCTAAGATCCAAGTTCAACCTTTTATGATTAAGGTCAAAGGACGTACTTCTTGCACGAATGATCCAGAACTACCGTTGATTGTCAATCTTGGCAAATCTACGCAGAAGACGGATGATGGTCCACTGTTGATTAATCTGAAGCGTAGCAATCAGACTGTAAATGATGTAAATATTGATCATTTTGTACCTTTTGATATCAATGAAGATTTCCTGTTCGAGTATATGGTTGTCAAGTTTATTGAAAGAATGACTTTATCTTCTGATAATCAAAGTCATCAATATAAAGACAACATAGAACCGGAAGAAATTCTATTCATCAAATCCGATATTTCTCATTCCTCATATTGTGAATCTGGACAAGTACTCTCAGTCAATATGGTTCAAGCCGATGATGAATCAGAGCCATTTGAAAATGATCCTTGGGCTCAACAGATGGATACTCAATGGGAACTTCGTTTTGAACAACGACAACCACCTACAGAAGATGAGGTTATCCAGATTGATGTTGGAGATGGAGTTACGTCCAAACCAATATTCATTAGTAAGAATCTTTCTGAAGATGAAAAGGAAGAGCTAATAAAACTTATAAAGGATTACATTGACATCTTTGCATGGAGTTATGAAGATATGCCAGGGCTAGATCCTATAGTTGCTACCCATAATCTCAATATTTTGCCTAATGTCAAGCCTATAAAACAACAGCAACGACGCTTTAGACCAGATATGATGGATGCAATTGAGGCAGAAGTCAAAAAGCTGATTACGTGTGGCTTTGTTCGTGAAGAACAACACCCAGATTGGGTGGCCAATATTGTTCCTGTTATGAAGAAGAACGAAAAAGTCCGAGTTTGTATAGATTACCGAGATCTTAATACGGCTTGTCCAAAAGATGAATTTCTACTTCCAATTACTGATATCATGATAGACAATACATGTGGTTTTGAACGCATGTCTTTCATGGACGGATTCTCAGGATACAATCAGATCAAGATACATCCAGAAGATGAGAAGCACACCGCTTTTCGTACACCTCTTGGGGTCTATTGTTATACAGTTATGCCGTTTGGTCTTAAAAACGCCGGTGCCACGTATCAACAGGCTATGAGCAATATCTTTCAAGAACATCTACGGAAGATAGTTGAATGCTATATAGATGACATCGTTGTTAAAAGTCGATCAAAGGATGATCACATTCAAGACTTAAGAACAGTATTTGAATTGATGCGTCAGCATCAATTGAAAATGAACCCTACTAAGTCTTTCTTAGGGATTTCCAGTGGCAAGTTTCTAGGATTTGTCATTACCTCTCAAGGTATCCATGTTGATCCTGACAAGGTTAAAGCAATTCTTGAAATGCGTCCTCCTCGTAATCTGAATGAACTCCGTGGCTTTCAGGGCCGTATTGCTTATATCAGAAGATTTATATCTAATCTTTCTGGGAGATGTCAACCTTTCTCCCGTCTATTAAAGAAAGGGGTATCTTTTGTCTGGGATGAAGCGTATCAAAAAGCCTTCAATGACATTAAGCAATATCTTACAAACCCGCCTGTTCTGGTACCTCCGGTGATAGGAAGACCATTTTTGCTATATGTTCGGGCCTTGGATCATTCACTTGGCGCTCTTTTGGCATAGAAAAGTGATATGGGTCATGAACAAGCAATATATTATCTGAGCAGAATGATGGTCGGAGCCGAACACAGATATACTCCTGTGGAAAAGGAATGTCTAGCTTTGGTTTTTGCCGTCCAAAAGACAAGGCATTATGTCACTGGACAGACTATTCATATCATCTCCAGAATAAATCCCATTTGGCTATTGATGAGGAAATCGAGCATTCTTAATTCCAGATTAGCTACCTGGGCGATGTTGCTCACTCCTTATGATATGATTTATGTGCCTCAAAAATCAGTGAAGGGCCAAGCGTTAGCTGATTTCTTAGCTGCTCATCCTATACCTGAAACTTTAAAGTTATATGAAGACATTCCAGACGAAGTAGTGGATTGTAACATGACTTTGAAGAATGATATATGGCAATTATATTTTGATGGAGCATCACGAGTGGGACCTAAAGGCAATATTGTCTCTGGGGTAGGAATTGTCTTGGTTTCTCCTGACAAAATGGTCGTATACCGTGCCTATTCTCTTAATGAGCCATGCTCTAACAATGTAGCAAAATATAATGCTCTATTGATTGGTCTCCAAGTAGCAAAACAATTGGATATTGAATTCTTAGAGGCTTATAGAGATTCTCAATTGATCATTAATCAAGTTAGAGGGACTTATGAAGTCAGAAATCCTGATCTCATCCCCTATCATCAAGTGGTAATCGAGTTGGTCCTATCATTCAAAGGATTCTTCATTGAATTTGTACCACATTCTCAGAATGTGGAGGCGGATGCTCTTGCCAGCTTAGCTGCAGACTTGGTTGTCCCAATCCGAAGGCAAAATACAATTACTTTGTTGGACCGAGACTTGTTCTGTGTGAAGAGTAATCTGCATATTGAACAAAGTTATGTTACAGAGGCAAGTTCCCAGCAGAAAGATTGGAGAACTCCATTCATTGATTATGCAGTTCATGGGATTTTGCCTGAAGATCCTAAAGAAGCTGCATCAATTAAGAGACGATCATTTCGATTCTATTATGATTCATCTTTACATATGCTATATCGTCGTTCATATGACGGACTCTTGCTGCGCTGTCTCTCAGAAAGTGAAGCCAAACAAACACTGCGTGAGGCTCATGATGGTGTCTGTGGTGCTCATCAATCGGGTCTAAAGTTGCAAGACCGCATTTGAAGAATGGGGTATTATTGGCCTTCTATGATAGCAGATGCTGTAGACTATGCCAGAAGATGTAAAGCATGTCAGATTCATGCTGATTTTATTCATCAGCCGTCTGAATTTCTACATCCTACAGCAGCCTCTTGGCCCTTCGAAGCTTGGGGTATGGATGTCATTGGTCCTATTAACCCTCCTTCTGTCAAAGGACATCGGTTCATACTAGCTATAACCGATTACTTTTCAAAATGGGCAGAAGCAGTCCCCCTTACAGAAGTGAAAACATCTAATATGATCAGTTTTATCAAGCACTATGTCATTTATCGTTTCGGGATTCCTCGACGGATAATTCATGACAATGGTCCACAATTTGCCAGTCAAGCATTTTTTCGATTCTGTGACAAGAATCGAATTCAAAATTTGGCTTCTACGGCTTATAATCCATCTGCTAATGGTTTGGCTGAAGCCTTCAATAAGACGATCATCAAACTTCTCAAAAAGTTTGTCTCTTCTAATAAACGTGATTGGAATGAGAAACTTGGAGAATGTTTATGGGCTTATCGAACAACAGTCCGGACTCCTACTGGTTTTACACCATTCTTATTAGTTTACGGATGCGAAGCTGTTCTTCCATTGGAAATCCAGATCCCTTCTCTACGAATAGCCATTGCTAATGAGCTAACTACAGAGAATAATGATCGCTTACGACTCCAAGAGCTTGAAGGGTTGGATGAGAAGCGTCTTCAAGCACAACAACACATTGAACTGTACCAAGCCCGCATATCTCGAAATTTTAATCGTAAAGTTAAGAAGAGGGTATTCAAAGTGGGCGAGCTCGTATTAGCTATTCGGAGACCGATGGTAATGACTCATAAAAGTAAAAGGAAATTCCAAGCAAAATGGGAAGGCCCTTATGTAATTGAGTCCGTGTTTTCCAATGGCGCCTATCGGTTGTCGAAACCCAATGGAGATCTACTCATGCTACCGATCAATGGCAAATTTCTTAAGAAATACTATGTATAAAAAGAGAAGATAGAACAAAAATAAAACTTCTTTTATTATTATTTTTGTTCAAAATAAAAGACTAAGGACGAGGGCCACTCCCTTCCTTATTGAATACATAGTCGGCCAAGGCATAGAAGGCGTCGTTTCCTGAACACATGAAAAATTTGCAGGCAGCCATCCTCGACGCTTCTTCTTCAGGAGTTTTTCCCTGGTTCTACTAAAAAAAAAGAATGTCTTCGGGTGGCTTAGGCGCAGAAGAGCTTCCACCTATTTCGATCGAGCCTGATGAGCCTGATGCAGGAGGCTCAACAGGGAACGTCTCAATGATGCCCTCGACTTTCTGGGAGACTTCATTCTTTCGCTGGGCATCCTCGGAAGACATTTCCAACAGAGGAGGAGAAATAAGAATGAAGGGTTACAAGCAATTCTCACTTATTTATGGAGGAGGATTACTAATGAACTATTCTTTGAAATTTAAAACGACTTTTCATTTCTGAAAAGGCTCGTCCATTCATGTTACCAGGTTCATCCATTTAATTATGGAATTTGAATCGTCCTTTCTGTTTCCAAGAAACACGCTGATTCATCCACCGCCTTGACATTTACGCTCACAACATCCGTCTTCCTAATCCCCAGCTACCAAGGTTTGGTTAAGCTGACTTCTTGTTTCCGGAGAAAGGGTTTTATATCTTCTATTTTTATCAATTGATTAGAAAGTGGGATTCACTATTTCTCATGTTTCCATGACCTCTGAATAAATATTAAATCTACTTTCTTTTTTCTATCTATCACTTCTATTTTGACCTCTGCATAGATATTAATCTAATTTTCTTTTGAGTTCATATATGCTATTATGTCCATATTACCTCTGATAGTATCATATACTCTAAAACAGAAAATAAGATTTTATTTATCTATCATGTCCATATTACATCCAGATAGATACAAATCATTGATCATAGAAAAAAATCATCATTTTCATTCCCATATCATCAAAAAGTCTATTACATTTCTTAGACTTTCTTACAAGTTACAATGGAAATCTTTTACATTCTTGGATTTTCATTCTATACACCAACAATAACCTAATAGAGATCTATTTCTTCTTTGATCCTCTTTGACGAGTTCGTTGTTGGTGGCAGTTCCTGACTGTCTGAGCCCCAGTGGCAATCAGAACAGCAGGAATCAAACTCTGGTCTTCTCTCTCAGACGAGAGGGGAACCCCAGAGTATGGCAGCCCAAAGGCGTGTTGCTGCCAATACAATTGGTGGATTAGTGGCGGCACCTCAAAGGAGGTAGGAATGTATCCAGCATTGGGATACGATTCCTAGTTCTGCCGTAAAAGGAACTCTACTACCCGATTTCTCGGGGTAGAGTTGACTCCACCATCCAACTCTCCGTGTATAAAGGCTCTTCCTACCAACAGAGGAAGACCCTTCTATCTCACGAAGAGTTCTGAGTTGTCTGATTTGCGCGTCAAAAGCGCATGAGCTCCCTGATGTTGATGTCAGAAGAACGCTCTTCACAATGTCAAAGTCACCAATGCCAGTTCTGGAAAAGCTGCTCAGCCAAACTTCTCCAGAAAATAACAAAGAAGAAGTGTTTTTAAACAGAAGTATTATCAGATGTGTATCAAACGCTAAACAGATCACAAGGCTTTTACGCTGGCGCTTCACAAAGGTTTTTACGCCAGTGATATGACAAGGCTTTTATGCCATTGCTTCAGCAAGGCTTTTACGCCGATGCGCTTCACAAAGGTTTTTACGCCAGTGATATGACAAGGCTTTTACGCCATTGCTTCAGCAAGGCTTTTACGTCGATGCGCTTCACAAAGGTTTTTACGCCAGTGATATGACAAGGCTTTTTACGCCATTGCTTCAGTAAGGCTTTTACGCCGGTGCGTCACAAAGGTTTTTTACGCCAATGCTTCAACAAGGCTTTACGTTCGTAAAATAGCTGTTTTCAAACAAAAATTCGAAGACAGATATTTGCTTACGATCGGACTTACCATTTGTGTCGAATGGTTTGGCTCTAATGGTGGCTGAATCTGTGTCTAATGACTGGGCATACAAAGGAACGCCGTTGGAAAGCTTCACCATCCTCATTTGTTGGAGAACAACATCACAGAAAGTTATCTTCAGAGGAATGAGTACGAGAATATATGAAATATTCTCGGCTATTTATAAAGGCCGAAGAAACTGTTGAGATGAGTCTATTTCGGGGGAAGATCCTATTTAAAGGCTCTCGTAACCACAAGACAGACGCCACGTGTCGGTTTGTTTCTTGGGAATGAACAACCATAGAAACAATCAAAATAAGTGTTGAACAGTTCTATCTACCAACAGACGAAGTCAACAGCAAAATTTTATTTATAAAGTGGGGAGTGGACCCCTACATATAAAAGAGGTGCAATACATGGAATATTATTTCTCTCCTTCGTTGGACTGACGAAGAGAGGCACCTAACTCACGCATGTTGTGAATCCCGGAGCGACGTATCAAATTCAAAAATGCTTCTGCATCTCATGAGCCCTCATATGCAGTCGGAAGACCACCATCGATGCGGCTGAAGACTGCTGGAGTTAATCCGAAGCACGCTACAAAGTTGCATGCTCGCTCAAAGTCAATCCTTGAGCCCGAAGCCTCTTCATTATTAGTCTCCTTCTTGGGCGCCATGTTACTATGGAGATGAACGACAAGAGTGAAGAATTTCTCCTCATTTATATGGTTAAATCAACTCTCCATATTCCTCTTTGGAAACTGCTCATTATAAATGCAAACTCGGGGAAGCGAAAAGGCATTCGAAAGTTTCGTAAAAAGAAATTCATTGTGACAATTAAGTGTTGACCGACACTATTGGAAATTACGTCGACTGTTGGACATCCCCGCTTTTACGCGGATGGCTGTTGCGTATCCCAAATTTTACGCTGGCAGATCAAATCACAACTTTTACGCTTCTGTTCAAAGTATTTCAAATGTTGGAGATATTTGAAAACTTTGAAGGGGGTCTTGTAGGAGCGTAAAAAGTGCTTCAAAGAAAGAGTCATCTCATTCATAAGTGATCTGCTTTACGCCTAGCAGAGCGGGTAATCTCTTTACGCCCAAAACTAGGCTAATCAATGTACGCCTAAGCAGGCTGATCATTTTACGCTCGGGTCTACACCCATAATTTTACGCCAAGGACAGAGCAGCCTCTTTTACGCTGGACAAAGCTGTCAAATCTCACATTTAATGCAAACTCTGACATGAAGATATTAATGATGGCATTTACCACAGAATTCAATGGAATTTGTCTTATACAAAGACGATTGTTGTCGTTTATGGGGATCGAGCTACTTTACGCTCACTGTATGGTTTCTTTTACGCATGGAGTTTTACATGAGTTCTTACGCTTATAAAACAATGTGTGCGTAAAGTTTATTTGAGCCATTTTACGCTCAAGGTTATTCGATAACCACTTTACACGGGGAACCTATGACAGAGCTATTTTACGTTCATCTCACTGTTTTACGATCAAAGGATGTTGGAGCTATTTTTACGCCCTATTCTTTCTGGCCAGTTTGGAACATGGTTTGCCTACATGGCCTTCATGCCACATATTTCGAAGAACGTGTGTACATGTATCCTATTCTTACTGAAATGATGGGACGCGTGTCAACATATGCAAAGGATGACTCTGATCATGCGTGGCAGTTGTTAGCGTAAAGACAGACTTTGATGCTCTTTTACGCACAGAAGCTCCAGTCTATAAATAGACTCATTTTTCTCAAAGACAAGAAGAGAGAGAGAACAGGAGAGAATACAGAGATCAGGGCTTCGAGATTTTGATTCTCTAGAGCATTCTTCTTCAACTTTTCTTCCAGAACAGAGTGAAGCAAAGCAGAAAAGCATTCGGCCTCGCCATCAGTGTCCAAGTGCGTCGATACCTTTCTGGTGACTTAGTTCTTCCAAGTTGTTCTACTTCAAGCAGTGATCTTCATCATCATCATATGGTCCAAGGAACAAAGTGATCATTTACGAATCAGACTTCCATAGCAATACTTTCCCAGAATCAAATTTGTACTTCTTGTACTTTTTCTCGTTTTATTTTCAAAATCCAACCTTTTGTTTGGCAATTTTGTTAAGTGAAACAGCAAGCTCCCGAAAAAATCTCTTGAACCTCCCAAGGCTGCTCTAGTCCTCACCGATGAAGAAATTGGAGAGTACATATTGGCTAATGTCGATGCTCCATCCCTTGATGATGTAATCCCTCGGGATAAGATCCCATATTTTATCAATAAGAGTGTCTTTCCATGTACACTCTAGATAATGCTCTACAGTCATTGCAAATACAAATAATAACTATGAGTCATATAAATCGATTCGTCCTATACCAAAGAGTCTGTTACATCACCAGCATCGGCTCAGTCTTCAGGAAGGTGCTGTCAGCCAACATGACATCCGTACATCCTTCAGAAGATAAAGACGATGACCAAATAGGAGAGTTCTTTAAAAAAGAACCCGGGGCTCGACGCCTAGGCGCGCAATGGGAGTCTTTCTTTGAATTACGAGAACTCCCTACCGAAGACGAAGCCGAGCAGATCGACCTTGGGGAGAGATCTTCATCCAAACCCATCTTCATCAACAAGAGCTTGGTGGGGGAGGACCGAGAATCCTTGATCCACCTGGTCAAAGAATATATTAACGTCTTCGCTTGGAGCTACAAAGACATGACGGGACTCCACCCACAAGTCGCAATACACAAGCTTAACATCTTACCTGACGGTAAGCCCGTTAAGCAGCAATAGCGGCGCTTCCGTCCTAACATCATGGACACCATTGACAAAGAGATCGACAAGCTCTTGGACAGCGGGTTCATTCATGAAGAACAATACCCCGACTGGGTAGCCAACATCGTTCTCGTCACCAAGAAGAACGGGAAGATCCGAGTCTGCATCGATTTCTGGGACCTCAACTCTGCATGCCCAAAGGATAAGTTCCTACTCCCAATCACCGACGTAATGATCGACAACACGTGTGGCTTCGAGCGTATGTCCTTTATGGACGGTTACTCAGGTTACAATCAGATTAAAATGTTCCCAGACGACAAGAAGTACACGTCGTTCAGAACTCCAAAAGGGGTTTACTGCTACACAGTAATGCCCTTTGGCTTGAAGAATGCAGGTGCCATATACCAACGAGCTATGAGCACCATCTTTCGTCAACACCTTCGCAAGACAGCTAAGTGCTATGTTGACGATATAGCCGTCAAGAGCCGTCTTAGGGGCGATCACCTACGAGACCTGAAGACAGTCTTCGACCTCATGCGGGCGCATCAGCTTAAAATAAATCTCGCTAAATCCTTCCTTGGGGTTTTAGTAAAAAGTTCTTGAGCTTCATCATCTCTGCGAAAGGCATTCATGTCGACCCCGAGAAGACTAAAGCCATCCTTGACATGGACCCTTCGAAGAACCTCAGAGAACTTCGAGGCCTACAAGGATGACTCGCCTACATCTGGAGGTTTATCGCGAACTTTTCTGGAGAATGTCAACCCTTCACCAAGCTTATGAAGAAGGGAGATTCTTACATCTGAATGGAAGAATTTCAAAAAGCTTTCGATGACATCAAAGCTTATCTGACAAGTCCCCCAGTCTTGGTGGTACCCGTCGAAGGAAAACCATTCTTTTTTTATGTCCGTGTAATGGACCATTCCCTTGGTGCTTTGTTGGCCCAGAACAACGAAGCAGGCCATGCGCAGGCCATCTACTACCTCAGCAGGACGATGGTTGGGGCCGAACACTGGTACAACCCCATAGAAAAAGAGTGTCTAGCCTTGGTATTTGCCATCCAGAAGACTCGTCACTATGTCTCGGGACAAACAATCCATGTCATCTTCCGAGTCAATCCACTCAGAATTCTCATGACAAAACCGGGAGCGCTAATCTCTCGGTTGGCTATGTGGGCGATATTGACACCTATGACATGGTATTCGTACAGCAAAAGGCTATCAAGGGCCAAGCATTGGCTGACTTCCTAGCCGCGTACCCAATCCCGAAATTGTCCAGTCTCTACGAAGGTATTCCCGATGAGGTACAAGAAGCAAACATTACCGAAGAAAGCCCAGTCTAGCGGATGTTCTTCGATGGTGCTTCCAGATCAGGCCCTAAAGGCCAAATTATCGCAGGAGTGGGGGTGGTCTTAATCTCTCCCGACAAACTGGTCATCCAGCGTGCCTATTCTCTTTCAGAGCCGTGCTCCAACAATGTTGCGGAGTACAACGCCCTCATCATGGGGCTTCAGTTAGCAAGACAGCTGGGGGTGGACTACCTTGAATCTTACAGCGACTCAAGGCTCGTCGTCAATCAAGTCCAGGGACAATATGAGGTCCGCCATAAATACCTCATCCCCTATCACAAAGCAGCGCTGGACATCATCTCAACCTTTGCAGAATTCTTCATAGAGCATGTGCCTCGGCTGCAAAACTTGGAAGCTGATGCTCTGGCCGACCTTGCAGCCTCATTGGCTGCACCCGTTGGGACTCAACACTTCGTTACGGTGAAGGGTCCGGACTTGGTTTGCCCCAAAAATAATCTGTGCATGCGGACAACTCATGCCATGTTCATGGACCCTGGCATCAACGTCAAAGACTGGAGGTTCACATTCATCGACTTTGCTGTCTATGGAATCTTCCCGGAAGACCCGAAGGAGGCAGTCTCAGTCAGAAGGCGCTCCCTCCGATTTTATTATGATACAGCCTCCAAATTGTTGTACCGATGCTCCTACGACAGACTTCTCCTTCGATGTATATCTAACGAAGAAGCCGTCGAAGCTCTTCGAGAAGCTCATGACGGAACGTGCGAAGCTCATCAACCAGGTCCTAAGCTACAGGACCGACTCCGACGTATGGGCTATTATTGGCCCACCATGATGGCCGACACTATCAAGTATACAAAGAAGTGTCGTGCTTGTCAGCTGCACGTCGACTTCATCCACAGACCGTTAGAGCCTCTACACCCGACAGTTGCCTCTTGGCCATTTGAAGCCTGGAGCATGGATATAGTGGGGCCTATTACTCCTCCTTCGTCAAGGGGACACCGCTTTATCCTGGCAATCACCAAATATTTCTCTAAATAGGCGAAAGCAGTACCTCTCACAGAGGTGAAAAGCTCAAAAGTGATCAGCTTCATCAAACATCACGTCATCTACCATTTTGGGTTACCTCGAAGGATTATCCATGATAATGACCCACAATTTATCAGCCATGCGTTTAGTAGGTTCTGTGACAAGAACCGTATTCCGAACGTGGCATCAACCGCTTATAATCCGGCAGCGAACGGATTGGCCAAAGCTTTTAACAAAACCATCGTCAAGCTACTCAAAAATGTTGTGTCATCCAACAAGCGCGACTGGAACGAGAAGCTCGGTGAATGCCTTTGGACCTATCGCACAATGGTACAGACCCCGACGGGTAACACACCATTCTTCTTGGTTTACGGGAGCGAAGCAATGCTACCTTTGGAGATTCAAATACCCTCCCTATAGGTGGCGATCACAAATTAGTTAACGGAAGAAGACAATCAACGTCACCGTCTGCAAAAGTTGGAAGCGCTGGACGAAAATTGCCTCTTGGCTCAACAGCGCATCGAACTTTATCAAGCCCGCATATCACAGGCTTTCAACAAAAGAGTCCGACATAGGACTTTCCAAGTGGGCGACCTGGTTCTGGCAGTCAGGGGACCGATGGTGATGACTCACAAAACACCGAGAAAGTTTAAACCCAAATGGGAAGGACCCTTCATCATAGAGACGGTATACTTAAACGGTGCTTATCGTCTTGCTCAAGCTAATGGAGACTTGTTCATGATGTCCATCAATGACAAGTTTCTGAAAAAGTACTATTCTTGACCTCCGTCGAGAACGTACTTCCTCTCTCCAGAGAGATGACTGGTGAACTTGACCAAACCAAGTTCACATCCCTTCTTTGACAAATCATATGCTTCTGGAACCCAGCCGTTTCGTTGCATTCTATCCCCAATAGAGGGACAACCATGTCCATATCACCTCTGAGTTGCCTCTCTACACCTCATCAAGCAGGATCCTGTACCGTGTAAGATCATGCTTAAGTCAATGTTTACCACGTCCACTGTCACGCCCCAGAACCAGAATACTGGAGAACGGGGGAATGACTCAGCCAGCTACGTATTACGGGTAGATGAATACCGTATAATACGATCAATGCTGTCTAATAAGACGAGGGGGTACATACTACATAAAAGTCTCACTATGGTTACTTCACATCTATTGTCTTAATTATTCAAATAAGAAACAGAAATAGAGAACATGTGAGATAAAGCAGTAAGGCGTCCCAAACGCTCAGTCAAAATGTTCTTAATATCTGGCTTTACAAAACACAGCCAGATGATGTAGTAAGTATACACAATTATTATCAGCTGTAGCCTGACTTAGTTACAATTATGCAAAAAGTAGATACAAGATAATCCGACTAACATGTCGGTGCCAAACGGCAAAGTATAAAGTAATTCACAAAATGAGTGGGGAAGTAAGAAACCCACTCGAGTCCTCCTGCGATCATCCCTCTAGTATTGACCATCTTGGAGGTAGAAGTAAGCTGGATCCTCGGGGATCGGCTCTAAATCTGGCCATACAAAACCAGAGAGGTTAGACCTCTAATAGCAAGTACCGCAAGAGAGCACGATATGAGGAACGAAGCCAATAACAAGAGAATATGATAATAGATCTCTGCTATCTACTAGGATTCACATAACATCACGACACTTCGAACCAACCTCCCAACCAAACAATGACAGAATTTGGCTCGTCATGTCCTGACATTCTGATCATCTCAGTTAGGTAACAGAGTAGATACAGTACACAAACAAATCAATTTAAACGGCCATGCAACTACTACGGCTTGCTACTATGAGTCCCAAGTTATCCTGGAATTATGCAATAAAGGATTCCTCAGTTCTTACTATGTGCAAGCAAGGCTAGTTTACCCAGTCAATCAACTGCGCCAATCATGAATTAGACGAGTCCCAGCGGGACGCCCGTCATCAATATACAATATACAATAGATAATATAACCAGATACCGCTCCCTGCCCGTGTAGCAGATTTGCAGTATCTGTGGGGACCAATCGGCCTGTCGGGCACTACTAGTCCCAAGAGGGCTGCCATATAAGAACTCGAGAATCCATTCTCTCCATGTAATTATTATTTTATTTAACTTAATAGTCTCTACGTTGAGTGAAGTCCCATGCCGTGGGTCATGGTCATTCAAATGAGTACTTTCGTACGGGATACGATATGCACAACTCTACAACGATACCAGTGCGGTCAGGTTGTAAGTCTTACATAGCGTAATACAACAATCAAAACTAACCACGGAGTAATCATGTCTTGACCATAAAGTACACATATTGTTTTTGTAAGGTAAATAAATAACTAAATAAAATAAATAAATAAATAAATAATTTGAAGCCTGCATGTGCCTGTATGTCAATATTCGAAATTAGCCAGTCGATTGCAATAGTTCATAGTTAATATGAATGTGTCTCATTCATTCAATTCAATAAGATGACTAACCAGTCTCTTAGTTCCAACCAGGAACGCATGATCAATTATTAAATTCAGATATCAATCCTTGTTTATTAATGCCAAGATAACAATCAATGTAAATTACTATAAAGATGCCAACTAATGCTAATAAATGCCAAGACAATTAATCAATGTCAATCAGTGTCAATTCAGGACAAGAATCAGCCAAAAAGGCATTAGAGCCGGCTCACGAGACTTGGGTTTCATGCGGCCGGGAATGAATAAGTTACATGCGGCTGGACAAGGGTAATTCCATGCGGCCAAGTCAGCAAGCCTTATGCGGCTAGAAACTAAAGGGGTCTCATGCGGCTAATTAAGTCAGGGTCCCTATGCGGCTAGGGTAAGTCATGCAGCTCATGCGGCTGAGAATGGTCAGCGCCATGCGGCTGAGAAGACACGCAGCTCATGCGGCTGAGAATGGTCAGCGCCATGCGGCTGTGGATTAAACTGAGTCCATGCTGCTGAGACATATATATATATATATATATATATATATATATATATATATATATAAACTTCATGCGGTCGGAAAGTCGACGATTCATGCGGCTAATTAAGCCCAAGCTTATGCGGCTAAGAATGTGACAATTCACATACGGCTGCGGGACTAAATGCATATGCGGCAGATAAGTCTCATGTAACTAATTAAGGCCATGCGACTAGCTAAGCTCATGCGGCTGAGAATGACTTGCCCTATGAGGACTCATGCAGTCAAGTACTGGCATGCGGCCAGGATCTGTTCTTCTTCTCCGAATTTCCTAAGGATAGAACCATGGAAACCATTGCTTCCAAGCTCTCTAAATCCTTCATTCTAAGCCCAAATCTGAACTTCTATAAGTCAAAATGGGGTAGAACAAAATTTTCTACAATATGGAACCATCAAAACTTAAAGATAACAAAGTTTACTAGATCAAAACCTAAGAAATCCGAATATGCACAAAACTTAGATCTACAAGAAATGAACCATGGAAATTGAAATTGCTAAGTACTAAAGAGGCTCAAAATCAAGTAAAGAAGATGATGGAACAATAATAGTGGTGATCCATCAAAAAGCAAGTTGGCACTTGCCTTGGCGGCTAGTAGGTGGGGGAGGAGTTATGAGGAAGAATGAGATTAATGGTAAAGTAATGAAGAGAGAGAAAGGGGATGGCTTTAAATGAAAGGGGTGGTGGTAGGTGGGGGTTGTTTCGGTTCACGATGAACCAACTTAACTAAACCAATCCAAGCCGAACCCAAAGTATAGCTAAAGTAAGGTATAAAAGCAGGAAATAAAATACGGAAATAAAATTACAGAAAATTAATTTAGCATGAAATTAAAGGGATTTAATTACAGAGCAATACATGATAAATATTAAATAAATATATTCCAGCAGTACATGTATTTAGAATACGTATTTCGGGAACGGAAAGTGACATCTCTACTCTTCTTAGAAAAATTTCGTCCTCAAAATTTTAAATCAAAGCAGGATAGGAACATCGGAGCTAAACTAATCTAAGTACAAGCAATTGAGTAAGCAATCATTCTACAATGACAATAGCAAGTAACATAGCTATGTTTAACTATCGACGACACCAAGCAATTCTACCCATAAGGTGACAAGCATGAGGTGTTAAGATAATCAAGGTATACAGAAAGAGATATACCTTGTGAGTCAAACAGGTGCGGATACCGTGATCGGATATCATCCTCACGTTCCCATGTTGACTCCCCTAAAGATTGATGACCCCAAGCAACCCGGACAAGGCTAATTGTTCGGTTCTTGAGTATCTTTTCTCTTCGGTCCAAAATGGACACAGGCTGCTCCTCGTAAGACAAGTTGGTACCAACAACCAGCTCAGAATGATCAAGGATATGGCTTGGGTCTGATATATACCTACGTAACTGAGATACATAGAACACGTCATGCACCTCTCGTAACGAAGGTGGAAGGGATAAACGATAAGCAACATCGCCTACCCTATCAAGGATAACGAATGGTCCTACGTATCTCGGACTCAACTTTTCAGGAACGCCAAATCTAATGACCCCACGGGTAGGTGAGATCTGCAAGAACACGTGGTCCCCAACAGAAAACTCTAGCAGCCTACGATGCTGGTCCGCCCAATGACGATGCCGATCCTGTGCAACTCGAAGTCGCTCTCTAATTCTTTTAACCACTTCAACTGTCTAAATAATCAATTATGGGCCTAGCATCTTCCTCTCCCCGATATCATCCCATGCTAGTGGCGACCTACACTTCTTACCATATAGTGCTTCAAATGGCGCCATCTGGATGCTGACTTGATAACTGTTGTTGTATGAGAATTCGACTAAGTGCAAGTGGCTCTCCCAAGATCCTCCAAAATCTAAAGTGCAAGCTCGCAACATATCCTCTAAAGTCTGAATCGTCCTTTCTGATTGCCCGTCCGTCTGTGGATGGTAAGCCGTGCTAAATCTTAACTTGGTACCCAGACTATGATGTAAGCTCTTCCAAAAATGTGATATAAAACGGGTATCTCTGTCTGATACAATACTGACAGGGACTCCATGATGCCTGACTATCTGTTGTATATACAACTCTGCCAACTTTTCTGTAGATTGCCCTACTCTGAAAGGAAGAAAGTGTGCTACCTTCGTAAGCCGATCTACTATCACCCAAATGGCATCTTTACCACTTGGTGACCTCGGTAAACCGGTCACAAAGTCTATTGTAATATATTCCCATTTTCATTCCGGGATAGGAAGCGGTTGTAATAACCCAGCTGGCCTCTGCTGTTCTGCCTTCACTTGCTGACATATCAAGCAACGGGAAACAAATCTATCTATCTCCCTCTTTATTCCATTCCACCAGAAGTGCTGCTTGATATCTTGGTACATCTTGGTCCCTCCAGGATGTATAGAATACTGAGAACTGTGAGCTTCTGTCATAACTTTCTGTCTAATATCTCCACTAGGTATACATAGATGCGATCCAAACCTAAGGGTACCATCTTCATGAATTTGCATCTCCTTCCTGAGTCCTGACTCACATTATGTCCTAAGCTTCTGAATCCTTGGGTCCTGTTCCTGAGCTGCCTTGATCCTATCTACCAAGTCAGATTGGACTTGTAGACTTGCCAGAACTCCTACATCACTAGAAAGTATAACTTCTATGCCCATCTCCTGAAGATCTTCTAAAATGTGCTTCTGCATTGTCAACATAAATGCGCTGCCTCTCCTGCTAAGAGCGTCTGCTACCACATTAGCCTTGCCTGGATGATACTGAAGCTCCATGTCATAATCCTTGATTAACTCTAGCCATCTTCTCTGCCTCATGTTCAGCTCCTTCTGAGTAAAGATGTACTTCAGACTTTTATGGTCTGTGTACATGTCTACTCGATCACCATATAAGTAATGCCTCCATAGCTTCAAAGCAAATACTACTGCCGCCAACTCTAAGTCATGAGTTAGGTAATTCTTCTCGTGGTCTTGAAGTTGCCTAGATGCATATGCTATCACCTTTCCGTGCTGCATGAGGACACATCCAAGTCCTTTACCTGACGCATCACAATATACAGTAAAACCTCCGGGTCCAACTGGCAATGTAAGAATAGGCGCTGATATCAACTTCTGCTTCAGATTCTCAAATGATGCCTGGCATTCTGCCGACCAGACGAATGGTACATCCTTCCGTGTCAAGCGGGTCATGGGTGCTGAAAGTCTTGTAAAGTCTGATACGAACCTTCTGTAATATCCTGCCAATCCTAAGAAACTCCGTACGTCAGCTACGATCTTGGGTAGTGGCCAACTCTCTACTGCTTCTACCTTTTTGGGATCCACTGCTACTCCAGCTCCTGATACGATGTGTCCCAAAAATGAAATGTGGTCCATCTAGAACTCACACTTACTGAGCTTGGGATACAACCGGTTCCCCCTTAAAACTTGTAACACTTTCTTGAGGTGGTCTTCATGCTCCTCTTCACTAGCAGAATATACGAGAATGTCGTCGAGAAACACTACGACAAAGTAATCTAAGTATGGCATAAAGATGTGGTTCATCAAATCCATGAATATTGCTGGAGCATTGGTCAAACCAAACGGCATTACTAAGAATTCATAATGCCCATACTTCTACCTGAACGTTGTCTTGAGAATATCTTCCTTCCGAACCCTCACTTGATGGTACCCTGAACGAAGATCTATCTTGGAAAAAACTCTAGCTTTGCTCAACTGATCAAACAAGTCGTCGATCTTGGGTAATGGGTACTTGTTCTTTACTGCTGCCGCGTTAAGCTTCATGTAGTCAATGCACAATCTGGATGATCCATCCTTCTTTCCCACAAGTACCACTGGTGCTGCCTATGGTGATATGCTAGCTTAGATGAACTTTTTCTCCTTCAATTCCTCTATGTGCTGATACACCTTGGCCTGCTCTGAATCCGCCATTCTGTAAACTCGATCTGATATCAGTTTAGTTCCAGGTACCAATTCTATGCTGAACTCAATATTCCTAACCGGTGGTAGACCTAGAAGTTCTTCAGAAAATACGTCCAGAAACTCTTCAACTACCTTCGGAACTTGAACTTCTTCCATTGCTGTTACTACTCCCTGCTCTTGCTGAGTTGCCTCTGATCTGACTAAGGTGAACCGCTTTATGACCTGGAATATCAAAAGATACACTCCCTCTACGACAATCTATTATCGCATGACTGTCTTTCAGCCAGTCCATGCCTAAGATAACGTCAAAATTTCCAACAGGAAATTCTATCAACTGGACGGGTAAGGAATGCCCGCAAACTACAATGCTATATGCTAAAATAACTCTACTAACTCCTACGACCCATTGCCAGTGAGTATATTCAACCTCCCTGGCAATGCCTCGAACTCCATTCCTAGCCGTGTCGTAAATTATGCAGATATAAATGAATATGATACTCCCGAATCAAATAATGCTACTACGGGATATGAGACGACGAGAATGTTACATGCCACAACATCTTCAGATGCTAATGCCTCTTCCAAGGACAGTGTGAATGCCTGCCCTCGACCTCCTTGCTGGTTCCCATGCTGTGGCCAAGCCTGGTGCTGCTGCTGGCCCCTTCCTTGATGATGTTGGAGTGGTCTATGCTGGTGTTGCTGTATCGATGGTCCCTGCTGCCGAAACATCTGAGCCTGTGTCATGAACGGGCGCTGTGCCAACGATCTCTCTGCTACCGCTGGTCCTCGATACTGTCCTGCCCCTGGTGCTGACAGAGCAGAAAACTGTTGTACTAGTCCTCCTAACCTCGAATTCATGGGACATGTGGTAACCCGATGATCTGGGTTTCCATATATCAAATACAGTCCGTTCAATGCCTGACACACATCTCTAGTGTATCCTACCTTCCCACAATAAGTGAAGCCCGCTGGGGGTTGCTGGTTCTTCTTCTGTTGCTGCTGCTGCTGCCAGAGTGGTGGTGCTGGCCCTCGTATTGCCACATCGTGAATGCGAATGCCAAAGGATGGTGCTATTGTTCGGGGCGCTGTTCCCTCTCCTCCTTCAATCTGACTGTGGGATCTCTTCTGACCCCCAGTCCTTGCCATGATCCTCTGAATGGTGATCTCATGCCTTCGGGTTACCGTCAATACCTCATCACAAGTCTGGTAATTGTGTCCCTATATCAATTGCAAGAGTTCAAGATGAAACCCTTGCTGAAACCTCATAGCCCTCTGGCTTTTCGTTGCTACCATCTCTGGGGCGAACCTACGCAATCTGCAGAACTTCGCTGCATAAGCATCTACCGTCTTGCCGGCCTGCTTGAGGTTGATAAACTTCTGTTGTAGCTCAAACTGTACCACAACTATATAGTACTTCGTCTTGAACCTTGTTGTGAAATCGTCCCAAGCAACAGGACGTCTGATGCCTACTTCTTCTGATTTCCACCAATCACGTGCAAGATCTTGAAGTAGCAACTTCACCTGATCCACACGTTCTTCTGCCGGTACCTTAGCTGTCGTCAGAATAGCCTCAATATCCTTAAGCTATGCATCTGCTAAGATGGCATCCTCCGTGCCCTCGAAACGGCGGGGGTTGAACTTGCAAAATCTGGTTGATGCTCCTGAATCCGGCCTTGTCCCTCTTTCCAAAGCTGTCTACAACCCTTGGTTGAGTAGTACGTTCTGCTCTTGCAACTGAGCTTGCATGCGCTGCTGGGCTAACATCTGGTGTTGCTGAGTAGCCATCATCCCTCTCATAATTTCCAGAAGGGCCGGTGTATCCATTTCTGCAGGGGTAGGTAGAACTGTTGGTGGTGGTGGAACATCCGTATACTGCGATCCAGCTGCTGCTTCCACTATCACTTCTTCTTGGATAGTCTCTTGAGTTAGTACCGGCCCTTGTTGCTGATCCACATGGTCAGGTTGTCCATGCTGCCCTTGTTGTTGTTGCCCAGCTCTGACAGGTGCGAACGAAGTGCCCCTAAGAAAATGGACAAGAGAACAATCAAACGACCGGACATGAAGGATCAATGAAGTCAAGGGATACTGGAATGTCAAGCTGGAGTTAAGAATCAACGAATTATGAGATCAAGGGGGAACACGTATGATTGAGACATCCTATTAAAATACCCTACAAGTCTGAAATCAGACCTGCATGGGCCACCACTAAAACCTTGTCATGCCCCAGTACCAGAATACTGGAGAGCGGGGGAATGACTCAGCCAGCTACGTATTACGGGTAGATGAATACCGTATAATACGATCAATATTGTCTAATAAGACGAAGGGGTGCATACTACATAAAAGTCTCACTATGGTCACTTCACATCTATTGTCTCAATTATTCAAACAAGAAACAGAAATAGAGAACATATGAGATAAAGCAGTAAGGCGTCCCAAATGCTCAGTCAAAATGTTCTTGATATCTGGCTTTACAAAACATAGTCAGATGATGTAGTAAGTATACACAATTGTTATCAGTTGCAGCCTGACTTAGTTACAATTATGCAAAAAGTAGATACAAGACAATCCGACTAACATGTCGGTGCCAAACGGCAAAGTATAAAGTAATTCAACAATCAAAACTAACTATGAAGTAATCATACCTTGACCAAAAAGTACACATGCTATTTTTGTAAGGTAAATAAATAACTAAATAAAATAAATAAATAAATAATTTAAAGCCTGCATGTGCCTGTATGTCAATATTCGAGATTAGCCAGTCGATTGTAATAGTTCATAGTTAATATGAACGTGTCTCATTCATTCAATTCAATAAGACGACTAACCAGTCTCTTAGTTCCAACCAGGAACGCATGATCAATTATTAAATTAAGATATCAATCCTTGTTTATTAATGCCAAGATAACAATCAATGTAAATTACTATAAAGATGCCAACTAATGCTAATAAATGTCAAGACAATTAATCAATGTCAATCAGTGTCAATTCAGGACAAGAATCAACCAAAAAGGCATTAGAGCCAGAGTTCATGCGGTTCGCGAGACTCGGGTTTCATACGGCCGGGAATGAATAAGTTACATGCGGCTGGACAAGGGTGATTCCATGCGGCCAAGTCAGCAAGCCTTATGCGGCTAGAAACTAAAGGGGTCTCATGCGGCTAATTAAGTCAGGGTCCCTGTGCGGCTAGGGTAAGTCATGCAGCTCATGCGGCTGAGAATGGTCAGCGCCATGCGGCTGAGAAGACACGCAGCTCATGCGGCTGAGAATGGTCAGCGCCATGCGGCTGTGGATTAAACTGAGTCCATACGGCTGAGACATATATATATATATATATATATATATATATATATATATATATATATATATATATATATATATATATATATATATATATAACTTCATGCGGTCGAAAAGTCGACGGTTCATGCGGCTAATTAAGCCCAAGCTTATGCGGCTAAGAATGTGATAATTCACATACGGCTGTGGGACTAAATGCATATGCGACAGATAAGTCTCATGTAACTAATTAAGGCCATGCGGCTAGCTAAGCTCATGCGGCTGAGAATGACTTGCCGCATGAAGACTCATGCGGTCAAGTACTGGCATGGGGCCAGGATCTGTTCTTCTTCTCCGAATTTCCTAAGAACAGAACCATGGAAACCATTGCTTCCAAGCTCTCTAAATCCTTCATTCCAAGCCCAAATTTGAACTTCCATAGGTCAAAATGGGGTAGAACGAAATTCTCTACAACATGGAACATCAAAACTTAAAGATAACAAAGTTTACTAGATCAAAAACCTAAGAAATCCGAAAATGTACAAAACTTAGATCTACAAGAAATGAACCATGGAAATTGAAATTGCTAAGTACTAAAGAGGCTCAAAATCAAGTAAGAAAGATGATGGAACAATAATAGTAGTGATCCATCGAGAAGCAAGTTGGCACTTGCCTTGGCGGCTAGTAGATGGGGGAGGAGTTATGAGGAAGAAGGAGATTAATGGTGAAGTAATGAAGAGAGAGAAAGGAGATGGCTTTAAATGAAAGGGGTGGTGGTAGGTAGGGGTTGTTTCGGTTCACGATGAACCAACTTAACAAAACCAATCCAAGCCGAACCCAAAGTATAGCTAAAGCAAGGTATAAAAGCAGGAAATAAAATGTGAAAATAAAATTGCAGAAAATTAATTTAACATGAAATTAAAGGGGTTTAATTACAGAGCAATACATGATAAATATTAAATAAATACATTTCAGCAGTACATGTATTTAGAATACGTATTCCGGGAACGGGAAGTGACATCCACATCACCTCTGAGTAAACATTTCATACAAACAATCCCTGTGTTGTTGTACTATAGAACATCTACGTCCATATTACCTCTGAATTGTTCTATAAACACACACAGAGTCCACTCCTACCACGTCCATATTACCTCTGAGTAGGAAAACTCCACCATTTTAGTCCATATTTACCATGTCCATATTACCTCTGAGTAAATATGTTGGCTCTCTCTCTCAACTTATCATCCGTACCTAAAAACTAAGGTACGCCAAGGGTGATAAGTCCACAAAATTTTAGTTCGTCACAAGAAACGAATAAAGCAAGAGTTCCTTTATTTCTTCATCCAACAAAGATTACATCAGCATTGGAATGGAACAAAAGCAAAAGCTACATCTCAGAAAGGGAATAAAGATTAGAGACAATAAAAAGAAAAATCGACTTTGGCCTCAGCAAAGACCACAGTCAGACGATGAACCCCAACAGCCAGAGATCGTAGTTACGTTGAGGCATGTAACACTCCCTCAACCATTTCGCATATGAAGGCTCGAACTGGTTGAGGTCCTCTTCAGAGACAGGAGTGTCAGGACTCCCGGTACTGCTACCTTCCGGCGCCAATTCCTCCTTAACAATGGCCTCGGCTTTCGAAATTACTTCATCGTCAAATTGCCGTCGGTTCTTCACCTCCTTCTTAATTTACACCTATCGTTTGACAAAAGGAAGCGGTGTCTCCTCCTTTACAAAGGCCTCTGTCTTCGACGTGGAACCTGCAAACAGGACCAAAGGGAGAATTCAGTACGCACCAAAGGCGTATTAGCAACCTGACGCAACGTCGGGGTCGAAACCCATGCACACAGATCAGATTCTAGCTTCGGCGCATCATCAGGACCTAAGTCCATGCAAGTCAGCTAAAAGGGCTTCGGCGCATCATCAGGACAAAATTTCCTGCACGTCAGCCAAAACACATCGATATGAGGTAACTCATCTGCAGTCGGGTCACCCCAACATTACTGCAACAAAGACCAAGGCAAGAGAACACCCACCGAACACCTCCGGAAGATCGTTGACGTGTGTCACCAAAACGACGGAAGCGTCCTCCACGTCAACCTCCATGGGCTCCTTGCCTCGGCCAGCAGCACCGCGGGGAGTCTTGGCAGCCATTTTTCGAAAGGACTAAAGGTTCTCGAAGAAGAAGGAGAAAAGAGCTCTGAGGAAGAAGAAAGATTTGGCAGAAAGTAGAAGACTCTCTCTCCTCATATAAGCCCCTGTTTTTCAAAAATTATTTGATTAGTGTTAATTAGCTTTTTATGTCATTTTTAGCCTTAAAATATTTATTATAATTTTTAGAAATTTTTCTAGAATTTTTAAATGAGTTTTAAATGAGTTTTAAATGAGTTTTAAATGCTAAAATGTCATTTTATAATTTTCTAAAATGTTTTTAATGCATTTTGTAATTTATTAAATTGTTTAGATATCAGTTTGCAATTTCCTATTTGTTTATGCAAATTCTATTTGCATATAATAGCTGCGGGAGGGGATTTACAAATTTTATTTGCATTATTTAAATGTTAGGGCTTTTGTGTAATAATCTAAACTCTAGGGGCCCTATTGCTAAATCGCCGTCACCCCCTCCCCCACGACCTCGGCCACCTGGCCCCGACGACCAGCTGCCATTTTCGGCCAGCGCACAGCCCCCGACCGACTCAACCAGCCTATAAAACCCCCCCCTTCTTCCCCAGACCGAGCCCTAACCCTAAGCCACCACCACGACCACCCCCGACCACCGTAGAGCTTCTTCTCCGGCGAAAACCCTAGGTCATAAACCCTAACTCCGGCGTACCCTAGCGCCGCCTCCCTGACCATCGTCGTCGGTCGCCACCACCGCCATTCGACGCGTCGCGGCGAGACGACCGCAGCGCCACTGGAGTGCCACCGTCCCGACGCCTCCTCCGCCCAGTCGCCGCCTCGAAAATCGCTCGACTTGGACACGTACGTGTCATCTACCCCTCCCCTCCCGTGTCCTGTTGTGTCTCGTTCTCACGCACAGGACTCGCCTACACACGACAACTCTAAGGGTAAGTGCGGACACGGCAAACACGTGTCGTACGTGTCATAAATAAACCCGACACATGGACTCCTGTGTCCCTAACTGTCCGGACACAGGATCGATTTTATTATTTTTTTATGTATAATGTTTAACCTAAACCTAAATAAAACTAATCTAAGCCTAACCCTAACACAACCCTCGGGCTGAACCCCTGGCCAACCCGACCCGACTTAACCCCTCCCCCCCCCCCCCCCCCCCCCGCGCGCACGCTCTCTGGCTCGAGTTCGAGCCCCCCTTACTGCGTTTATTTCTTTTTCTTTTCCTTTTTCCTTTTCTGTTTTCTATTATATTATATATATATATATATATATATATATATATATATATATATATATATATATATATATATATATATATATATATATTAGTATATATATATATGTATATACTGTATATTGGCACTATTTTTATATATGTATATATATTTTTATAGTTAGTAAATTTATATATATATATATATATATATATATATATATATATATATTTGTATTTATATACATATGTATATATTTTCATGTGTATATATATTATTATATATATATTAATATATATATATGTATACAATATTTGTATATGTATATATACTTTATAATTAAGTATTTTCTTATATATATATATATATATATATATATATATATATATATATATATATATATATATATATATATATATATACTTTTAACATATGTATGTATATATTCATTTTTTATAATTTTACCTTATTAAAATATTAATATTTATTTTGCACTTTTACCAATTTATATTTTAGTGTATTTAAATTACTGCAACCATTTGGTGTCCAAGCCTAGCATGGGTTTTTGGGCCCAAATGTGTTTTCACACATTCAAGACATGTACAAGTCATATTGGACTTAATTCATGGCCTTGGGTCCTGTATTTGAACTTTGGTTCAAATTATGTACATGGACAAAATACGCAGATAATTAATTATTTAATTTCAATTGTGTGCAATGCTGTTTTTGATTTTCTAAAAATACTTAAAGTACTGTTAAAATTCTGGAAAAATAGTATTTAGATACTATGTTAATTTAGCTAATTTAGTATAATTTTTATAGTATTCAATTTATAGTTTTGCCACTAGTTTGGCATATGAAACCAAAAATTATTTTCTGTATACTTAGGAAAACTGATTTTTATAAAATACTTGTACTGGTTAATAAATTCCAAAAAAATTATAATAAATTTATATAATTAACAAGGATCTTTTTGGTACTTTATTTTATGTAAAAATAAGCTTTTTGTCTATCTCAAAAATTGTTAAAACCCAATGATCATTTGATTTATTTATTGATTAATTACGACTTGTAACTTTTTTTATTACTTTGAGTTTTAGCCGTGTTGAACCTCACCCCTCACTAGTGTAAAGACCCTAGAAAGTTAGTTAAAGTAGTGTGTCATCCCACATTGGTCTCCTATACCAAAGTCATCATTTTGGCTAGGTGTCCAGTCACAAGTCGTGTTGTACCAATTAGTGTCCTAGTATTTTAGCTTAGTGTAAAAACTAAGTTTATGTATTTATTTCTATAGTGACGAGTTACCGGACATCTATAGCACTTTTATCGCAGCTTGCTTTGCTTTGCTTTGCTAGAGGCAAGTACTTTCTATAAACTTTACATACTGTTACATAAATGAACTGCTAATCCAACCATGTTAAATGTTGATCCTTGGGGTAGCAAGTTAAAATATCACATGTTGTACTTTCAGTTACTACCATGCTTAGAACAATTTTTATGTATCTCTCACATGATTAGAATATGGGTTATGGGAAAACTGATAGTTGAGTACGTGATCATGCCCCCTTCTCCGTACGTATGTACCGACCAAGGTTGATATTTTATATGTATACCTTGTCGTAGGCTTTATCTCAAAGCGGATTTGTACGTATGTACATCTATCGCCTTATCACTTGTACGAAAGTACATTTTATTATGTGCTCCTGCACATTGTACACCTATTGACGATCACGTACCTGCTACAGTTTTAAACATTACATATACATCTGTCTCTATGACATATGTATCCTTGCCATGATAGACTATGTGATGCCATGTTTCCAGTTATTCCTCTTATGTTCATTGCCATGTTTCATATGCTAGTTTGCTAGAATCAGTACTTGCTCCCGTCCTGACAGGATAACGATGTAGGTATTCTTACTGAGGAGGAGTTGCTCTGTGATCCGTATTATAGAGTTACTGTCGAGGACCCGGCTCTGCTTTACGAGGATGTTCCTGCGGGGAACCTCGCCTAGTTGCCTTTTTGTTTTTAGACTTTTGAGAGTAGTCATGTATTTAGACTACGTATTTTGTAACTGGACATGTATCCAATTTTATATTTCAGACTTGTACTTTGGACATTTTACTATATGAGATGACTTTTGTGTTTGGAGCATTTATGACTTTTATTCACTTATAGAACTGTTAGCACATTTAGTCTTATCATGTTGTCTTTAGAACAGCTTACTACATTTTATCTCAAACGTAGGCTGGGCATGACTCGGCCTGGCCCAACAATTTGGATAGCGGGTCGTGACATGTTTTTAGTGGTGGCCCATGCAGGCCCTGACTAAATTGTTTGGTTACGTTATTGTACCAAGCATGCCTGCAATTAGGAACTTAAGGTAATTAGACAACATTAGGAATGACGCTTAGAACACCTAGAGGAATGCTAGGATTGCAACATAGGAAAATATCACATGCTTGCTATTATAATTAGATTTTCTTGCCTATGATTGCTTACTTTAAACAAGTCCTTATAAGTCCTTTTTTTATTGTAATTAGATGGTGCTTACTCGTTCATCCCAGTACGTCACACCTGAGAATGGCGCACTCCCTATCCAGTCAGCTGACCAGTTGACTGATATACCCCCACCTTCACCTACCACACTCCCCCACTCCACAGATCCACAGACCCAGATACCTCCACCACCTTCCACATCCCAGGCCCAGCAGGACCCAATACTTCTACTACCCCGTATCATCATACCTACCCAGGCTTCCGTCACACTCGACGGGAACCAGCTGCTCACTATGATCCAGGGGTTCCTAACAACCCATCAGGAGCAGACTGCCCTACTCCGCCAGAGCATGGAGCGTTCTGAGGAACGTCCCGTGGTCCCACCACCTGCAGAGCCACGGCAGAGAGTGGGGACGATCAAGGACTTCATGGGTCTGAATCCCAAGGAGTTTTCAGGGACTAAGGGCATAGTAGTAGCAGATGACTGGCTAGACTCGGTAGAGAGGAAGCTCCTTGGAGTTAGGATGCCGGGTGACCTCCAGATCGAGGCAGCAGGATTTCTATTGGTAGACTTGGCAGGAGTCTGATTCCGGAATGAGCCATTATTTGTGAGAGGGAGAGCCACTTGGGATCAGTTCAAGACCCAGTTCAAGAAGAAATTCTTCTCGACCACTGCTAGAGTAGCCATGGGGCTACGATTCCAGAACATCCAGCAGGGGAACCATTCTGTTAATGAGTATGCGTCAGAGTTTAGTCGCCTGAGCCATTTCGCTCCTAGTCTGGTTGCAGATCCAGAGGAGATGACCCGTAGGTTTTGCCATGGTCTAGTTCCAGACATCGGCATTCTTATAGTGGCGAACGGTACGACTGACTACTACCAGAGCCTAGAGTTGGCCCGGAGCATCGAGGAGCGTCTTCTGTCTAGAAAGAGGCCGGCTTCTGTACATCATGAGGGACCGTCCAAGCGTTAGGCTTTCCAGCAGAGAGCACCGACGCCGCCCCAGCAGACTTATCGTCCTCCTACATCACATCACTCGACCTCGCCAGTTAGAGCCCCGGGACCCCGACATCAGCAACAGCAGCAGAGGGGAGCTATATGTTCTTTCTGCGGAAGACCAGGGCATGATTACACCATCTGCAGAAAGAGGTTGAAGCAGTATTTGGCTTGTGGTCTGCCACACATCAGCTTCGAGAGTGCCCAGTAGCGAAGACTAGAGGACCGCTTCCGACTCAGCAGCAGAGATTTTGGAAGCATCTGCAGCAGCAGAAGGGACCTCAGGGGAAGGTTTATAGCCTAGCCCTTGAGCCAGAGCCGGAGCAGGTTTCGGAGCCAGATTACTTAGCTGACGTCATCACAGGTCATGTTTATTTGCATACTTTTCTAGCTCTATGTTTGTTTGATTCTGGTGCATCTCATAGCTTCCTATCATTAGAGTTTATGTATAAACACCATCTAGTAGCTACACCTACTGCGGAGATTAGTAGAGTGATGACGGAAGGAGGACCAGTGCCTATTAGATCTATCTATAGATGTTCTATTTTTATAGCCGGGAGAGAGTTCAGGGGACGATTCTTTGTGATGCCACTCCCCGATTATGATATCATATTGGGGATGGACTGGCTTAGCTATGCCCATGCATCTATAGATTGTCATGAGGGTAGTATTTTGTTCAGTCCCCCAGGCACAGCACCATTCAGTGTCAGGAGAATAGGGCCGGAGATCAGCCTAGAGCCGAACTATTGTGCGACAGTTGGGGACGTAGCACCGCCACACCCTATCATTAGGAAGTTTATGGATGTATTCCCAGAGGATCTTCCAGGGCTTCCGCCTGACAGAGATGTGGAATTTACTATAGATTTAGTGCCGGGTTCATCACCAGTATCCCGGGCTTGCTATAGAGTGAATCCCAAGGAGGCCGTAGAGATGAAAGAGCAGATTGATGACCTGTTGAAAAAGGGTTTCATTCGATCCAGTGCTTCTCTGTGGGGAGCGCCAGTGCTCTTTGTGCCTAAAAAGGATGGTACAGTCCGGTTGTGTATTGACTACCGGGCCTTGAATGCCATCACCATCAAGAACAAATATCCTCTGTCCAGGATAGATGATTTGTTCGACCAGTTGAGCGGGGCGAAGGTGTTTTCCAGGATAGACTTGAGATCCGGGTACCACCAGGTGAAGGTTAGGGCAGTAGACATCCAGAAGACGGCATTCAACACGAAGTACGGGCAGTACGAGTTTCTGGTGATGCCATTTGGTCTCACAAATGCGCCAGCTGTCTTTATGAATTTGATGAATAAGACATTTCACCAGTATCTGGATAAGTTCATCGTAGTGTTTATCGACGACATCCTGATATACTCAAAGACGCCAGAGGAGCATGCAGAGCACTTGCGGATAGTTTTGGGGATTCTGAGGCGGGAGAGATTGTTTGCCAAATTGCCGAAGTGCGAGTTCTTTTTAGACCGAGTAGAGTTTTTCGGCCATGTAGTTACTGGAGATGGAATCTCGGTGGATCCCAGGAAGATTACTGCAGTTGAGACATGGAAGGCTCCGACGTCAGTTTCAGAGATCAGGAGCTTTCTGGGTTTAGCAGGCTATTATAGAAAGTTCGTCCAGGACTTTGCTAGGATAGCTGAACCCATGACGAAGCTGACGCGAAAGGACACAGAGTACATTTGGTCAAAGGACTGCCAGACAGCGTTTGAGGAGCTGAATAGGAGGCTGACGACCGCTCCAGTTCTGACTTTACCTTCAGGTTCTGGAGGTTTCACCATTTATAGCGATGCTTCTGGAAAGGGGCTAGGATGTGTCCTACAGCAGCATGGGAAAGTGATTGCTTATGCATCTAGGCAGTTGCGGACTCATGAGCGAAATTACCCTACCCATGACCTCGAGTTAGCTGCGGTGATCTTTGCACTCAAGTTATGGAAACATTACTTATACGGAGAGCGTGTGGAAATCTTTACTGACCACAAAAGCTTGAAGTATGTGTTCATGCAGAAAGAGCTGAACATGAGGCAAAGACGATGGTTGGAGTTGATGAAAGACTTCGACATTAATTTACAGTATTACCCCGGGAAGGCAAATATGGTGGCGGATGCGCTGAGCAGGCATCTGATGGCATGGTACCTGATGATTGATCGGCATTTGCGGGAAGATCTGGAGAAGCTCGGCATCGAGCTAATTCGGCCAGGATCAGTGATGCAGATGATGGCGCTTGACATCCAGTCAGGTTTGATGGAGCAGATCCGGGAGGCACAGCCTACAGATGAGAGCCTTCGCAGACTTCGAGCCCAGGCTTTAGCTGGATTGCTGGATGACTTCACTATAGTAGAGGATGGATCCTTGAGGCATGGCAGCCGATTGTGCGTGCCGAAGGGAGAGCTGGTAGAGGCAGTCTTGTAGGAGGCGTACCGATCGAGATATTCTATTCACCCTGGTGCTAACAAGATGTACCGTGACTTGCGGGAACATCTTTGGTGGCACGGGATGAAGAGGAATGTATCACGTTTCATCTCGAGATGCCTAGTTTACCAGCAGGTCAAGGCAGAGCGCCAGAGGCCAGCTGGTCTGTTGCAGCCGTTACCCATTCTCGAGTGGAAGTGGGAACATATTACGATGGACTTTGTCTCAGGGCTTCCTCGTTCCCAAGGAGGGAAGGATGCCATTTGGGTCATCGTGGACAGGCTGACGAAGTGTGCGCACTTCATACCCTTCAAGGTGGGGCTTTCCACCGAGAAGTTGGCGGGGCTATACATGCAGCAGATAGTTCGCCTACACGGAGTGCCGGTGAGCATCGTGTCAGACAGAGACAGCAAATTCACATCCCACTACTGGAGGAGCTTGCAGGAGGAGTTGGGCAGTAGGCTCAAGTTCAGTACGGCGTACCACCCGCAGACAGATGGGCAGTCCGAAAGGACGATACAGACATTGGAGGATATGCTGAGGACCTGCGTGCAGGACTTCGGAGGATCTTGGGAGAGCCATCTGCACTTGGTAGAGATTTTATACAACAACAGCTACGAAGCCAGTATTGGTATGTCTCCTTTCGAGGTACTATATGGACGACGATGCCGCACACCGCTCTTTTGGGATGATGTCGGAGACAGAGTTATGCTTGGGCCAGAGATGATCACGGATGCAACAGAGAAAGTCGGGATGATCAGAGACAGGCTCAGAGTAGCTCAGGACAGGCAGAAACACTGGGCTGATGCTAGTCGCAGACCGATGGAGTTCGCAGATGGTGATATGGTGCTAGTGAAGATATCACCTACTAGAGGAACGATCCGGTTCGGACGAGGAGGGAAGCTGAGCCCCAGATACATCGGGCCGTTCGAGGTACTTGGCAGGATTGGAGAGGTAGCTTACAGGATTGCACTACCACCCAACCTAGCATGAGTTCATGATGTCTTTCACATATCTCAGCTGAGGAGATATGTTCCAGACCCCAGTCATGTGCTAGATCATTCAGAGTTGGAGGTCGGACCGAGCCTTACAGTTTCTGAGCAGCCAGTGGAGATATTAGACAGGAGAGAGAAAAGGCTGAGGAACAAGGTTATACCCTTAGTACGAGTAGCTTGGAGCCGTCACTCTCCAGGTGAATCTACTTGGGAGAGGGAGTCGGACATGAGGGAGAGATACCCTTACTTGTTCGATCCAACCGCTGCGAGGGAACCTGTAGCACCCAGTTTCCCAAATGAGGGTAATTTTAAAATTTTGTGTTTATAATTATTTTAATAATGATATTTAATTCATGATATTATTTTTGCTGATTTTAAATCATTTTAAAATTATTTAAATCAATGACTTGTGGTTTTGACGTTTTGCTAGTGAAACCCTAGAGACTGTTTAACCTAGAGTCTAACCATGTGATTATGATATTTTAATGTCATTTTTGGCCTAAGGATATTTTTTGCATTTAACCTCTTTGAATTATTTTGATATTATTTTATTATTTATGATATTGTTTTGGGGTTATTTGAGTCGGGTTCGAATTTCAACTCAATCCGACTTGAAACGGGAACCCGGGGGTAGTTTGACTCTAGTGGGACCCACACACTAGTTAGGCATAGCCCACATGATATTAATTTTAGTCCACATGATAGAAATATTTTAGTTAGAGGTTAGACTAATTATTATGGATAAGGTTAGTGTGATTAGAGACTTTAGAATGACTAATTTAGCCACAACCAATTAGCCCTTTCCTAATACTCATAGAATAGGTTAGTAGGGGCTTTTGGACTTTTTTCTAATAGGACAAAACCACCTTTATGGCCAGCCACAATAAGGATAGGGTTGAGCCTCCCATTTGTCATTATCCATCTATTTTTCTCTCTCTTGTTCTTCCCCAAATTCCTAGAGAGCAATCCCTAGCAATTTCTCCACCAAATTCTTCCATTTCACCACCAAATCTTCTTCTTTCCTTCTCCATTCTAGCCAAGGAGGAAGCTATCCAAGTTTGGGAGGATTCGGAGCTCGTTCGTGTCCTTTTGGAATCTCTACGTGTCGGTGTTGCTCCGGGAAGATTTTTTCTTCGATTCGATCTACCGGGAGGTATAAATCCCTTCTCCTTTTCATTTCCTCATGCATATAGGTCTATTTTGAACCCATAGGAATGACCCCCATGGTTGTATCTCCATTTGTGTCCATTTTGTGTCCATTTGGAGGTCATAGGAGTGTCCTTTGTGTTGTGGATGTGTTCATGTTACATATATAGATTTATATATATATATTGTAATGAGAGTGTAACTATATTTATATATGTAATAAATGGTTCATGATGATTATATAATCAAGTTTGTGAGTGTGGTTCCTCATATTATTATTGCTATTATTGTTGTGGATAATTAGGATATATATTGTGTATTCTTTTGGCTAAAACTATCTAAATCCGTCATGATTTTTATCCACGTTTTTAATTTCAGCCCTAACTTAGAAATGTCATAACTTCTAGCTCAAAGCTCGATTTAATCTCTCATTTTTTTTTAAAGAAGCGTATTGAAGTTAGCTTTCCAAAAACATATATTAATAGGCCTAAGTCTTTCTGTAACTTTCTGGAGAATTATTTGAGTGTCAGCTGTACGAAAGACAAACGCGTTCTCGGTGTTTTCGCGATTCCGGAAGTTTCCGAAAACAAAAATGCGATCCGTTTGAAGTTTCGAAAAGCTAACACATAGATCTTTAACATACTTTAATTCTAAATTTTAATTCATGCTGAGATGGTACAGTATTGATTATTAGTAGGAGTTATTATTCGGCATATGCATTTTGTGCACCCTTGTGTGTAATATAATGTTCTATTTAATTTTAACCCATGTTAATGTATATACATTATGTAATTAAATAGAGAATGCAAGCATGAGTAAATGGTTAAATAAATAATGTATGAGGTGATAATGTAAGCATGTATAAGTATGGCTTGTAATGAATATGTAGGTTCCATAGTGTGTAATGTATGGTACATATAGTAGTGCAAGAGAATAAATGAATGATGAATGAATAAAAGCATGAATGTAATGTAATAATAGATGTAATGTATGAAATATACAAGTTAATGAGATGTAATGTTCTATGTTAACACAAATCCAATATTACCTCATGTACCCCCTTACACTATGTTGACACTATCACACTTGACACATTGTTTACTTACACTTTGACACTCTTTGATATGTATACACTATGTATGCCCATTTAACCCTCACTTGCCCCTTTGCCATGTTCACATACACACACATAGCCTCTTAAATAAGTATTTATGAATATAGTTAACTTAGCTATGTATGTATATTATATATATGTTAGCATATTGTGTTGTAATATATAAGTTTATATAACCATTTGAAATGCCATGATTATAGACCTAATGTTGAATACCAATATATGCATGTGTATATATGTGTAGACATATATAGTTTAAAGTAATAGATTACCTAGTGTATATCCAATGTGAATTCTTGCCTATTTGAGTATTGAATAATTGCATGCTATATAGAGTTGGGTGTATGTTGGCTTGTATAGCCTTGTATTGATGTGTGCTTGCTAGGATAAGTCTTGGTTAGGCCTAGTAAGACTTGCTGGGTTAGGACATGACCTAGTTTGACCTAGTTTGACTAGTGCAGTTGACCAGAGTTGACCAAGGGTTGACTTTGGCCTAATTTGACCTAGATTCATGTAGAATGCATTGTAGTGCTTTATATTACCCTTTTGGACATGTTGTGACTTGTGCTGTTCTAATTAGGAGCCAGACACCTCTCCTCGGACAGTATCTTTACCTTGGACATTCAGATATCAGGCGAGTACATTCTCTGATCATTTCATATTCTGCTTAGAATTATATTCCTGTTTTAGATTACTATACTTGATGCTGTCACGACATTATCACGGATTAGTACTATATGGATCTTCTCATGCGATGTTATCCCCCTCGGGAGCATCGGGTACATTGTGTCATGTGTGTTTCACTTTCATCATGTACTCCTGTGCTTCCATTTTACATGTGCACTCCTGTGAATCTTGTACTCTCATGTTCACGGAGCCCCCATGTATACTATCATGTATACCCTATATGGGCCCCATGTGATATCTTGTGCAATAACATAACCTATTTAGATCCTTGTGTATTGATTGGGGATACGGGGGAGTGCTAGTAGTTGTGTGAACAATTCCATTGTAGTGTAGATCCTGTGCACCTCGATATCCTATGCAAATCTGTCATGTTCACATGTGCTATCTCGTACTCTGACTCACTAGCCACTGTTAGTTCTCTATTTATAGTAGATATTTCTGTTACAGTTCTCTCTCTTGTTTAAATACTGTATTTCTTCAGATCCTGTATTTTACTCTACTGCATGATTATATTTTCTAACCTGTTATGATCTGTTGAGATGTACTGTACTCGCTCCTGTCCTGACTGGACCTATTGATAAATTTTACAGATAGCCTGGAGGTTGCCTGCTAGCCTAGAGGAGACAGTAGAGGTTGCATAGATAGCTAGGGTTTTTGCTTATAGTTTATTTTCAGTCATCTTGAGTTGTATTTATGGATTACTGTATTTGGGTTTTGAGATGTATTCTGAGTTTGTATCTTAGACACTTAGACTTCTATCTGTTGTATCTCTTTTTGATTTCATGTTTTATCTATCTTCCTTTATGCTCTACCTTAGATGTGATTGAGCTTACATTCTGCTATGTCATCCCAATTCGGGGAGTATAAACTGTTTAGTCTTATAATGTTAGATGCATTGAGACCTAGGACAGCGTTCTACCGCCGACACTGCGGCGTAGGCTGGGTGTTGTTACGTTCTCGTGCCCTAACTCTAGGGTGCGGGTCGTGACAGAACCACCCGTTCCTGCTTGATACCTTAGAGGTTAGTTTTGATCATAGCCTTAGTCATTTGTTGCATTGCTTGCTATGTTAGAATATTGTAGGGTCTTCAATCCTTGTGAATTTCGAGGACGAAATTTTTCAAGGAGGAAAGACTTGTAAGCCCCTGTTTTTCAAAAATTATTTGATTAGTGTTAATTAGCTTTTTGTCATTTTTAGCCTTAAAATATTTATTATGATTTTTAGGAATTTTTCTAGAATTTTTAAATGAGTTTTAAATGCTAAAATGTCATTTTATAATTTTCTAAAATGTTTTTAATTTATTTTGTAATTTATTAAATTGTTTAGATATCAGTTTACAATTTCCTATTTGTTCATGCAAATTTTATTTGCATATAATAGCTGCGGGAGGGGATTTACAAATTTTATTTGCATTGTTTAACTGTTAGGGCTTTTGTGTAAAAACCTAAACTCTAGGGGCCCTATTGCTAAACCGCCGTCACCCCCCCCCAACGACCTCGGCCACCTGGCCCCGACGACCAGCCGCCATTTTCGGCCAGCGCACAGCCCCCGACCGACTCAACCAGCCTATAAAACCCCCCCTTCTTCCCCAGACCGAGCCCTAACCCTAAGCCACCACCACGACCACCCCCGACCACCGTAGAGCTTCTTCTCCGGCGAAAACCCTAGGTCCTAAACCCTAACTCCGGCGTACCCTAGCGCCGCCTCCCCGACCATCATCGTCGGTCGCCACCACCGCCATTCGACGCGCTGCGGCGAGACGACCGCAGCGCCACCGGAGCGCCACCGTCCCGACGCCTCCTCCGCCCAGTCGCCGCCTCAAAAACTGCTCGACTTGGACACGTACGTGTCATCTACCCCCCCCCCCCCCCCGTGTCCTGTTGTGTCTCGTTCTCACGCAAAGGACTCGCCTACACACGACAACTCTAAGGGTAAGTGCGGACACGACAAACACGTGTCGTGCGTGTCATAAATAAATCCGACACATGGACTCCTGTGTCCCTAACTGTCCGGACACAGGATCGATTTTATTATTTTTTTTTTATGTATAATGTTTAACCTAAACCTAAATAAAACTAATCTAAGCCTAACCCTAACACAACCCTCGGGCTGACCCCCTGGCCAGCCCGACCCGACTTAACCCCCCCCCCCCCACCTCCGCGTCCTCTGGCTCGAGTTCGAGCCCCCCATTACTGTGTTTATTTCTTTTTCTTTTCCTTTTTCCTTTTCTGTTTTCTATTATATATATATATATATATATATATATATATATATATATATATATATATATATATATATATATATATATATATATATATATACACTGTATATTGGCAGTATTTTTATATATGTATATATATTTTTATAGTTAGTAAATTTATATATATATATATATATATATATATATATATATATATATATATATATATATATATATATATATATATATATGTATTTATATACATATATGTATATATTTTCATGTGTATATATATTATTATATATATATATTAATATATATGTATACAATATTTGTATATGTATATATACTTTATAATTAAGTATTTTCTTATATATATATATATATATATATATATATATATATATATATGTACTTTTAACATATGTATGTATATATTCATTTTGTATAATTTTACCTTATTAAAATATTAATATTTATTTTGCACTTTTACCAATTTGTATTTTAGTGTATTTAAATTACTGCAACCATTTGGTGTCCAAGCCTAGCATGGGTTTTTGGGCCCAAATGTGTTTTCACACATTCAAGACCTGTACAAGTCATATTGGACTTAATTCATGGCCTTGGGTCCTGTATTTGAACTTTGGTTCAAATTATGTACATGGACAAAATACGCAGATAATTAATTATTTAATTTTAATTGTGTGCAATGTTGTTTTTGATTTTCTAAAAATACTTAAAGTACTGTTAAAATTCTAGAAAAATAGTATTTAGATACTATGTTAATTTAGCTAATTTAGTATAATTTTTATAGTATTTAATTTATAGTTTTGCCACTAGTTTGGCATATGAAACCAAAACTCATTTTCTGTATACTTAGGAAAACTGATTTTTATAAAATACTTGTACTGGTTAATAAATTCCAGAAAAATTATAATAAATTTCTATAATTAACAAGGATCTTTTTGGTACTTTATTTTATGTAAAAATAAGCTTTTTGTCTATCTCAAAAATTGTTAAAACCCAATGATCATTTGATTTATTTATTGATTAATTATGACTTGTAACTTTTTGTGTTACTTTGAGTTTTAGCCGTGTTGAACCTCACCCCTCACTAGTGTAAAGACCCTAGAAAGTTAGTTAAAGTAGTATGTCACCCTACATTGGTCTCCTATGCCAAAGTCATCATTTTGGCTAGGTGCCCAGTCACAAGTCGTGTTGCACCAATTAGTGTCCTAGTATTTTAGCTTAGTGTAAAAACTAAGTTTATGTATTTATTTCTACAGTGACGAGTTACCGGACATCTATAGCACTTTTATCGCAGCTTGCTTTGCTTTGCTATGCTGGAGGCAAGTACTTTCTACAAACTTTATATATTGTTACATAAATGAACTGCTAATCCAACCATGTTAAATGTTGATCCTTGGGGTAGCAAGTTAAAATATTACATGTTGTACTTTCAGTTACTACCATGCTTAGAACAGTCTTTATGTATCTCTCATATGATTAGAATATGGGTTATGGGAAAACTGATAGTTGAGTACGTGATCATGCCCCCTTCTCCGTACGTATGTACCGAGCAAGGTTGACATTTTATATGTATACCTTGTCGTAGGCTTTATCTCAAAGCGGATTTGTACGTATGTACATCTATCGCCTTATCACTTGTACGGAAGTATATTTCATTATGTACCTCTACACATTGTACACCTATTGACGATCATATACCTGCTACAGTTTTAAACATTACATATACATCTGTCTCTATGACATATGTATCCTTGCCATGATAGACTATGTGATGCCATGTTTCCAGTTATTCCTCTTATGTTCATTGCCATGTTTCATATGCTAGTTTGCTAGAATCAGTACTTGCTCTCGTCCTGACAGGATAACGTTGTAGGTATTCTTACTGAGGAGGAGTTGCTCTGTGATCCGTATTATGGAGTTACTGCCGAGGACCCGGCTCTGCTTTACGAGGATGTTCCTGCGGGGAACCTCGCCTAGTTGTCTTTTTGTTTTTAGACTTTTGAGAGTAGTCATGTATTTAGACTACGTATTTTGTAACTGGACATGTATCCAGTTTTACATTTCAGACTTGTACTTTGGACATTTTACTATATGAGACGACTTTTGTGTTTGGAGCATTTATGACTTTTATTCACTTATAGAACTGTTAGCACATTTAGTCTTATCATGTTGTCTTTAGAACAGCTTACTACATTTTATCTCAAACGTAGGCTGGGCATGACTCGACCTGGCCCAACAATTTGGGTAGCGGGTCGTGACATCTCACAGCCGCCTATTTATAGGCTTGGCCTCGCGTGTAAACCGATGAGGCGTGACATCAACAATTAGTCACTTCGGGTCTCGTGAAACCGACGGCAGCTTATCTTCAAAAGATTATCATTAATCTTTCCTGAGATCGAGGCGTTATCACTTCAGAAGAAGCATGCGCCTAAGCAACAAGTGTCCCCACAGCGACGCGCGGAACGACTATAGCCAAGAAAAGCCATGCGCCTAGGCTAAGGGCATGCGCCCCGAGTCGTTACTTCCCATGCTTCTTGTTGAAAGTCTTCCAAAACTTGACAGAAAGTTTTGAAAACTTTGAAGGAGGTCTTGTAGAAGCATGGAATTTCAGGCGCATCTATAGGCCAGAATTCCTATGCGCTTAACACTATGCGGCTAGACTCAAACATGCGCCAGGGAGTTCAAACAAAGTACTTGGCACAGCAAAGGACAGTAAAAGTAAAGACATCAAAAAAAGGATTTTATTTCATATGAAAGTCTATTACATGTCTAAAAAGGGCTTTACAAAGGACAATTTCTAAAAAAAGAAAGATCATAAAGCTACAGCCAGGCGCAGCAACTACCATGTGCCCCATGCCAGGCGCATCATCCGTCAGGCACATCACTCTGATGTCTCATCCAGGCGCATCGTCTCGTCATTATGGCACAGGCGCATTAGAGCCAATCAACCCTTGTCTAGCATGAGGAGGAGCTCTCCTAGTACGACAAAGATCGTGGCACGATGCCCCGGTCTTCAGAAGCAACAGGCACACTCGGCAGCCTGTGGAGCTTCAAGCATAACGAAAGACGAAGTACGGCCGCCCCAATCTTTGGATGCAATGGACACCATCGACCTGTGTCGGGACTCGACGATCCCGATACTTGGATGCAACAGACACTATCACGGAAGCTCAGAGCGACGAAAAGACTGGGGCAGCGCATCTTCACCCTCAGGAAGAGCTCGTCATCAAGACTTCTACAAAAACCGAGTTCCATAGTTCGCCAAGTCGGAGCTCCGGCCAAGTTCGTCTTTATGTCGAAATGAAGAATGAAAGCAAAGCTTTTCTTCATACGGCTATTTATAAGCACGGGCAGCCTACACCCGAGTGCCAAATGGCCAACTTTCATGAATTTACATTAATAGCAAATGCATCCGTCTCCTCATATTTAGCTAAATCAAAGCCACGAAGAACTCAACAGACGGGCCAAAGAGGATGCAACATTTGGCTGATACACCATCAATATCATGTGCTCCTCAGGGATGCGCCCAAATGGGCCAAAGACCCATGCACCCAAAGGGGCACTAACTGATGCACCCTCTTTAAACTGATCACCATCAAGCATTTAATGCTGAATGACAAAGGCAGCAACGCATTCCAAGGGCCGTCCAATTAGCAGCCCTTTACAGAAAATGAAGAGTCGCTGATGTCAGCACCATCATTACACCTTGGATCGGAAACAACTGTCGCATGGCCGATTGATCATTCATATGCGCCTCGTGGCCATGTGCCCAGAAGAATGCGTGTGCCCAGTAGTCATACGCCCCCTCAGCTCACTTCTAATCTCAAACAACAGAAGACTAAGCTCTGCATGCGCTTCAAAAGTCATGCGTCTGGACTTGCTCATGACTCCTAAAAGTCATAAGCCCAAGTCGCCTCCCCTGCGCCTAATCCTAGGTGCACCCTGATGCGAAGCTCTACATGCACCTCAAAAGCCATACGCCTAGACTTGTCTATGATGTCTAAAAATCATAGGACTAAGTCGCCTCCATGCGTCCGATCCTAAGCGCACCCCGACAGATCACTCTCCTCCAAAACTGAGATCTTTGAGCCACAGACATACGGCACGCGTCCTTTGGCTCAGTTATATTCAAAAGAATGGGTGCTAACCTCCCAAGATCTCAGCAACAACCAAATCTCAGTAACTGCCACGTGTCAGCTCCTCCGCAACCTAATGAAGCAGTTCGAGCAGATTCTACTACAACTCGGGGCGTATCGTCCATGCGCCCCCGCCAGCATCAGCCAGTGGCGTTCCCACGTCCAGTAGCATCCGACATATGCACGCATGAGCAGCCAGCCTGCTATCTATAAATAAAAGGATCACCCCTTCATGACGAACACACATAGACAAAGAGAGAGAGATATATACAGACAGACTGTTATATCCACATACAGAGGCCAAAAGGGACACTTAACGTCCACTTCTCCTCGTAACGCTCTGGCATCCAGAGCAACTCAAACCTTCAGAGAGTTCAAGATCATCGTCAGATCGTCAACGAAGTCAACGTATTACCACTCGCTCCATCGACACAGTGCCCAGATAAAAACAAAAGTGTACTCCTAGGACTACATCTATGTCCTACATTGTACTCTATTCTGTTTGTAATTAAAAATATCAATCCCAAAGAGTTTTAATGGCAAACAAAAGGCTAGAGGAATATGAATAGATATGTTTCCTGAGTCAGTTGAGTATGGACCAACATCCTCGCTGGCCTATGCTGACTCCCAAAATAGATAAAGGTCAAGTCTCAAAGTAAGTCGGTACCAATGACTTAGTCTAGGACATGACACTACCCAGGACGTATCATCGTAGTTGAGACATGTAATAATTATCAGCTATCTCAAGGTACGAAGACAGAAGAGTGGGACGAGAAACCCGTCTTTACTCACCGAATAAGTCAAACCGACCATTGTACTCTACGTATAGATAGAATACAAAGTCGTCGACCAGAACCCAAGATATACTGCTACTACCTGGCCTGCTACTGAAACACAAATCCAAAGGTCATAACTGAAAAAGAGACCATAAAGATGGTACCTAAGACTCCCAAGGTATTACCCTCATGCAGATACTAGAGCTGCTCCTGGTACTACGCATACAACTGTGCTCTGAGCTGTCTGATCTTCTAAGCTCGTGATGACGGTTGGTACTGTGCCAATGGTTGAACATCTAGTATTGGCCCTAGCTGCTCATCCACTACGGAAGGTGATGCCGGGGGTGATTGAAAGGATGGCGGTGGTATATCTGGTGTAGATGGTCGTCCTCGAGATGTCAGATATGGACAAGTGTTAATTGAATGGTCCTCTGCTCCACAGCGGAAGCATCGCCTATTGGCCATCCAACAAACTGATCTAGAATGCCCTAACTTTCCACAATATATACAGGCTTGTTCTGCCTGATACTGCTGCTGGTTTCTCTACCTCTGAGCTTGCTGCTGCTGAATCGGCGCTGGGGCCTGCTGGTTGGAAGGCTGGAAGGATGACGATCCACCTTGACTCCTCCGGGGACAAATTCCTATCATGTGGTCAAGTGAACCGCACAATAAATATAGAAAGTTAGCCCTCCGACAAGTAATATGAGTATGCCCTTCCCTTCCACAGAAGGAACATACGACTGGTAACTCCTGGTGCTGGTATGGACGTTGGTATGTGTAAAACCCCTAAATTTCTACTATATTTTTTTTAAATTTAAAATTGGTACTGATTTTTTTATTTTGTATTGTACGTCGCGTAGTAGCAATGTACGTCGTGCGCAAAAATTTTGTTTTTCGTAATTGTTCGACGAGTGCAAATATGTGCGAGCGTACATATTTTATAAAAACATTTTGTTCTATTTTTTATAGTTTCAAATAATAGATATAATAATTAGTTTTGCTATCATTTCTAAGTTTGTCATTTCTAAAAGTTATTAATAATAAATAATATTTTTGTGTACTAGAAAAAGCATAATTATGTAAAAAAAATATTTGTGCATACATATATTTCGTAATTATTTATTAGTTTATTTTAAAATAATAATGTAATTTTTAAAATTATTATTATTAGTATTTTTGGAAAATATATTTTGAAAATATTGTGGCAATTTAAATCTTTTATTAGATTTTATGGATTTGATTTTAAATAGTTTAAAACTTAGGATAGAATTTATATTTAATTTGAGTTTGATTATCTAGATTTAAATTGGATTTTAATTTGGATTTGGATTTATTGAATTAATTTAAATTAATAGATTGAGTTATCTAGTTGGGTTTAAATATTCTAGTCCTTATCCAACTGGGAATTCCCACATCCTATAAATAGGCAGGTACTCATCCATATATTTCTACTCTCCAAATTCTACAAATATACGTGCATCGTGTCTGTGTTACCCTCATCCTATATCTTATTCTAAATTACAGATACAATATTTTTTCCATGCCGGACAAACCCCGACACCATCAAATTCCTAGTCCAACCCAATTCGAACACCCCGGCCTCCTCCGCAGCACCGCCACCCGCGGCTGCCAACACGCCGCACACCCGACCACCGTATCCTCAGCCACCAGCCATCATCCATCACGACCATCATCTTCACAGTCACCACCACCGCCAGAACCACCCAACCCTCTCGACCGACCTCTCCAGCCCCGTACCCCCGCCTCAACTCCGTCGCCACGACCTCCCCAACTACCTATGTCGACCGATTTTCGGCCACCTCAGCCACTGCAAACCACCACTACCTTACCAAAATCACAACTACCCACCACCGCTACCATCCTAGTACAACCCAGCCACCGCCATGGTGACCGACGCCACCACGGCCCAAAAACCCTACCAAACACCAATAAAACCAAATAAAAATAAACAAACACCCCCGCCACCACCGCCTTACCTTCGCCGGAGTCGCGTCCGGCCGCCGTCCGTAGCCCTGGCCTCCAGCCGCTCGCCGCCGAACCCCCTTCTCGTCTTGGCTGTCTTCCCGCGCGCGGCTGCCCCTCCTGTCGACGCCCGGCCAAGCCCAGCCCCCGAACCCCTCTTCGCGGTGTGCTCCTTCCGCCGCACAGCCTGGTTCCACCCGTCGATGAATCCCCACACGCCCCCTCCCCTCTTCCGTCGGAGCCGACCGACCTCCATGCTCGATCACCCCGGCGCCGCCCTGGCACCTCCGTTCGTCACCGCCCCCATCAGTCCGGCCAGCCCCGAACGACCTTCCTCCGCCGAAGCCTTCGCCGTTTCCTCACTCTCCGCCGCCCTCTCTCCCTCTCGATCTCCCCCTTCACTTTTTTTCATCCTTCTTTCTCTCTCCTCCCAATTTGTAGTGTGTTCTTTTCTTTTTGTTGTTTTGGTTGTTTATTTAATTATTTTTGGGCTAAAGAAGAGCAGCAGTAGCTGCAATAATTTTAAATTTTGTTATGTTTTATTTTTATGTTATTTACTAGTTGCCTTGATTGGGTTAATACGGAGCAGCAGTAGCTGCATTGATTTTTATATTTTTTTTGTTTGGTTTTATTGTTTATTTTATTAACTAATTGTTTTTGTTTTGCTTTGTAAGTAGATTTCTATTATTATTAATCCTATTATTATTATTTTTTTTGTTAAAGATAGTTTTTATTATTATTATTCTTATTATTTTCATTATGATTATTGTTGTTGCTACTTGCAAAGCTATCAATTTGCTAAATATTATTATTTATAAAATTTAGGAAAATATTATTTTCTGACTAAAGGGGAACAACTATTTTTGATCAATAAAAAGGTAGTCACCAAATTATGTTATAAATTCCTAGTATATTAGTTTGGAAAATAAAATATATAGTTTCCTACTAAAACTTTATTTTGACAAATTTAAGGTTTTAGTCTAAAAACTATTTTGATTCAAAGTTTGTATTTATATAAATATTTTGGCAATAAAATATATATTTTCAGGTATTATAAATATTTTTATAAAGTAGTATATATATTTAGTTATTTACCAAAATACCTTCGATTATCCTTCTGTCCGTGACCAATATCTTTATTTTTGTTCCCTCGCCAATTCAAGACTACCTTATGTCCACCCTAACTAATTTGACCGTCCTGGACCTGATGGAACTGTCCTTACCCCCAACAGAGGTCACCTTGTATAGTTGTTACCAAAGTCGCAGTTCGTGCCATATTGATTATTGTAGTACGTCAGGCGTCCTACCAGAGAAGACACCTTGCCATTTGGTGTTTCATTATTTTAGCTCATATTTCATGCATTACTTATTTTCTTTATGCAAAATAAACTGTGATACATGGCATAACCCGTTAGAACTTACTGTTCATTTATATTTTCTGCTATGTATTATTTTTCTTACACATTAAATCTAGATTTAAGGGACCACCTTTGTGTGTTGCATTCATGGCCTTGACACATTGTACCACGAAGTTGTGTGTCGCATGTAGAACACGGACGTGCGTGATTGGCTGGCCACCAGTACGTACAAGCCGTGCGATAGGAATAACCGCTAATAGAATTGCATGCTAGTCTGACTTAGCGGTATAGAGGTTACTGTTGTGGATACAACATAGTAGGCATTGGACGGGGAGGACAATTCCTTAGCGTATGGGCTTCGATGCACTTTCCCTTTTGTAACCCGTGAGCTCCGCCGGAGACGCGGGTGAGATTACCCAGGATTACTGCCGGCCACTGGCGTTCTGCAGAACGCTATGCTCTTATTGTTTGGGCCTCTGGTGCCCCAAGGGGAGACCATGCCGATCCTATTTAGCCAGGGCCCATGCATAGGAAGGATTGTTCTTAACTATATTTCACTTAGAACGATTAGGAACCTGTATCCGTTAGGTACGAGTACTTTTAGTTTGGGTACTTGTATCTGACCGTGGCTTGGAATAATAACTTGTCGCGGATTAGTTCGTCACATGTTGTCCTTGTTTGGTTGTATGTGTGACTTACTACTTCGATGAGAAGGTATTGAACCTTGTTGGGGTCCGGATACTATATTGGATTCATTGCATGGAAAGATACGTCATCGTGAATTAGTTTACCATCTCCTGTCCTTGTTTGGTTGGGGGGATGGTACGCTAGTTCAATAGGTGTGTATTGGACCATATTATAATTCAATTGACTTATTTATTTGAGCAATATTTATTCAGTTTATATGGCATGATATTATGTGTCTTGTTACATCTCTCTGAGGACCTGGTTATCTCTCCAGGTGTGCGCTCTTGTCTTTCGCAGGTGTTCTAGCTTTAGTCTTGACCATCTCCATTTCTTCGAGGATGATTGCGCTTGGATCGTCTTCGCTTCGCTCGCCAAAATATTTTTTTGTTATGTATTTCTTTTCATAGTTGGTAGTGGATTTGTCTCCGCCCAACTACATGTACCAAATAACAATTTTATAGTTGATTATATGATAGCTTATATTCTTTTATTTCATGTGGATGAGATTAGTTATGGTTCTACTGCATTTTACAGCTTATGTATTCATATGAGGTTTCCATATATTGGAGTATACTTCGTATGAATACAGCTGGCATGTCTACGTTCATAGTCCTACGTATTTTGGGACTGGGACGTTACAGTATGCTGGTACTGGTGAGGGACGTTGGATTGAAAAGCCTGATACGGGTGAATGGTACCTCTTACGACCCTCAGTTCTAGATTCGGTCCTCCTGGCTATATGCTCTTGCTCTCGTACTGCCTCCACGGTAGGTCGGACTCGATATGTTGACAGGCTGGATGACTAGTACTGTCTGGCTCCAATCTGTACTTCCTCTGGATGTAAGTCCTCGACTTGAAATTCGTCGGGTATTCCTTGTTCACTTTGGTCTATCAACATCTGGATACTCTGCTAAAGAACGAGATCTCGTCGTTGTTGTGAATCCATCATTTCCTTGATAATCCCTATGAGTTCAGGTACATCAGGCTTATCTGGAACTACCTCCGCTCGGACTGCTGACTGTATGGGCATAGCGGGATGATCGGGATAGACTGACATCTCTGCCCTCGAGTCAACTTTCGACTCTATACCTGAATGCTGAGACTGATCCTCCACAACTGGCCTAACAGAAGATTGCTGACCTGCCATTGGCAGAACCTAAACAAGGAATCGGAAGGATTAGGAACAATGTCCCTGAAAGTTAAAGGACACAAGGATCAAATCGAGGGAACATGAGAGATCAACGATCAAAGAAAATATCAGGTCAAAGGATCAGAGAGAGAGAGAGAGAATAATATGAAGGATATCAATAAAGGATAATTTTGATTGAGATAACTAAACATTAGTAACCCCCACATATCTGATAAATCAGACCTGCATGAGCCACCACTAAAACCGTGTCACGCCCCAGAACCAGAATACTGGCAGGTGGGGACGGACAAGGCCAGCTACGTGATACCAAGGTACGCCAGTACTTTGAAATCACGTATACGCTGTCAAGACATGGGGGTTACTTCTACAAGCCAACAGTCGATCCGAGGTCAAGCAATCCTAGGTATCTCAATCACATGCAATTATACAAAGTACAAGAAGTATGATCATCAGACATACAATAGTAAAGCGTCCCAAACCATTTATATATGGATGATCATGAAGCTAGTCATACCAAAATAGAGAACTAGCAAGAGTAATAGTCATACATGATAAGCTCTAGCTATAGTCTAGAATACGCACATCATGTTTTGGCCCGTAGGCTAAATGTCAAGATCCAAAAACACGAATTAAATACGTGCTCGGAGGCTAAACGCCACAAAAGAATAATGTACAAATCAAGTGGGAGAATTGTAAGAAACCCACTCAGGTACTCTAGTGCTTCGGATGGTCATCGTCGAGTAGATGGTGCGGAAGATCCTTTGGGCTCCTCTATCAGATCTGGCCAAACAAAACCAGTGAGGTCAGACCCTAAATAGCAAGTACCACAAAGGAATCCAAACTATGGACTAAAACCAACAATAGCTAACATAGCAATGGTTAGGGAAAGCAATAAGTAAATACAGATCGAGACTCGTGCACTACCAATGCACTCATCCCGAGAATGGAAAAGATAATAAGCAAAGGAACTTGGAGCATAAAGTAATTCATATTTGACATAAAGTAGACTGTGTACATGTAAAGTAGACAGAAGCATGTGAACATGTAAGATAAACTGGACATGTAAACGTGTTAAGTAGCTGGGTCATGTAAGCATGTAAGGTAGTCGGGTCGTGAGAACATAGTGACCCAACATAGGGATCATGTAGGACTTGTGGGATAACTGGACTTGTAAGCATGAGATGTAACTAGAGCATGAGAGCCTGTAAGAACTATATAGAATGACAATGATAAGATGACTTGGGAACTATTCCAGAAGCCAAGTTATAACCCGTAAACCAAATAAGGACCAGGGTTGTAACCCTTCTTCTGAACAGAACTTAATCTCTAATCAATGTTTAGCATAAGATCATGTAGAACATATGAGTACTGAATAGGACGACAAATGATAAGATGACTTAGAAGCTATTCCGGAAGCCAAGTTACAACCCGTAAACCAAACAAGGACTGGAATTATAACCCTTATCCTGAACAGAACTTAGCATCCGATCATTCATAAAAAAAGTAAAGCATAAACAATAATGTACTAAAATAAACATACGGACACTGTCTATACAAAACTAAACTGGACTGGACTACATCCATCAATCACGGCTAAGCAATGAGTACGGCTTGATACTTTAACTAACTAGGGTTATCACAATCCTAATTACTAACAAGATGCAATGAGATGTTCCAGCAGTCACAAGTCCTGCAGACTATCCGAGTTATCCTTCCGCAGGTTGAGAGAGTTGTATTAGGTGACTTGGGGGTGCAACACATGACAGCGTGCTGGAAATGCGTCCTACTCGTCGGCAGGCAACAAGTCCAATTAAAGTGCCTAGATAACGGGATTGTATGTGACTAATAAATCTCTTTATAAGGTACTTGATCAATCTAGTCGCTATCCTAGTCAAATTCAGTATGAATCCCTGACCGTGTTAATCAAGAATTCATATCCTAGACATGATGCAAGATGAGACATGTAGCTTGTGCACGCATACACAAAGAATTTAACTACGGTGTCCAAAAGAGTTACATTAGCAAGGGGAAATAGCCGTCGCAACATCATCTTGATTAAGCATGTCATGTTTAGGTTTACTTGTCATGTAAAGAGTACTTGTCAAGAGTGCGCCTCTACGGGCCACTATCATGTAAGCAAGGAAAGACATGTTCAAGAGTGCACCACGACGGGTCACTATCTAGTATAAGCAGAGAAGTAACGTGTAACATAAGTGCATCACAACAAGTCACTATCATGTAAAGCAAAGAAAAGACATAAATCATGAGTGCACCCCGACGGGCCACAATTATGCTAAGCAAGGAAGAGAAATGGCAACAAATATGGCATGTAAGTAAGAACTTGTCCAAAAAGGGGTATCATGGCATGGAAGAGGGAATAAATAAAAGTAACTACTAGGCATAGATCAAATATTAAATATATGCTAGTATCAAGTGTAACAAAGGGTGTACAATCATTCTCTAACTGTACAAAATCATCTAACCATGTTAAGGAAATTCATTTTCATTAAAAGAAATATCATATTCGGCCAAGTATAGAAACATGCCAGAAGATCAAATCTAAGATTTAAATTAACAGCTGCATACGAACTCCAATAAGGTGAACTGAGAAAATTCTGAAGCCAAGACAAATGTCTATAAGTTTCGTGTCCGAGTGTTTTTCAAGACTAACATATGAATAGCTCAAATGGGCAAAACAGTCAAAACAGTCATTCGTGCTAGGGCCAGCCAGCACGGGCCAAGGTGGTACCATGGCCAAGAAGGCACCTAAGCCAGGAAGGGTGCCAAGGTCAGAATGGCGCCTAGGCGCACAAGGGCACCCAGGGCCAGAAGGGGCCAGGGTCATGATAGCGACGGCTGGCATGGGCCAGGGTGGCGTCAGCCAGCATGCGCCAGCATGGAAGGGGGCTTGGGCCAAGAGGCGCCAGGGCCAGGATGTGCTGGGATGTGTGCAACCTAGGTGGTGTAGAAGCATGAAAATATCCATACTACGTGCCTGAAGCCATGCGTCCACATGAAGGAGTGGCTATGCGCTCACATGGACACTATGCGCCCAATGAAAATACTATGCGCCCAAAGGAAAGCACTATGTGCCTAAAAGGAAGCACTATGCACCCAAAGGAGCACTATGCGTCCAAAGGAAAATACTATGCGCCCAAAAAGAAATACTATGCGCCCGTAGTGGCGAAGCGCTAAGGCGCGCGCACACACAGTTCATCTTCTCCAACCAGCGTGAAAACGCTTAGTTGAACCCATGAACTTCAAAAGTCCATAACTTCCTCAAAACAATTCGAAATCTAACTTTTCAAAGGTCAAAATTGGGTAGAACGAAATTTCCTACAACATAGGACAATTAGTTTTTGAAAATATCAAGGTTTAATAGATCAAAACCAATAAAAATCGAAAATGTTACAAACTTAGATCTACAAGAATCCACCCATAAAAATCAAAAACTCCAAGTCCTAAAGAGGCTTATAATCATGTAAGGAAGAGTTTAGAACAAACAAAATAATAGTTGTCCAACATTTGGCAAGATATACTTGCCTTAGGTTGGAGGAGAAAATAAAAAGGAAGAAGATGAAAAGAAATGAAATAATGGAGGAGAGAGAGAGAAGTTTGGATTTTATACAAAACCATCTCATCTCAAACCAACTAAACCAAACCAAACCAAACCAAGTTGAACCAAACCAAATTAAACCAAGTCAAAATTAAACCAAAGCAAGGCTAAGAAAGACAAGTTAAAACACGGATCACCTGACAAATGTCAAAATTTTGTATACGTACACTGAAAATACGTATAATAGAAAACGAGAGTGACAGGCATGCCGTCGGCATATAATGGTACACTGGCGATATGCTGGTCAAGGAAAAAATTTATAAGTTGAAAAAAATTTAAAATGTTCCGAAAACCAATAAAAGGAAAATACAATACAAAAGTACGTATCAGTATATAAATACCGATACTGTGAGACGAGTCTCACAAAATAGCTTGAACAATCTTGACCAAACTTGGGCAAAACTCGGACCGAGTTCTGTCAGGGTTTAGACAAAACAGATTTGGGCCGTTTGGATAGATTTTGGACTATTTTATTTGTGTACTTTGGATATGAATTTTGTGGATAGGAAGACTGTATTTTGTGGACTAAGTAAAGCTAAGCCAGTACCGATTCGATCAATCTTACATATTTTTCTAGACTCAAATAAAGATAAAATTACATAAGAAAGGGGAAAAACCAATAGCCCTTCGATGACGTCTTTTTTCTTACATTTGAGCAGACTTAAAGACGCATTTTTTCTTGACGGCAGTTGTCGAAAGATAAACATATCTGAAAATCTGAATACCTTTCGGGTGGCTTCGCCCCGAATCCCCACGGGGGACTCTACCTCATGGACCCCTGTTTGCTAACCGGAGCGGTTCAGAGAAATCTTCTTGTATAACGTTGTCTTTGTCCCATCATTAATTTTTATTGCATATATCCTGATTTGATCATGCTTACTGTTTATCTGCAAGTACATGTTAGACGAACAAAGCAGTAGCAGTATGACAAATTTAATGAACAGTAGGACAATGCTAAGTTTAAGTAGCAATATGATTAAACAGTAGCAGTAGGATAGTAATTACATGTTTATTAGTTATATCATTATGTTAAACTTAATCAATTAGACATATTCAAAAATATGATACAATTATTGGGATAACAATATCATCAATAAATCTCTTGCTACTCACAACAACTAAAACATCAAACAAAAACTACACTTATCTTAAAATTTTGTGTAATTTTGTTGTCATTTGATCACGCAATTTGTAAATAAATTGTTATTTTTTCTTTTTGTCTAAATTTTCTACGGATTACCCCATTACAGTTTGAGTTGAAAAAAACAACTACTTTCTTGTTTGGAGCACCTAATTAGTCGTTAAACTCTAATAATATTTAATTAAATAAAACTTTAAATAATAATATTTCTGAGTGACCTCTAATTTGACCGAATTAAATTATATGTAAAAGCAACCAACTTAGTAATCAAGACAGAATATGATCTAAACCAAGTATTAAAATACTATAAAAAACCATAAATATACAAAACCAAGAAAAAAAAAAAAAAAAAGCTTCCTACCAACACCAGCAACAGCAGTCGTTTTCTCTCTCTAGATCTAGAGAGAGGAAAGAATGATATTACTCCAATCTCCCTCCAGATTCGTCCTCCAAACTCTCCAGAATCGCGTTCTCAAGTAAGCAATCCCCATCCCTCCAAATCTAGGGATAGTTTTTTGTTTTTCCTTCTCCTCCTCCTCCTCATCTTCTCCATTCAATTTCTCAGCAGTCCCGAGAAAGGCATCGATCTCGACTGTCACTCCTTCGAATTTGATGACGTCCGCTACCACATACAGGTAGGGAGCCCTAACCCTAACCCTAACTCCCGGCTCCCGAAACGGGACGGTTTGGTTGAATTTTCCTGCGATTTGATCTGCAGTTCTCGATGAAGTCGCCGGAGGTGATGCTTCTGTCGATGTCGCTGCCGACCCCCCCGCCGGAGGCCGTGTTCGTGGACGGGCTCCCGATCGGAGCGCTGGAGGCGGTGAAGGCGGTGTACGGGCAGGTGGTGCAGATCCTCGACCCCCCCAAGGACGGCTTCAACATCACCATGAAGCTCAACCTCTCGAAACTCCCGCCCGATGAAGGTCCAACACGAGTTGTTTCTTTCCCAAGGTCATTTTTTGTCGTCGTTGAGCCGAGCTTGACATAATTGTGTGTTGCAACTTGTTTAGTCGTAGAATCTAGTTATCTCCAAAATTTGAGCGTCGGTGTTCTTAGTGCGGGACAATCGGTATTTTCGTAGAACATCCAGGAATTTTTTTTTGTAGTCATGGACGTGAGTTGATTTACATAACACTGCGGCTAAGAACACCACCGGAGGGTGGCTTGATGAGAACCTCATTGCATACTTATAGGATATTAAGGCTTAATTACAACTACTATTTCATTTTTTCAACTTGATACCTAAATTTTTTTTTTTTTTGGGTATAACTTGATACCCTTAAAAGAATGGAGAAAAATATCCATGTTCATCTCTCATCTTCCCCCCCCCCCCCCCCCCCCCCCCCCCCTCCCCCGGCCGCAATAGCAGGCCATGCCCCCTCCTCCCCTCCCCCCTCCTGTACGCTGCTGCGACACTGCTGCCATTGTACCGCCGCCGGGAGAAGGAGGTGGTGCTACCGGAGAGAGAGAAAGAGAAGAGGAGAGAGGGGGGGGGGGGGGGGAGGTGGTGCTACCGGAGAGAGAGAAAGAGAAGAGAGGGGGGGGGAGGTGGTGCAGCCGACTGGAGCGGGAGGGGGCAGCCTACAAAGGAAGGGGGGCGGGGTGCGTCTGCGCGGGGGGGGGGGGGGGGGGGGGGGGGGGGGAGTGAATGTTAAGTAAAAAATTTTTAGGGTATCAAGTTGAAAAACTAGAATATTTGAGGGTATCAAGTTGCAATTAAGCCGGATATTAACTAAAGGAGTTGTTGCAACCAGGGCTATGCCTGAATGAACATAGGGAGGCTATTAAAGATGATATTGTGTTTGCTAATATTAGAGAAGAATGACAGGCACTTGGCGGAGAAGAAAGGAACAGGGATCCAAATAGATGACCCCTTAAGTTCGTCCATGTAGAGATTGCGAACATGAATAAGTAAAATGTGATGTTTTTTGTAGCCAAATGAAAGTGCTGTGACGGATGAGTGGTAATAGGTTGAAGGACAATAATAATAGACAACATTCATGGGAATTTGGAGGTGGTACCTAATGAGGATGAGATTATAAAATCGTCTAATATGGTTCAGACATGTTCAAAAGAAACTAACACAGGCTCCAATAGGAGTGATAGGATCTTAGTTTAAAGGAGCTACTAGATCTAGGTTAGAATATGTTAGAAAGGAGTCGTCTGTTATAATGGAAGAAAGGGATTCATGTAGCAGACATCAAAATGGCTTGAAGCCTTGAAGGTTCTTCTGTTATTTTAGGTTGAAGGTTTAAATTGTGGTTAGTCTAGCATATTGGTAAACAAGTTGGGAGGAGATTGATGAGGTATGCTAATGAAAAGGGAAGTTAGGAGAGGTATGGTTAGTCAATATATCATGGAAAAACAAATCTAATTTTGTAATCCTAGTATTTTTATCTCCTTGGTATACTCTCTGAGTAAAAATTTATTTATGACGTGATGTATGCAGGGCAGAAACTTAATTTTGCTTCGAGAAGAGAGGAGTTCGCAGCTGCTGGAAGCTGACACAAAGTAGACTCTTCCGGTCAGGAAGTTGTTTATTTCTGTGACAGGATTTTGTTATAGGGAATCTTATGTTTCCCACTAAAAAGATAAAGATTCTTAATTTCTTATCGACATTACTATCTATGAATATAATCCATGTTACTAGGGTTATTGAAAATGGTTACTGGGGTTTTAATTTCCAAACACTTTCCAACTTATGATTATTCATTTCAAACATGGGCATGATAGACCTAATTTTACATGCTATTGAATAGTAGGTCAAACTACAAGGTTCCTCCAAGTTTAAGATAATGAAATGCTAGTGGTATAAATGGTATATCTCTTCCTGAGAGAGATTGTAAAATTGACACATACTGGATCTTAATCATATTTAAACAACTCTGATTGGCTTAAACCAAATGCAAGAGCCAAATGAGCCTAACATGACTGCTCATCATTTTCTTGAGCCACTATACCACTATTCAATCAAATGGATACTGGGGAGAAAAAGAGCTCCAAACATGGTACTGTGACAACGTTGACGAGTCCACATTGTATCATACCATAGTTGCTTCTGACAACATAGACAGGATATAACATGGCAAAGTCCTCCAAGCATGATTAGTATTGAAGTTTGTTTCATACTGTACTCTAAAGGATAGCCAATTGCGAGAAAAGTTGTTTTAACTAATTAAGTTATATTTGTTCATATATGATCTTGAATTGCCACTTTCCATATTAAACATATCATTCACTAAAAGTCTATTTAACTTTGCATCATCACCGTACAATGCCTTCACCATATGTTTGGGACTAGCCATGAAAATTGTGCTAGTTTAATAAAATACGCCACCAAATTATGTTACTGGTTTGCAAATTGAAATTAAGGCCTTACTGGTTGGTGCCAAGATCCTGATTGAGTGATTCTAGGAAACATGGGCTTGACATCAAAACTAGCAGGCCTCTTGGGGGTTGTTGAAATCCTTGCCACTACACCAAAACTATTGGTTGTAGCGAGGGTTATAGATTTATATTATTTGAACACGCCCTAGTAGGTCGAGTGCTCGACAGTCCATTTGGCAGAGAATTTTATTCATGCAGCAGTAATTTTTTATTTATTTATAAAATCTGCTTAAATTGCACAGCCAGAGGAGATTCGAAACTTGTGTTGCTCTGATAGCATGTTAAAGTCCATGACACTGCACCAAAACTCTAGAGTTGTAACGAGAGTTGACAGTTATATATTTATATTATTCTAACAAAGACTGGGACACCTATTTTGTTTTTATTGGTCATGTAGTTTAGGTTAATACAGTCAAGGACTAACCCACTGAATCTGGGAGCTGACAAGATGAAGTTCAGTACATTATGTGGGCACAATATGAGCCAAGGTGCCTTAGTGGCGCACCTCCCACATGCTCAATCACCAAAGCACTATATTTTATTTATAGTTACGATGGCAGACTAGAACTATAGGTTGCTCTTTTAAATTGTATAATTCCAGGTATGTGTCAGACATTCCATGACAAAACAGTATATTGGAACTATTTCATTGATGGTGGCTGATTCAGAAGTCCTATTATGCAATTATGAACCTGTTATCAGTGTGCTCTTATGAATCAAAATGACAATCTTTTAATGTGGGCTAGCACTCTTTTTTTTAAAATTATTTTTCACCTCCTACCAGGATGAGAATTCCCATCTTTAAAACAAGCTGCAAACAATGGCAGCCTATTTTCACATACCAACTTTGGAACACTAAAGCCACTAAGGTCCTCTTCCCTGACTATCTATTTATATAGAATTAAATCTTCCAACTGATGTTAGGAGATGTTTTCTTCCAATCGTCTCTCTTTTGTAGATATATAGGGCTGATTTGATGATAGCCTCTTAACAGTGGTGCTTTGATTCCTTCCCATAGCCCATTGATGGGCAAAATTAATCCTTCTTTACCCAGTATGCTTAGTATGAGAACCCTACAGAGAATGCTTTTTCTAGTTTTATTTGCTGGACCCTGTGGTTTGGATGACAGAGGAAGGGAAGGACAATCAGTTTTGAGTTCTTAGCTATGTATAAGATGTTTTGTATGGGTTTATTGTGTTTTCTCAGTCCATGACTTTATTTGTTGCACTAATATTTCAGTAAAGTTTTTCATGTTTTTTAATGTCTTGAAACTGCTGATTAAATATTGCTACTCATATAATAGCATTATTTAACAGTATAAGGTCATATTTGGTGAATCTGTATGAACTCCTTGTGAGATGACGATGTTTCAAACTTTGCATCCATCACAGGCACTTAATTTATTTGAAAACCTTGAATTATGTAGATAAAAGACACATTGAGTTGATAAAGATTGCATCTGTGAGAGACGTGGTTTTAGGTGCTCCTCTAAGAATGATCTTAAAGAATCTTGCCCTAAAGACGGTGCCTCCTGCTGTTGATGATCTTGTCGCTCTTGTACATCGGCCAAAGGAATCATTTTTCCTACTTCCTAAGGTACTCTTAACAGCAAGAATTTACTTTTTTGAAGAATATTCTCCTATACAATATTTTATGTGACATATTTAAGTTCACTACTTTCAATCCTATAGGTTGACCATGTTTTTCTTATTCTTTTTTAGATGTAGAAAGAGTTTCCTTCAGTTGTTGGATTCAGCTTTATCCTTCTGAAGTTTATTTGGCAGTAGACCAATGCAAATTGGATTCAGCTGAAATGAACATAAGCTTTTGACAATTTATTATATGGTGAGGCTGTGCATACTAGCGTGTAGCATGTGCATATGTATCTAGCCTCTGAAAAGCAGTTTCTCCGCGCCAAGGTGCTTTGTTGTCTTGGACAAATCCTCAGGCACACCTCTGGGCCATTTGTCATGCACAAAGGCTTGGACCCCGTCAAGCTAATGTTTGGGTAAATAAATTGCCGAGGAATGGAAGTTTGAAAAAAAAGGCTATGAAGCACGGGTGCGACACGATCGGGTGCGGCGATTCGAAAATTCTCAAAACTTTTGTGGGCAATAAAAAATAATGCACACACACACACACTATATATATATATATATATATATATATATATATATATATATATATATATATATAATCTACCAATTAAGTAATGAAATATACAAACCAATAACACATATTTCAAATTAAGTATTGTAATAAAGCCTACACTACAAAGTAAGAATGCATAATCCAATACAAAATAAGAATGCACAACTCAAAACAGTTTTAAATTATAAAATCTTGCCCCATTTTTAAAAACTAACACTGCATCCGTACCCAAGCCGCTCCCGACTTTTTAAATTTTCATTTTCGACCCGATTCTTTTTAGGTGCGAATCATTGGCGAAACTGGGCCGCACCTGATTCGCACCCAGTATGGACTCGATAACCTTTTAGGAGAATCAGTGCTTCATAGAAAAAATGAGAAGTTAAGAGAATTATTTGAAGGGAAGAAATTTTGTAGGAACTTTGTGATATTATTTCCCCCTACATATGTTTGCAATTTTGTAGACCTAGTCGACGTCCTTATATTTATTGTCTTCAAGATCAGTAGCTTAATTGACGAGTATGATTCCTTTATTTAATGGTTTTACAGAAATCATTTCTCATGGTAGTTTTTTTCCAACATCTTTCTCTTGCATCAATTCATACTTCTAGTGTCCAAAATGTTTCCACTATTTTTGTAGCTTAATAGTTTCTTGAGACGATAGAATAGCAAGCAAGATTCTGCATGGACTGATACTTTACATTTTACTGCAGGTAGATAAAGTAACTGTAGTGTATCCTATGAGATTCAAGGACTCCATTGATACCGTATTAGCAATTTCTTTCTTGCAGGTAGAGTGGTTCTTCTATAATTTTTTCATGTTAGCATCTATTTGGATCACACATATACTAGTTTATTACTTTGTTATATGAGAAAACTGGAAATCATGATCCTTAGTAGACTAAGTAGCATATTCATGCTTTTGATAGTAAGGTGCTTCATTTTACGGAAGTGAGCACGTAAATCTATTGTGCTTTATTTTTCTTTTTCTGATTGTGGACATAAATATAAAAATCTTGTTAATTGTATGTGTTAGAATCTCATTTTGTTGTTCTCTAGTATATTTCATCACCTCCTTTCTTGAAATGTTTTTTTTGTCAGTCTCCTGTAGGAATTGTCACCTCCTTTCTTGGAACCTTTTTTTGTCAGTGATCTGGGAAATTTACAAACCTTTTCTAATAAGATATTCTTTTCATTGTTTTGATGTCATAGGAATTTGTGGAGGCAAGGCGCACACCTGGACTGAATAATGCACCTCTTTGTACGTGGTCTCCTTCTCCTCCTACGGAGTTAGAAGGAGCTCCTGCTGAAGCACTAGATGCAAATGGTGGTTTCGTTACATTTGGTATCCTCAAAAACTTCCTTTTACTTCCCTCTAGTATTCTTCTTCTCATGTGGACTTTTCATATTTGCAGTGATATTTCCCCGCCATGTTGAAGGTCGAAGATTGGACAGGACCGCGTGGAGTTTATCGACATTTCATGCATATGTCAGTTATCATGTCAAAGTAAGATTATGAGCTACCATTTCTCTGTCTTAAATATATGTCTTTCTATGTTTAGACTTTCTCCTCCTTGTTATAATCCAAAGCGTTCTCCCAACAGAATGGGGTCACTATGGCACACGAAAAAAATCTCAGCTAAATAATTGACAGGTTGTACGATCCTCTGTGTTGGTGCATTTATAGACTTATTAGATGTTATTGCATCAAGGGCCAGGCTACAAGTGCAATTATCTTTCTGATCAGCTTCTAATGGTTGTAGAATTTTTTCTTTAGTATGTTTCATCTCATATCGACAAGGAAACTTGTCTAAGTTGATGGAGAAACTTGATATTCTATGACAAAAAGGCATGAATCACACACTTCAGAAGAAGAAACTCAAGTTCTTCTTTGGGTGTGTTTGGTTTGGTGAAAAGTGAGGGAAAGGGAAGGAGGATGAAATTACATCATGTAGAAATAGAATCTCATTTACATAGGATATACTTCCATTTTAATTCCCTCACTTTCTTAGCAACCAAACACGCCTTAATGTTTGATTATATATATATATATATATATATATATATATATATATATATATATATGGGTGCTGCTATTAGCACTCCTAAAATGTCATTCGGCACTCCTCTTTAATTTTTTAATATTCAAATTCCAAATTTATCCTTGCATTAACATTATTGGGACTCCTAAAATGTCATCCTACACTCCTCCCTCCATACAAGTAAAAATTAATGCTATATTTAATGCATGGATAGATCTGTAATTTGAATGTTAAAAAATTAAAGAGGAGTGCTGAATGACATTTTAGGAGTGCTAATAGGAGCACCCATATATATATATATATATATATATATATATATATGAATATATATATATATATATATATATATATATATATATATATATGAGTTAAGAGAGCCTAGCGGTTAAGAGAGATGCATGCGGCCCAAGTGGTCGGAGTTCGAGCCCCAGTGGAGGCGAGTTCGCCACAATTACCCATTGCTTCAAAAAAAAAAAAAAAAAAAAAAAAAAAAAAAAAAAAAAAATATATATATATATATATATATATATATATATATATATAGTTCAGTCTAATTCTTATTGTAGCCATACCAATATTTTTAGCTTGCAGTTTATCGGCCTTTGATGGTTGTTCAAGGGTTCTGACAATTTTGATCACTGTTCTCAAAATACTCATTTCAACATTTTGTGGTAGATGCATTGCAGGCTATACTATAAAACTCGGGTAATATTTTGGTCCATAGTATAATGGTAACGAGTTCCTTGTGTACTTTTTTTATGTTATTCCCTTAAAATGATATGGAAATGTAAAATAAACAGTTTGGAATTAAAATTAGTGACAATTTTTGGTTATTACAATAATAATAATTATTATTCAAACCAACAATTGAAAATTGGTGCTATTTTTTAAGGTTATTTAAAGATCCAACTTTTTCAAAAAGCTTGGAACCAACCATAAGCTCAATTTCGGATCACATTACTCTTATTGTGTCTACTTAGCTAGCCTTGTTACTCCTCTTCTGAGCTTGTTCCTTACTCGATACCCAAGTTTGTTCGAGTGAAATTCATAACAACAAGAGGTTTTACTAGGGAATGCCATTGAAACTTCACTCATTACCATGGAAACATTATGGAAAAGTTATATGATGGGCAGAATAAAAGTTAGAGGTGTAAGGAGCTTGGTATAACCTATGGAGAAACAGGCTAGAAAATTATCCTCAGCCTTGACAACAAATGGGTGCAGATAGTTACAGCAAAGTACTCAGTGGATGTGGAATAGGAAGAAACAATACACTGTTTCTGGACTTAATGTGGACCATGCCTCTGAGTAATTTACTTGTCATTAGAAGATAGGTTAATATTTGCTCTTTCACTTTATGGCCTTCATACTGTTAAATTGATCTATTAGCAGTATTTTGATCCAACAAGGAGAATAAATTGCCAGAGATTTGATGTTGTTAAGGATGCGAATGCCACACAAGGAGAAAATAACTTCCTGTGGAAGTTTCTAACCAATCAAATGCCAACAATATTTATTGCTGATAAGTACATTATTACAAATATATGCCGACTTCTCTTTGCTGCAAGGTGGAAGTGACTCGGTTATTTTCTAATTGTGTATGCATTCAGGTCCAACTATAGTCGCAGTGATAAAATCAGTAGACCAGTTATTCTGATTTCGATCAGCGGAAGTGGGTGGATTTAAGGGAAACCTACATAAGATCTAATATTGCAGGATTGAATACATATGTGAGCGGCTTTAGGTATAATGTAGTTGGCAGTTTGATATTTGATAGTGTGGGTATTGGATTGGATACACGGTGCCTGAATTATGAGTTACAAATCAAAGAGCAATTTATGGAGATCAAAATTGATTGTAGTACTCGCCAAACAGTCATTAAGCCGAAAATCCAAAAACTTGAACCCAGTTAAAGAAACCCAACAATTTCATTGGAACTCAATATAAATATTTCTATTTATGATTTATAAGTATGGCAAAAGACCATAACCATTGTTATAGAGTCAAGCGTGGGTGGACCATCCAATTCAGAACTTGGACTTGTGAGTGCTACACATGGCCAAGGTAGCCTATGCATGGAAACATCTTTTCAGCTCAATAATTTATTCACCAGTCAGCCAGCTGTCATCCACACTTGATAGTGCAAAAATAGGTCATGCCAAAGCCGTACAAAATTTTGCTATGTTTGTTTTTCGTCATTTTCTAATTATTGGAAGAGTTGGAAGACAGAACTAGGTGAATTGTAATAACTTATGTAGCTAGGGGCGGAACTGTACCTCAAACACCTAGGGCAGCAGGGTACCTCAAATGCTACCATATCCAGACTTATTTCTCTAATGAAGTTTATACATTAATACTTCTTTGTCCAGCTCTTTGTCCATGAGTCAAACATAATATTCGTCACCCGCACCTCTTACCATAATCATCCTAATAGTCTTCCTAGCATCATTCATACATTATGCTGTAAGGGCTTAATTTGAACCCTACCCTGTTTCATAGGAAAGAGATATCCTAATATATCCAATGTTACACCAATTTCCAAATATTGCAACTGAATCTAATTTCTGTCACTAGGAATTTTTGGTCCACCCAAAATTTATAGTCGACACCAGTCAAATTTTATGGTACCAGCCAAAATTCTTCAACATTTAGATTTTGCCACCCGTTTCTCTCTTCATCGTAACAAATCAACAATAGTTTTAACATCCATTCTCCATCCTAGCAATTCATACCACCTCACTCTGACTGCAACCTTAACAAATCTGGTGTTCTGAAACATGCAGACCACAGTAGTTGCCCCTTGTATAGGCACACCAATCTTCCACAGTATGATAAATTTGTTAAGAAACTACTACAACGCAAAGCTTCCAAATTTGGCTCTAATCATCCCCTTGAGATTGGCTTTGCTTCAGCACCGACACTCGTGCAGAGCACCAAATATAAAAAAATACCAACGATGGCTGTGAAATTTACTCCTTAAAGCCACCAAACTGAAATACACTAGCAGGCGCAACAAAAACAAAACAAAACAAAAAACGATATTTCTATGACTATTTGTGCTGACTTTTTTACACAAGGATAATGATAATAATTACTATTATGCCTATTTCTATTATACTTATCAACTATTATTACTATTTGTTTTGTGTGATAAAATAGTCTCTTTGTACTTTTGAATATTTATTTCATAAGTAATTTTAAATCTATATTATTTGCTTGTAAAACAAATTGATTGGCAATGATATTATTGCTACTGTGTTATTCAGTGATATCGACTATCTCTTCACTGAAACTAGCATTTAACTATAAATAATGCATGAACCATGCTAAGTTTACTAGGTATTTAAAAAATTTCTATGACTTATTTACATAAGGATAATAATAAATATTATTATTATGCCTATTTCTATTATACTTTTAACAACTATTATTACTATTTGTTTTGTGTGATAAAATAGTCTCTTTGTACTTTTTCTTTCGAATATTTATGTCATAAGTAATCCTATATCTATATTGTCTGCTTGTAGAACAAATTGATTGGCAATGATATTATTGTTACTGTGTTATTCAGTGATATTGACCATCTCTTCACAGAAACTAGCATTTAACTACAAATAATGCATGAAACCATGCTTGCATTATTATGTATTGAACAGATTCTTAAAATTATTCTGGAGTGCCAAAAGTCCATCCTTCAACCCACATTGCCAAAAGTCCTGATACCGATGCTCCCAATGCTTGGGGGTTGGGGGTGGGGTGGGGTTGGGTTGTGCAATGCCAACACTGATATACCGAGTTTATAAACCTTATGATGTCTCTTTATTAATTATTATTGGGTTAGTTTTATACCCTCATTGATTCATAGAAAAAAGAGTGCAAGGTGCCTTTAATTCATCTATTTAGGCTATTAGTTGATGGGAGTGCAAGTATCTCACCAACACTTGAAGTTCATCAACTAATTTTGTTTAGCCTTCAATCTATTCGTTCACCCATTATCTTCATTCTTTTCATCCCGTCTCTAGTAAGCTTTTGGATTCCGTTGGGCTAAATTACTGGTCAATCTCATATAAGCTCTCGGTCCCTCCATCTTCATTGTCACAGTGTCTTGCATTCTCAGTATATATCTTGGCACTTTATCATATTCTGTCAAATGGATCCAAATCAAAATGATAAATAATACAGTCTATTTTAACTCCTCGTCGCTATTATGTCTAAAGATATTCCTTTGGAGCATGTCTTAATTTGATTCTGGCATTAATCCAAAAGTTTGGAATTAGATTCGTTCGCGGCACTCGCCATCTTTAATAAATCATGCTGCATGTTGTTGCTTTGAATGAAAAATGCATATGTAAATGGCCCTGAATAATTTGCAAATTTTATATCAATATTAGAATACGTTTGTGGTATTTGGAACTCGTTTTCAAGGATATTGTAATTCTAGCTGCTGCACTGACACTTGCTTTTTATCCATACATAGTGCTCAGAAGGTTTCATGCACACCCGAATGAGGCGTCGGGTGGAGTCTCTGATTCAGGTGACACTTGCTACTCATTAAGCTCTACTCTTCAAGAGATTTCTTTTTTATACATCAAAGTTTTTACAGTTTCATGCAAGATCAATTGAGACTCTATGTTAGTAAAATTGCTATCTGTAACTGAGTATCGATGGAAGCTCTTCAAGATTGATTTAGCATTTGGGGTGACCATTATTCTAGAATGGATAATGATATAGTCTTGATGGTGCTTTCAATTACTATATAATGCTGTGAACTTCTGATTTCAATAAATTCACTACAATGTCATACTTTTGCGAGCCATATACATCATACTATGCTATCTATTATTATGTAATGTTGTGCTCAAAGACTGCCTTTCCTGTGTCAGATAATCAAATGTAGTGTGATCTGATGCATGTATGGTAATCAACTCAAGACTATCTTCTAAAATTGGTATAAAGTTTCATTTGTTCAACTTTGAAAAACCCAAGAGTTTGCCCTGCAAGCATTTCAGTTATGCTAAAGCACCCAACCTAGCAATCAATAATGCTACTTTGCACTTTTTTTAAATAACTTCTAGCAAGACTGTTTACTTGCAGGACAAGGAATAAAATCCCTATTATCTTATTTGTAGGGGGGGTGGGGGGGAATCTGAAAGTGCATGTAATTACTTCAATTTCTGATTATATTTGTGTGTTCCCCATTAAAATAACACTAGAGATGATTACGTGAATCTCTTGTGTAGGCCTGCAACACTATTGCAACTCTTCATGCAACGCTATTGCTATTGGTCTGTGTAGGCCTGTCGATGGTAACCAATAACCCGATCCAATTCGTGACTGAAATTTTGGGTCTGGATGTAAAAATTCAAACCCGAATGAACTTCGGGTTGGGTTCGGATATATGACCTTATCTCAAGTGGTTAGAGTGAGATATATCCCCCGAGAGGTTGCAGGTTCGGGCAACGGGGAAGCACATTTAATCAATGTGGAGGAATTAATGTGAGGGCAACCAAAGTGCAGGCCGGTTGCAGGTGTGGTGCGATATAAGTGCGATGCAGGTACGAGTCTTCATGCCGAGTTTGTAGGCCTTCGGGACATGAGTTTGTAACACAAATACCTCTTTCAATATATATATATATATATATATATATATATATATATATATATATATATATATATTTGGAATAAGGGTAAATTTTATTTCACGCAAATCGCAGTAAAGGTATTACAATACACTATTTTCACATCTCTCCCTCCCCAGTTAAGGGGCCATTACAGATACATCAAATTCTATATTATGTAGAATTCCTACAGGAGGAGTAGCCAACCCCTCAAATATACGTCTGTTACGCTCCCTCCAGACGTGCCAAATTGATGCTGTAAGTCGAACTCTAGCAATTTTGGCCCAACCAGGGTCTATGCCTCGGCGATCTCTGATCCAGCTGAGGATCCCCCGTATATCTCTAGCACTGCCAACTCCACCCATCGATCGCATGCACTGCTCTGACCAGATGTGCCAAGTCATCGGACACTCAAAGAATATGTGTCCCATAGATTCGGCCTTACCTGTACACAGTACGCACTTTGGGTCTGGAATCTGCATCCCAAATCTGAGAAGTCCGTATCTCGTCATCAACTTGCCTAGGAGTTTGTATGAACAAAGCTGCATTTTGCGAGCAATCCCCTTCGCCCAGATAAAATCATACTCCGCAATCGTGGCATGTGGGGTCCGAACCAGATTGTAACAACTTTTAAACCGGAATATTCCTGACCCTCCATCCGAGCCAGGGTCAACCCATCTCCAGGAGTCAGCAGGCTGGCTAGTATCAATAGTGATCTGACGAATCGCCTCTCCAAACTGAGCAGTGAATGGATACTCCTCGGGCCTCCAGATCTCATCCCTGATGATCCGACTACATTTCATCTCCCTGCCCGCTTCTCTGTCCATCTGTGCACCCAAGATCTCCAGGAGGAAACTATTACCCATCCACAGGTCGAGCCAGAGATCAGTGCTCGTCCCATCTTTCATAATCCTATAAATAGCGGACTAGAGAACCGGTCTGCACCGAAGGATAACCTTAAATGAGACCGAGAAATTATTATCTATCTTGCATGTACAGAAATTCGTCCGCCGCAAATATCTGCTAGCCAGCCACTCTGCCTAAAGCGAACCTCCCTTGATGAACTGCCATGCCATCCTCACCCCAGATGTCTCCCTAACCGTCCGTAGAGGTCGCAACCCCACTCCTCCTTCCTCCCGGGTCCGGCAGAGTTGTTCCCAAGCGATCGCATGCATACCTCCTCTCCAGATGAAATTTGCACATATGGTCTCCACCTTCCTTATGGTAGCTACCGGAATCTGAATCGACTGCAGCCAGAACATAGCGATGCCAAAAATAATAGACCTCACCAGCTCAATACGGCCACCAAAAGAAAGTCCAGCTGCCTGCCAGCCTTCCACTTTCCTTTGGGCAAAATCCACCAGACAGTGACAATCCTGATCCCTAGCATAATTGACCGCCAACGGTACCCCCAGATACTTCACCGGTAGCTCTCCTTTTTTCACTCCCAGAGCATGGGCCCTTTCCTCCTTGAGGGTGCATTGAGAGCTGAAATAAACCCTGCTCTTCTCCTTATTCAGCTGAAGCCCGGACAACCTTCCAAACTCCTCCATAATATCTGAAAGCGTACTCATCCCCCTCATAGATGGATAAAGGAACACCAAGAGGTCGTCAGCATAGATCAAGTGTGACACTACCGGCTTGACCAACCTGAAGAGGGACAATCTTCCTACTATGCATAGTCAGGTCCATCATGCAAGTGAAGTACTCCATCACCAGAGTGAACATGTACGGGGAAAGAGGATCCCCCTGCCGCAGTTCCCTGTTGCTCTTGAAGCATCCATATGGGGTACCCTGGATGAGGACCGAAAATGTAGGGGAGCATATGCACTCCCTCACCCTCGCTACCCACCTCTCATCAAACTCCATCGCAAGCATAAGGTGGCAAAGGAAGTCCCTGTTGACTGTGTCATAAGCTTTCCGCAAATCCAGCTTCACACAGGCCTTCATTCCCCCCAGCTTGTTGAAATCTCTCACCATCTCATGAGCAAGAAGACTGTGCTCAGCAATCGAGCGTCCCTTGATGAAAGCTGCCTGATTCCGCGACACCAGGTCCTGCATAATCTCCTCCATACGTCGACACATGAGGTGGATAATTATCTTATATAGATAATTACAACACGCAATAGGCCTGAAGTCGGCGAGGGATGTCGCGCCCTCATCTTCGGAACTAAGGTCAAGAATGTGTGATTCAGCTCTTTCAACAACTTTCCTTCCAAGAAAAACTCTTGCACCGCCTCCAGGACTGGGAACTTTAGCTCACCCCAGTGACGCCTAAAGAACCCACAAGAGAAACCGTCGGGCCCCGGAGCCTTATTTGGATCTGCCTTCATCACAATAGCCTCCACCTCCTCCAATCTCGCAGGGGCCAACAGCAAGCTATTTCCATGATGCGTCACCAGCCTCTTCGTGACAAGACCTGGGAACGTGATGGGATAATCAGTCTGCTGATATAGGTCAGAATAGAACCTGACTGCCTCCTCCTGAATCTCCACTGGGTCTCCAACGAGCCTGCCCTCGCCATTTAGCAGCCTGGGGATGCTGTTCCGGTGCTGTCTGGCACGAATCACATCGTAGAAGAACTTGGTGCACCGATCCCCATCCTTGAGCCATGAACACTTGGCCCTCTGGGCCGCACTAATCTCCTGCTGAAGCCTCATGATGTTGAATATCAAAGTTGGTCTTAGAGCAGTTGGTTAAGTTCTGGGTGCGTGTTATAGAAGGGGCATGGTCAATTTCCCAGCATATCCCATTGAAAAATGTTTTTTTTTTACTTAAATATTTAAAATAGAACCGGGTTCGACTTCTGAAACCAGAACCTGATTGTAATTTGGGTCGGGTTTCAGGTACAGATATGTAACCCAGAATGTTATGCTTTCAGGTTTGGATTTTTACATAAATCCGACTCGAACCCGGCCTGTTGACAGCCCTAGGTCCGTGCAGGAACTACATATTAGGATAGCTGGTAGTTTGCAATCTGTTGAAACAAAATCTTAACTATTTGTCCTATGTGGATGCGGACACGCGGAGTTGAAAACTAGGAGATACCCCTTTCATTCTAAAAGATTCTCATGCCTTTGAAATGTGCCTTGTTTAATATGCTAACCCAATCCAACGGCCAATTTCAAAGGCGTGAGAATTCCTTAAAACTTGCTAACCTTAGGTGCAGTAAATTGAATTTTTTTAATGTTTTAGGCTTTGGATCGTGCCAAACCAGATGCTGAGAAGTCAAAGGAGGGGAATTCCTTTAAACGACTGGTATATATATGGAACATATAACCTTTATAGGCATCTTTGTTTGATATTGATGATTTATAATTTCTTCTCATCTTTGGTTCCAGAGTATAAAGGATGCTCGCAACAATTCACATTCACGATGAGGCAAGATATTTGGCAAAAGCTCAAGTAAAAGATCCTGTAGCATGACCGACTGAACCACTAGTTTACATCGGCATCCTCTTTTCACAAGGTGGTGGATGCAGCCACCGATTTTTGTCAACCTACAGAAACACATAAGGCGGCTCCTGACGTCTTTTGTCGACCTACGGAAACACACAAGGGGGCTCCAGACTGACGTTGGGTGTACATATACCTTTCAGTTAAATTTGTTCTTGTAGTTAAGGTCGGAGATATATACATTTGTTAGTTCCAAACTTTGAGTTAGTCAAGTGTTGCTCTTAGTGTCGCTAGGCTGCGGTTCAGTCTGCAATCACTCGATATATATGTTGAACTGGAAAATAATCTTTTAGTGCCTAAACTTTCTGTTTCTTTAAGCTGATTATTGTTTTGTGACCACTTTTGATATAGAGAATATAAATGTTGTTGTCTTACTTTTCTCAATATCAAAATCCATCTCTTAGCCTGTGGATCTTCTATCAATTTGATCCTGATGTACAGACAAGAGTAGTATTAGCAAAAAAATTGGTTGAAGCCGGAATCAGCAAACCAATCATTTCACTGAGCAATGTGTAGTAGTTTCTGTTTCTAATACCCCTGTTGTTGAATTGTATGGTTGAAGTATCTCCCTCTATTCCTTCCAGAATTATCCCATTTAAGAAACTCAGCAATGTATATAGAACAATGGGTGACAGATTCTGCCGCTCTGCTGTGTTTTGCTTGCTCGGCGGGTTCCTGCATCGATGTGCATCGCAGCGCACACACAAAGGCTTGTTTGAAACTTAGATAGCTCGCACGCTGGTTTCCGCATCCACAAATGCATCACACCATGCAAGATGGCGTGTCAGTGCAGTGCCGGACGTATGTTGTTGAATGTATTGTTGTTTCTGTAGCCGCAATGATAACAAATAGTTCAGCTGCAGCATCCCTCATCAAACATGTACTGAAGCCTCCCTTTACTGCAAAGGTCAATTGTAGATAGTTCAGAAGGAAAAAAAAAAGCTAAAAAACGTTTGAGTTGGCTTCGCCCGGACTCGAACCGGAGACCTTCAGTGTGTTAGACTGACGTGATAACCAACTACACCACGAAACCGTTTTATATTGGATTTCTTCCATATTTATTTCTAATAATTTTCTTAGCCACGTAGAAAATGTTCATTCGTAAGAGCTGAAAAGGAGATAATGCCATTGAACTGCCGTACCTTCCGACTGTGTGGAATCAGAAGGTATGAGAGAGTATCGGCCTTCGTTATGCAGGTCCTGGGGTCCACTCCCAATTGAGACATTGATACAACTTCTTCCCTTTCCTTTTATGTTGGATTTTGTTAACATGTGTGCTTAAGGACACATGCTAACACATTGGGATACTTAGGTTCTTATACAAAACAGGCTAGCAATATATTTTTAAGGGTGCTGTTATTCACACTACTAAAATGTCATCATACACTCTTTTAATTTTCTATCATTCAAATTTCAAATATAGTTTTGCATTACATATGACATTAATTGGGCATGTTTGGAGGGAGGAGTGCAAGATAACATTTTAGGAGTGCCAATAATGTTAATGCAGGGACACGTTTGGAATTTGAATGATAAAAAAAAAATTAAAGAGGAGTGCAGGATTACATTTTTGGAGTGTCAATAACGACATCATTTTTTAGAAGTTTACTATTTGATCATGTGTTAGTCCGTATATAGATAATCCAGTCAACGATTGACTTTAGCAAAAATAAAATCCTAAACCATTATGAAAATATGGTCCACATGTGAGAAGTTTGGGACATTTGTAAAATTTAGAGGCCTTTATAAAATTTAGCAGATCTTTCTAAATTTTGGGACCCTAGGCCCATGTTTAGAGTGCATAAGCTTCGAGTCGGTTCTGATCTAGTCCTACTATTTTATCTTGGATTAAATCTCATGTGTGTGCATTTTAATATATTATCATTCATTTATTAAGTTGTACACATGTGATATGTTAGTTCAACTGGTTTGCGCGGTAGAATTTTTCTATTTGGCAAAATTCCTATCCTACAATAAACATTTATTTTTATCACCATTTCTTGTAAAAAAAATGGCCTAGAGCGCAAGTGAATGACACAAAGTGACGTCTTGATGACACACGTTCGCGTCGGTCACGCTTATGCGTGATGGACACAGAGCTGATGCAATCATGCAACAACAACTCGGATATTGTCGTTGCAGCTACTACTCCTTTTAAGTTGCCATTAATAGGACTCTTCAGTTTCTGTAACTGTGATTGCTCTCCTATTTATAGGAAATACTAGCTCTTGGCAAATACGACATAAATTGGAAGGAGAAAACATAAAATTTTCTCTCTAAGCAGCAAATGCTTTGTTTCAAATGTTTTTGCATCATCACTAAGTCTGAAGAATGGAGGTGATACTCGAGTGTTCCATAAGTTTGATTACGATTTCAGTTTAATAGAGACCGAAACCAAAAATTACTATCAACATACAGTTCAGTCTCATTAGAATGTAAAAACTTAAAACGAAAGGAAAGTGGATCCAAAGAAGTCCATCGATCACACACTTGATGCTTTAAAAATTCTACGGTACTTTCATGTGTGACACGACATGAAACTATGTCTCTCTTGAAACAAAGATTAACTAAACAACTTGAATCCATTCCCCCCTTATAACATAAAAACAGAAGAGATCACAAAATAGGACAACACATATTTCTGACATTCTCCGTCTAAAACTGACGGAGAATGATCATTCTCTGTCTAAAACTGACGGAGAATGATCATTCTGAATGGAAAATGGTCATTCTCCGGCTAATTCTAACGGAGAATGGTCATTCTCTATAATCGTTGCTCAGTTAATAATCTTCATAACAAATTCAAATTCAGCAAAAAATTTGCGACTGGATGAAGATGATGTATGAATTTCTACATATCTAAACTCTCACCTTGTTTTAAGATCTATAAAAAGAAAAGAAGATGATCTTCTCTCCACAATTGACCTAATCGCCGAAAAACTTCAAATCACACCACGAAGAAGATGATGATGATGATGATGAGCGAAGTTCGACTGAAGAAAATCACAGTGAACAACGAACGATATTTGCGATCTCTGCTGAAGATGAGAACAATAGAATTCAGATCTCTCGTGAAGAAGAAGAAGAATAAAATCGCAATCCAAATCTGAGTTTGTGAAATCAGAATCATATATATATGACCAAATTTGCGCGAAAGGGTATTTTTGGAACTATATAAATGACAATAGAGCATCAAAATGGAATCTTATAATATTTAACGTGAAAATATATAATTATGGACATTTCATAAAACCCACCCTGCGGGTGGGTTTTTCATAAAAACCAACCCCGAAATTGGGTTTCACAGCAATTTTCAGTATTTTAATTGGAAACCCAACGGCTGCTATTGGAATTGGAAATTCAAAAAATAGTTAGAGACACTATTTTAATTGGGAACCCAAAAGAGTTATATTTTCTACTTTGGGTAGGAACACATTAATTGGCCGGTTCAATATCTTTCAAAAGTAACTAAGAGAAATTGGCCGGATCTATGACATTAATTGGGATCCCAAAGAAATAGTCTGACTTCTATATTCATTTTTGGAACCCAACAAAACAATTAATGCCATATAAATTAATGCCATTATGCAATACTTTACTTCCATTAATGCCATATAAATATGTTGATTTACTGTGCATGATGCATTAACTATTCTGATGCCATATTTTAGGCAGAAAAGCCACTACAGTAGAAACTCTATAAAATAATACACTTGGGACCACCAAAATTTATTAATTAAAAGAGTTATTAATTAATCGATAAATTAATAATTATTAATTTATATATTAATTAATATTTTATTAATTAAAAGAGTTGGGTTATCGCAATGCAATGGATGTCGAAGATGTTCTGACTCACCCAGAAGAAAATGTAGTTGCACAGTTGTTGACTGATGAAGAAATTATTGAAAGCGTTATTGAAATTAATAAAGATGATATCGATGAAGAAGATGATGAAAGTTCTACAATGGAGCCCCCTTCGTGAAACGAAGCTATTAAAGCGGCAATCACATTGAACAATTTCTTGTTGAGCTATGAGAAAACAACACCAGAAGTTCTTACCATGCTAAGGAAAATTAGAGACGAGATTCAAGGGAAAATTGATTTCAACAAAAAACAAAAGACAATTGAGTCATTTTTCAAGAAACCTTCATAAATCATTCATGTAATATGCTATATATAAGGAATTATTAATTTATATTTTATATGGGGTCTGAAGAAATTATCAAAAATGTATTATCTTATAATTTTAGCGAATTATTAATTTAGCACCCTATCCCCGAGTCGGGACCGGCCAAAAATATTATCTTAGAGAGTTTATTAAATAATCGAGTATTAATTTATAGAGTTTCTACTGTATTTTGCTATTATATATATATATATATATATATATATATATATATATATATATATATATAGAGAGAGAGAGAGAGAGAGAGAGGTCCTTATAAAATTTAGCAGATCTTTCTAAATTTTGGGACGCTAGGCCCATGCCTAGAGTGCATAAGCTTCGAGTCGGTTCTGATCTAGTCCTACTATTTCATCTTGGATTAAATCTCATGTGTGTGCATTTTAATATATTATCATTCATTTATTAAGCTGTACGGGTATGTTAAAAATTATGTTTTCTCCTTCCAATTATGTTTTCTCCTTCCAATTTATGTTTTCTCCTTCCAATATATTATCATTCTTGAGACGTCATCCGAAGGAAGCGAAGCTGAAGTAGAAGCAATTGTGTCACGATCCGTTCTCGTTTTTCGAGATACGAGTTCGTGGCCAAATCCAGCCTACGCCGTAGCATCGACTGTAGTACATTGTCACAATGATATATTCATACCAGGGATATATGTATAGGCCAAAGGGGGCCCTGGCCGCCATCCCCCCCCTCCCCCCTAAAATTGATAAAAAGTCCAATTTTTTTATAGGCTATGTTTTGCTTCAAGTCCATTCATGGTGAATGATTCATCTAAAGTCCACTGAACTCATTCAATTGGGTCATTTATTCTATAGTCTCCAAACTCTCCACAGTATTGTCCTTGGCCACAATTACCCGTGCCGGTGCTGCTGTTGATAACACGCAAACTGTAACAAAATTCGGCCAATCCACATAGAAGCCAAACATGACCTCATCCTCTCATTCCTTCGTTGTTTTTCCTCATCGCTCTGACTGTCAAAAGCTTCTCGACATGTTGAGCATCTCATCTCCTCCAAGTCTCGGCCCTGTCTAATGCAAGGCTTAGCTCCGTCCATGATTCATACAATCTTAATGATATAGAACTTCCACATCATCATTGAAGATTATTGGCCCGGCCTCCAAAAGGTTATCGAAAGATTAACTTGGCCTACAACGAGGGAGGGACTGGGGTGATGCACTTATTAGAGATAAAAGTGACATGTTTCATGGAGTCATTCAAGCTTTTTGCAACACGGAGGTTCACCTTTTGTAGCCGAGGTTATTGGCTTAAGGCTTGACATCCTCCTCAGCAGAATGAAGTGATCAAATCATACCATCATTGTAGGTGTCACACCCCAGAACCAGAATACTGGAGAGCGGGAGACAGACACAGCCAGCTACGTATATTGGAGTGCAATACGGTCGCGTCTGTCTAGATGCATGAGGGTTAATCTACAATCCATCAGTCTCTTATGTTCAAGAACAAGCCTAGTGTCTTGTGAGACCCGTCTCACTGTATCGATATTTTATACGGATACGTATTTATTTGAGCCGTATTTCGTATTTATTAATTTGCGTGATATTTTAAATTTTCCTAAGTGTAGGATTTCATGACTTGGTTTAACTTGGATTTGGTTTTATTTGGTTCGGTTCTACCTTGACTTGGTTTGGTTTAGTTTGGTTCTTTATGAGTGAGGTGTATGGCTTAGATTGAGTGGAGAGGAATGAATGGTGGAGATCACTTGAGCTTATTATATAAGCCACTCTTTCTCTCTCCCTCCTCATTCACCATCATTCATTTCTTTTCCACCAAACCCTAGCCATTAGAGAGAGACAAGTACACCTTGCCGAATGTTGAACGATTTCTATTTTGTTTGTTCCATTCTCTTCCTTGTTACATTCTAAGCATGTTTAGAACTTGGAGTTTTCGGTTTTACCGAGTGGATTGTTGTAGATCTAGCTTTGAAGTAATTTTAGTTTTCATGGGTTTTGATCTATTTAATCTTGTTATTTCCGAGTTTTGATGGTTCTATGTTGTAGAGCATTTCATTCTGCCCCGTTTTGACCTATGGAGGTTCGGATTTGGGCTCCGGATGATGGAGTTATGGAGCTTGAGAATTTGGCTCTCATGGTGTTCTTCTTCTCGGAATTTTGGAGAAGAAGAACAGTACTTGACTTGACCGCATGAATATTTCATGCGGCAAGTGTTCTCTTCTGCCGCATGGCTGAAAGTACTTGAGCCGCATGAGGGTCGAACTCATTTAGCCGCATAACTCGCTCATTCCCAGCCGCATAATACTCTGCACTTCTTGAGCCGCATGAGACCCACTTGACCTCGGCCGCATATGCTTGTGATTATTCAGCCGCATGCGCCCTTGCTCCCGCAGCCGCATGGACCAATTCCTCCCAGCCGCATGGGACTTTGCTCGACCCAGCCGCATGGGACGTTACCCGTTTAGCCGCATGCGCCCTCCCAGGCCGCATGAGGACCCCGCTCTTTCCAGCCACATGAATGCTCTGACTTAGTCTCATGCGCCCTCTCTTCCCGCTGGCCGCATGGGACTTTGCTTGACCCAGCCGCATGAGGACTTCTTCCCGAGATGCATGAACTTGGTCCACTTGTAGTCGCATAGGCGCATGACCCCGCTAACCGCATAAACGCATGGCTTCGCTCCTGTCCCTGCCGCATGGATTCTCTCCTTGACCGCATGCGCCTGACCCTATTGAGCCGCATGGGCTGTTCTCTTCCCAGCCGCATGAGATCATTCCTGGCCGCATGCGCCTGAGCCGCATGGCTCCCTATAGCCCTGTGTTTTATTAATTGCCCATGTCTTGTAACCCCTTTATGGTATATTTTTACGCCTATTTTATATCCTTACGCCTTTTGTCCTGAACTTGATAATCCTGATTTGGTTGACATGATTGAAATGACAATTGTACATGACGTGGTGTGACAAGGAACTAGCATGACTTGATAGTGACCCCGAGCCGCAGGGCTCCTTTCTGTGCCTTGTCCAACTATTTAATTATTGTTATTATTATTATTTCTCTATTGTTATTTGATCTTTACTGATGACTTGTGTCTCGTAACCTCAGCATAACTTGAGTCTCCTGATTGAATGCTTGCACTATACTGTCCGGCACATGTACCCTAAACACGACAGTTACCCGTAGTGGTGCACTCCTGATTAATGACCTGACATGACCTGATAGTGGCCCGTCGTGGCGCACTCTTGACCAGTAAACTTGACGTGATAATGACATGATAGTGGCCCGCCGTGGCACACTCTTGACATGATAAACCTGACATGATACTCCTTGAAATGCTGTTGCGACGGCTAACCTGACATGACCAGTATGAATGGCTTGGACACCGTGGGTGATTGTGCTTGTACAAATGAACCCGTCTTGTCTTGCATCATGTCTAGGGCATGAATCCCTGGTTTCCCACGGTCAGGGATTCATACTGAAATGGACTAAGGCTAATTACTAGAATAATCCAGTAGTTCATGGAGAGACTTTCCCAATTACCTGTTGCCCCTTTGATCCCGGCCTTATATATATATATACATGGGATTTGTTGCTATCCGTCGAGATGAGCGCACTTCCAGCCCGCCGTCGAGTGTGGTACCTTAGGACACATGTATCTTACTACAGTGTGTCTGCTATATCATGCTATCTTTTCCTTTTCTTTGCTGGGGTCATTCAGGTAGTAACAAACAGGTAACCGGACTTGGAAGAATCTCGTTGCATCTTGCTAGTAACTAGGCCTGTGATAACCCTAGTTAGTTAAAGTATCAAGCCATACTTATTGTTTGGTCGTGATTGATTGAATGGAGTCTAACTCAGTCTAGTCTTGACTTGATCCTGCACAAGATTGTCACATGACCTGATTGTTCATATTCGTCCTGTCTTATACATGATTGTTACATGTCCTGATTTCTTATTTTATCTTGTCGATAAATGGTGGAAGAAACCAAGTTCCGTTCAGACGAAGGGTTACAACCCCGGTCCTTGTTTGGTTTACGGGTTGTAACCTGGTTATCTGAATAGTCCCATGGTTATCTCATCGTATATCACCTTTCCAGTCTAAGTCTTGTCCAGATCCAGTTCCTAACTGTTCCAGTTTATTTATTTAACATGTTCTCCAGTTTACTTTATGTCAATAATGATTTACTTACAGTCTCTCTATGATCGGGGTGAGTGCATTGGTACTGCACGAATCTCGATCCACCCTTACTTATTGCTTGCTTTGTCTACTAATGATTGTTGGTTTTAAGTTCATAGTTCGGCCTCCTTTGTGGTACTTGCTATTTGGGGTCTGACCCCACTGGTTTTGCATGGCCAGGTTCTGATAGAAGAGCCCGAAGGATCTACCGCACCATCTACTCGACGGTGACCAGCCGGAGCACCAGAGTGCCTCAGTGGATTTCTTCTTCATTCTCCCACTGATATGAAAATTCTCCTCTTGTATCGTTTAGCCCCGAGCACGTGTTTAGCTCGTGTTTTGGTATTTTTCCTTGATATTGCAGCCTACGGGCATAAACATGATATGTGTATTCTAGACTATAGCTAGTCCTTATCATGTACGACTAATACTCTAGCTAGTCTTCAGTTCTGTGGTACTGGCTCCATGAGCATTCATGTATATATGGTTCGGGGCGCCTTACTATTGTATGTATGATGATCGTACTCCTTGCTCTTGTATAATTGCCTGTGATTGAGATACCTAGGATTGTTAAACCATAAGATTGACTGATGGCTTGTAGAGTAACCCCTATGTCTTGACAGCTTATACGTGATTTCAGAGTATTAACGTACTTTGGGATTGCGTAGCTGGCTATGTCTGCCCCCGCTCTCCGGTATTCCGGTTCTGGGGCGTGACATGTCTCAATCTCAAGCAAGTAAATAGATATTACAAGATGTTAGATCATCAGACATACAAAAGTAAGACGTCCCAAACATTACATATGTAGATGGTCATGAAGCTAGTCGTATAAAATGCAAAGACTAGCAAGAGTTAAGTCATATATGATCAACCCTAGGATTTGCTAATCATGTTACAGCCCTTAGATAGACAGAAATAAAGTTTCAACATGAGCTAATACGTGCTCGACGGCTAAACGCCTCAAAAGAATAAGTTACATTAGAGTGGGAGAGCAAAATAAGAAACCCACTCGTTGCCACGGTTACTCATGGTGTTCACCATCTGGCTGGAAAGCAGTTAGATCCTCGGGTATCACTCCAAAATTTGGCCATACAAAACCAGTTGGGTCAGATCCCAAAAAGAGCAAATACCACAAGGGAGGCTCCACTTATGAACTAAAACTGGCATATAAAAGAATTAATATGAGGACATAAGTAAAATAACATAATGACAAGAGTTAAATGAACATACTTGCTTGCATCAGGAAAAATAAGAGATGGAATATAATTTCAATGTTAATCATGAGATAATCTTTCCGACAAGACCAATCAAGTTCTACGGCTTGCTATAATTAGCTAATTAGGGTTATCACGGGCCTAGTTACTAACAAGATGCAGTTGAGATATTCTCGCAGTCATAACCCTGCATACCATCCATGTTATCCAGACGAAAGTTACGGGAGTTATCAAATTACAAGAGTTATCAAGATTTCTGGTATACATGAGTACTTAGGATACAAGAAGAGCAACACATGACAGTGTGCTGGAAACACGCCATACTCGACGATAGGCTACAGGTCCACAGGTGTGGCCGGGATAATGTGTCATGACCCGCATCCGGATATAGGGATACGAATACGTGGGCCACGCCAAGCCTTCGCCATAGTATCGGAGGTAGAACGCTGTCTAGTATCCAATAAATATATACTACATCTAGAAGGTCCATGAACTACAAATGTACTCAATCACAACCCAACATCTAAAGAAGATAAGACAGAAAAGATAACTAAGGCACAAGAACAATTAGAAACTACTAGAAGGAATCATAAGACAGAAAAATAAAGAAGGAAAAACAAGACAAACTAAGGATAACTACCAGGCAACTCACATAGAAGAATAGTGAGATCCATCTCAGCTAGCAACATCATGAAGTCCAATAATGGCATAACAACTCCTAAAATATTATCAACGTATCCAGTCAGGATGGGAATGAGTACATAAACTAACAACAGTTTCATAGTATTGACAAATGCTGTAAGAGATAATCATAATGGAATACAAGATGATATATCAAGACTGTAAGTAAAATAGGATATATAAACTGGAAATCATGTTAAGGTGAATCAGGCAGGAAAAGTAAGCTGAACTGTAATATGTAACTGATATAATAAATGTAAAATGTGCCTCGAATATTATAGCATAATATGATCAGTAAGGGTCAAGATCAGGCTTCCAGCCGACCGGCTACAAGTACGTGGACTCGGTCCGGCCGGGATGGCAAGCTATAACAGGTCAGGCTATACCCATCGTGAGGTGAGGGTATAGCTATGATACAAGTAGTAACTCAAGATGGGCATTGATCACACTATCTATAAAATTCTCCATTTTTTGAATAGTATATGGATCCGGATATAGCACGTCATGACACGGGATTTCCTAAGAGGGTAGCTACTCCCTCTTAGGAATCGGTGTCTATACAAGTACAGAAAATAAGACAAAAATGTACTAATATACCAAGAAAGTCCAGAAATAACATTCTATGCCAGGATCCGGCGTATACTAGTCCGTGTACCATCGTCACGAGAATTAAGTAAAACACTATAACTGAATCGGATACAGAAAATATCAAGACAAAGAACTATTATCAGAGGATGTACTCGCTTGCGGTCGTGAGCTGTCAAATGGGGTCGATGCTCAGAGTGATGCCACATACCTAAAAATAAGATATATATAAGGTAATTAGGGTTCAACTGTGTTATGCTTGATGCTATAGTATAAGCTACGTAATCTAGGTCAGACTCAGTCAACTAAGTCAAACTAGGTCACACTGAGTCACACTAGGTCAAACTGGGTCAAAGGTTGACTTACAGTTGACTTTTGGTCAACTGGTCAACTCTAGTCAACTCTGGTCAACTATAGGTTAAACTAGGTCAAATGTTGACTCTACATTCGACGTTCAGTCAAAGCAGTCAACCATGGTCAAACAGGGTCAAGGCTAGTCTCTATAAACATCTACAGGATTAACACATTCAATTTCAGTGGTTGTGAAATCACTGAAATCGATGGATCTCAAAATACAACAAAAGAAGAAAGATTATAATAATAGGATAAAAACCAACAGATATTGTCGGATGGTGAAACAACCATCACCAACGTGTCCAGAATGGTCAAATTAGCTAGAATTGCCTATCCATAAGTCCAATTTGGATACATAAGCAAAAAGGTAATTTCGGATCAAAATGGTGTCCGTGTCGGACCCACTTTGCACCGAAAAACGTGCCAAAAATAAATATCCTCAAAATCTAGCAAAATATATGTTCATAAATCCAGAATGACGATACGAACTCAACGGTATATCCAGAATTGGATTCCGATGAGCCAATCTCAAAATGGCCCGTTGACCCGGATATTGGAATCCGATTTGCACGAAAATATGTGTCGGAGCCAATGTCCATAAAACTCAGCAAATTATATGTCAACGAGTCCAGAATGACGATACAAACTCAACGGTATATCCAGAATTGGATTCCGATGATCCGATCTCAAAATGACCCATTGACCAGGATATTGGTATCCGACTTGCACCGAAATACGTGGCGGAACCAATGTCCACTAAAACCTAGCAAATTATATGTCAACAAGTCCAGAATGACGATACGAACTCAACGGTATATCCAGAATTGGATTCCGATGAGTCGACGTAAAAAAGTTCTGTTGACCCAAATTATAGGTCCCATTTTGTACCAAAATACGTGCCAGGGCCCACGTCCTCCAAATCTAACAAACTTTATATGAAAATGTGCCAGAACGACGCCATAAGTTTACTGGTGGTGTCAGAAATTGAATCCGAAGTCCCGGTTTCAAAATTAGGATTTTACAACTTGGAAATTATGAATTTGGACGACCAACTTTGGCGTCGAATTCAACCAACCAAACGCGCTCACAATAAAACAAAACTTAAGGACAGGAAGTTGGCTCCGCACAGAAACTAGTGGCACGCCAAACAGAACTGCGACGTCAGAGTTACGAGTCCGCGAAGTTAGCTCTACAAAACTGTCCAAAATATACACAATTTAAACGGTCAACTTGGTGACCGATTTTGATGTATCAAATGACGAAATTAATGGACGAAACTGGAGGTGAGTGAAGATCTATATACCAAGATTGTGATGGAGCAAAGGGTTCGCCGATCCAACGGTCGAATCTACTGAAAAATATGCTCGAAGTCGCTGCGACGAGGCGTCATTTCTGGATTACGTTCGCGCGCGCGTCGACGGGATTTCGTGCAAAATGCACGAATCGCCTAGACGACGCGTCCCGGAGGACGGTGGCCGCCACAGAAAGGTTCGTACGGCCCATGTGCATCCCGGTGGGGCTCGTCGGTGTCAACGACGGCCGCGACGACGCGTAGCTGCCGGTGCCCACGCGCGACTGCCATGCGTTGCTGCTCGCGTTGCTGGCTGTTGCTGCTGGCCGTTGGCTGCACTGCTGGCCACAGGGGCTGCGCTCGACCTGACGCTGCGGCGCAGCCAAGGGCACGACGAAGATGGTGTAGGTTGATGGTGGTGGTGTGGGTGATGAAGAGGATGGTGGTGGAGTGGTGTTGATGGTGGTGGAGAAGAGTAGGAGGAGGAGAGGGGATCGGCCATGGAGGAGGCTGGTGGTGGTGTGTGGTGATGTGAAGAAGAAGAAGGAGGAGGAGAGTTGGAGGTGGGGAGCTCGGCCATGGGGGATCGACAATGTGAGGAGTAGGGGTGAGGAGCTTGCTGTTGGTGAAATAAGAGAGGGAGAAAGAATTAGTATATGTGTGTTTGTGTATATATTATATGGAAAGAGAGAGAGAGATATTTAGAGAGAGAGAATAGAGATATTAATAAGAGAGAGAGAGAAAGAGAGAGTAGAGAGAGAGGGGGTGTTCGGCCACAAGGGGGGAGAGTGCTGATGGTGATGGAGGAGTTGTGTGTGGTGAGAGAGAGATGGAGATTTAAATATATATGTATATATATATTATATGTATATATATGTTTATATATATACAAGGAGAGAGAAATAGATATTTTGAGTAGGAAAGAGAGAGAAAATTATGTGGGGTGTATGGATAGACATGATTGGGTCTACACCAAATTGGATTGGGTGTTGGGTTGGACAAGCTTGTGGCCAAGATTTAATTAAAATCACAAATTTAAATCAATTAAAATCATAGATGAAATGGGCACAATGGAGATCAATTTGGTGGCACACAAGTGGCACGTGCATAGTAGACTCAAAACAGGCCAGGGCCATGTATTAGGTCGACTGGATTGGACCGATGTCGGGCCCGGAAATTAAGCTGGAAGTTAAGTCACAAATTACGACAGACGATAAATTGGTCTAATTTGACCCGAAAGTTGCGCGAAGCAAATGGAGAACAAGGGAACAAGTTTGAGTGGGACATGATGTATCCACATGAAGATAATCTCGTCTACTACAAACTTCAAGAAGAAAGTTTCCAGAGACTGGCATCCCTGATGCTATAGAAATCGAAGTCACGGTAAAGAGCATTTAATGATCAAAATTAATTAAATCAAAATGAATTATCAAAAATAATTCATTTAGAAAATTCAAAAATATATCCCGAAAATTCAGGGGGCTTATATCCTACCCACCTTATAAAAATTTCGTCCTCGAAATTAAAGGTTGGTAGTGGGATTAAAATATGATAGAAGATTTAAGCAATATTTTAGACACGATCCAAGAATGACGAGTTTTGCACGCTCAAGATAATTGATTCAAAATTATTCAGGCACGATGAGGGATTTGGCACGATAGAATCATGATATGAACAAAATTATATGTGCATGATTTCAGAAATAAGTCAAGTCATTGGGGCACGATTTTAGAGACGATTAGGAGAATCAAATATATAAATGAAGTTCAAGTACGGGGTGATCTGTAGGGCTTAGGTTGATGGAAAATCAACCTGAAAGTCGTACAGTCCCGATCAAGATGAAAAGCTAACCATGACCAAAACGATGTTTGGCATGATTGGGATAAAATTTCAGACACAAACAAAAATCGAAGTCAAGGTCTTATAGGCCTGATCAAAGATTAAGGAGTATGATTAATAAAATCATGAAATACGATCCAAGTTCGAACGTGATTAAAATTGAAAATAGTCTAAGTTCACTTGGCACGATAGAGGCATGACAACGAAATCAAAACTTGAGCTTCATCCGATTACAATCAAGTCAAAAATTTGATTAACAGGATTTCAGCTCGATGAAATTAGATTTAGAATTATACATAGGCACGATCAAGATGAAAATGACGTGATTGGGCATTGTTAGGAATAATCAGATGTTTAGCACAAACATTGATCAAGGATTAACCATCTGGTCATGAGTGAAATCAAGACTCAGACGCGTTAAAAATTTGTGATGATTAACCACTTAGGAACGATTTAGAATTGACGAGAAAAATCGAAAATCTAGTCATGATCAGGAATAAAACCTGAGCACGAGTGACTAAAGGATCAAAATTCAAGTACGAAGGAGATCTATTTCGACACAGTCGATTAGGGTTCAAGATTTTAGCACGATTTGAGGATTAAGATTATCAAGATCATGAAAATCAAAGTTGAATAGTCATGATCTAAAACAAGGCTAAGAGAAGCAAATGGAGAGAAGAATTTGAGTTTAGCACGATTGAGAGTTAGATTTGATAGAAATCAGATTATAGGTCACATAAGCACGATCAAGGTCCAACTTCAGTTGTGAATGCCGATAAAATCATGAATTCGAAATCAAGGTCCTAAAAGCACAATTTAGGAAGGAACTCAAGTCAATTAGGCACGGTAGAAAGTCAAACATGTTTAATTCTAACACGACTAATTTCGTAGTCACACTAGTTAGTCGTGATTGAAAGTCAAAAATTTTAGGCACGAGTTTGAGGCAAGATAAAATGTATAATTATGATCGTTAAAATCACGATCAAATGATTCAAGTCGGCTTAGTCACGCCAGGTCATCTGGGTACGAGTAAGCAAAATGAGTTCAGTTATAATCAAAAAATTAAATTAGGGTCGAAAAGAGTTTAGACACGAGTATTCAAAATCCAAACATGATCAAAATCAGAAGGCATTGCACGAGGGTGAATAGCATTGAAATCCAACCACGATAAAGAAATTTGTTCAACACGATCTAAGTTGATCAACTTTTGACTAAATCAGAATTTGGGCAAGATGGAGAATAAGATCAACGAAGGCTGGGCACGAGCATCCATGGATGACAATCCAAGTCACAAAGGAATTTGAAATCATCTAGAGTCTAGTCAGCAACCAAGACCCTTTGGCACGATAAACAAGACGACCAAAATTGATTGGTCATGGACAGAAGGGAATCAAAATCTTAACAGTATCGAAATTTAAGAAACAATTGAGATATAAAAATTTTAAAATTTTTAGAGTTTTCAGGTGTAGATGACAGATGTAAATATGAGATAGGTGATTGGTGTAATCAAGGCATCGCTAAACAAGTCAAAGGAAATGATGGCAAGATGAGGAAAATTATCATACGATGAGAAAATAAATGAATGATAAGTCAAAAAATAAGGATATGAATTGTCCTCATCATTTGGTCAAAAAGAAGTGAATCAATTTAATATACGATCTGATAACCATACAGTCTATCCAAAACTATGCTGCCAGAATTTATGCCATGCCAGTAAGCATAGCTGTAATAAACGATAGAGTCCATAACTAAGGTATATACCCTATAATCATGTCATCTAGATTCCTTACCACGTCAACCGGTATGGTTACAAGAGAATCTAAATTCCATAACTATGATAGTATATCCAAAATCAGGCTCCATGTCCCTGTCATGCTAGCTAATATGGCTGCGATAAATTCTAAATCCCATGAATAAAGTAGACATTTACCGTTCCCATCGTCTCCAACAAATATGTTTATTAGGATATCTTAACTCAATCCTTAAAAACTTATCTCAAACAAAATCAAAATCAAAATAAACAACGAACGAACATCAAGATTTAAAATTCAACAGCGAACCAAAGATAAGTAAATAGAAACTAGCGAAAACAGATTCCGAGATAGGGTTTAGAAGAAAATTCTCAGAAGATGTCCAAAGGTACTATCTAGGTCAAGATAAAAGGAAATCATTGGAATATAATCTAAAACAATCTCAACCTGATATGAGACTGGCAAATCATATTCTCGTCTCAACCTAGAAGATATATAAGTTCAACTTATACCTTCTCTCTGGGGTCCACAAACTCATTCCAAGAAAGAATAAAGTTGATAACGGACAGATGTTTCAGAAATCAGGACAGAGAGAAACAAATGGAAAAACTTTCAAAAAGTTTCGAAAAGTTCGAAATAAGATTTCCAGGGGTCATCCTGGAATCTACCAAGAGTTCCTAATATGTGACTGAGTACCAAATTCCTAAAATATTCCATGACTCAATCTTAATCCCAGGACAGGCTCGTAGTAGTACAGAAAAGCTCAAGTACTACCACGACTTCACATTAATTGCAAAGACTGACCTGCGTGGGCCACTACAAAAATGTGTCACGACCCGCACCCGGATATACGGATACGAATACGTGGGCCACGCCCAGACTACGCCGCAGTATCAGCGGTTGAACGCTGTCTAGTACCCAATAAATATACACTACATCTAGAAGGTCCATGAACTACAAATGTACTCAATCACAACCCAACATCTAAAGAAGATAAGACATGAAAGATAACTAAGGCACAGGAACAATTAGAAACTACTAGAAGGAATCATAAGACAGAAAAATAAAGAAGAAAAATAAGACAAATTAAGGATAACTACCAGGCAACTCACATAGAAGAATAGTGAGATCCACCTCAGCTAGCAACATTATGAAGTCCAATAATGGCATAACAACTCCTAAAATATTATCAACGTATCCAGTCAGGATGGGAACGAGTACATAAACTAACAACAGTTTTATATTATTGACAAATGTTGTGAGAGACAATCATAATGGAATACAAGATGATATATCAAGACTATAAGTAAAACAAGATATATAAATTGTAAATCATGTCAAGGTGAATCAGGCAGGGAAAGTAAGCTGAACTGTAATATGTAACTAATGTAATAAATATAAAATGTGTCTCGAATATTATAGCATAATGTGATCGGTAAGGGTCAAGATCAGGCTTCCAGCCGACCGGCTACAAGTACGTGGACTCGGCCGGCCGGGATGGCAAGCTATGGAACAAGTAGTAGCACAGGTCAGGCTATACCCATCATGAGGTGAGGGTATAGCTATGATACAAGTAGTAACTCAAGATGGGCATTGATCACACTATCTATAAAATTCCCCATTCTCCGAATAGTATATGGATCCGGACATAGCATGTCATGACACGGGATTCCCTAAGAGGGTAGCTACTCCCTCTCAGGAATCGGTGTCTATACAAGTACAGGAAATAAGACAGGAAATGTACCAATATACCAAAAAAGTCCAGGAATAAATCCCATGCCAGGATCTGACGTATACTAGTCCGTGTACCATCGTGACGAGAATCAAGTAAAATACTATAACTGAATCAGATACAGAAAATATCAATACAAGGAACTACTATCAGAGAATGTACTTGCCTGCGGTCCTGAGCTGTCAAATGGGGTCGATGCTCAGAGTGATGCCACAGACCTAAAGATAAGATGTATATAAGCTAATTAGGGTTCAATAGTGTTAGGCTTGATTCTATAGTATAAGCTACATAATCTATGTCAGACTCAGTCAACTAACTCAAACGAGGTCACACTGAGTCACACTAGGTCAAACTGGGTCGAAGGTTGACTTACAGTTGACTTTTGGTCAACTGGTCAACTCTACTCAACTCTGGTCTACTGTAGGTTAAACTAGGTCAAATATTGACTCTATATTCGACGTTCAGTCAAAGCAGTCAACCATGGTCAAACAGGGTCAAGCCTAGTCTCTATAAATATCTACAAGGTCAACACATTCAATTTCAATGGTTGTGAAATCACTGGAATCGATGGATCTCAAAATATAACAAAAGAAGAAATATTATAATAATAGGGTAAAAACCTACAAATGTTGTCGGATGGTGAAACAACAATCACCAATGTATTCAGAATGGTCAAATTAGCTAGGATAGCCTATCCATAAGTCCAATTTGGAGACAGGGGCAAAAAGATAATTTTGGGTCAAAATGATGTCCGTATCAGACCGACTTTGTACCAAAAAATATGTCAGAAATAAAATTCCTCAAAACCTAGCAAAATATATGTCCACGAATCCAGAATGACGATACGAACTCAACGGTATATCCAGAATTGGATTCCGATGAGCCGATCTCAAAATAGCCTGTTGACCCGGATATTGGAATCCAATTTGCACGGAAATACGTGTTAGAGCCAATGTCCATAAAACTCAATAAATTATATGTCAACGAGTCCAGAATGATGATACGAACTCAACGGTATATCCAGAATTGGATTCCAATGAGCCGATCTCAAAATGATCTGTTGACCCGAATATTGGTATCCGACTTGTACCGAAATACGTACCGGAACCAATGTCCACTAAAACCTAGTAAATTATATGTCAACGATTCCAGAATGACGATACGAACTCAACGGTATATTCAGAATAGGATTCCGATGAGCCGGCATCAAAAAGTCATGTTGACCTGGATTATGGGACCCTCTTTGCACCGAAATACGTGCCAGGGCCCACGTCCACCAAATCTAACAAACTTTATAAGAAAACGTGCCAGAACGACGCCATGAGTCTACTGGTGGTGTCAAAAAACGAATTTGAAGTCCCGGTTTCAAAATTAGAATTTTATAACTTGGAAATTATGAATTCGAATGACCAACTTTGGCATCGAATTCAACCAACCAAACGTGCTCACAATGAAACAAAACTTAAAGGACAGGAAGAGGGTTATACTAGCTACGTATAGGAACTAGTGGTGCGCTAAACGGAGCTGTAACGTCGGAGTTACGAGTTCGCAAGGTTGGCTCCTCAAAACTGTCCAAAATATACACAATATAAACAGTCAACTTGGTGGCCGAGTTTGATGTATCAAACGACGAAATTAACTGACAAAAATGGAGGTGAGCGAAGAGCTATATACCAAGATTATGACGGAGCAAAGAGTTTGTCGATCCAACGATCGAATCTTCCGAAAAACGCGTTCGAAGTTGCTGCGATGAGGTGCCATTTCTGGATCTCGTTCGCGCGCGCGTCGACGGGATTCCGTACAAAATGCACGAATCGCCTAGACAGCATATCCTGGAGGACGGTGGCCGCCACAAAAAGGTTCACCCGGCCTACGTGCAGCCGAGGTGGGACTCGTCTGCGACAGCGATGGTCGCGGCAGCGCACGGCTGCCATGCGCTGCTGCTCGCGTTGCTAGCTGCTGTTGCTGGCCGTTGGCTGCACTGCTGGTCATGGGTGCTATGCTTGGCCTGGCACGGTGGCACAGCTAAGGGCACAGCGAGGGTGGTGGAGGTTGATGGTGGTGGTGTGGGTGATGAAGAGGATGGTGGTGGAGTGGTGTTGATGGTGGTGGAGAAGAGTAGGAGGAGTAGAGGGAATCGGCCATGGAGGAGGCTGGTGGTGGTGTGTGGTGATATGAAGAAGAAAAAGGAGGAGGAGAGTTGGAGGTGGGGAGCTCAGCCACGGGGGCTCGGCCATGTGAGGAGTAGGGGGGAGGAGCTTGTTGTTGGTGAAATTAGAGAGGGAGAGAGAATTAATATATGTGTGTTTGTGTATATATTATATGGAAAGAGAGAGAAAGATATTTAGAGAGAGAATAGAGATTAAAGAGAAAGAGAGAAAGAAAGAGAAAGTAGAGAGAGATAGGGGGTGTTTGTAGTGCCCCTTTTTGTAAAGTCAATTGGAGGAATCGAAATGCCGACGACGTTGGAACTTAGCCTTGCAACGGCTGCTCGAAGGCTCGCTCGTCCGAGGCGACTCCTCGCTCAGGTGGGGTAGTTTCGGTGAACTTGCCTCATCTTAGCCTTCACTTAATAACGCGCATGGTTTCCAACTTGCACAAGTAGGCTAAACTAAAAGCTACGAACACACATAGCTAAGGGAGTAATCCCGACGGGTCAAAATATGCTAGAACTTGGAAAAGGTCCCACGGCCGTCTTAGAAGTGTGTTCAGCGTGCTTTCAAATGACACTCGATCCTTCGTTCCCGTGGCTTGGGAGAAAGAAGTTGGCTTGAGTTGCCCCGACACTCGAATAAGCCAAAGTCATAGGCGTCGCCCGCTTGAATACTTAAAAAGCATGCACGGTCCCGTCGTTTAGCCCTAACACTCGAATTAGCCTAAGTCATAGGCGTCCGCGTGAATGCTTGATAAAGCATGCACGGTCCGTCGTCCAAGGCTTGGCATAGCCTTCGCATGTTTCGTACAGCTTGGTTATAGCCTTCGCATGTTTCGCACGGCTTGGCATAGCCTTCGCATGTCCCGTTGGTTAAGTCGTCTTGCACGGCTTGTTCGCCTAAGTCTAAGCACGAACTTGGTTGTTCAAGTCGACCCCGTGCATAGCACGTCCTATCGATGCGAAGCTCGGCGTAGCCTTTGCTCGTCGAGTCGTTGCCCGAATAAGTTAGACAAGTATTGTGTTGGGCTATCGAAGCCATTTCTAGTACGGTCCCGCTCTATCTGCGGTTAAGTCGCGTAGTCCCTTGAGAATAAGGCTCATCGTATAAAGTATATGAGTTAAACGATAGCGTCGCCTATAGAACCAGGTCTGTCTAAGGCACGAGCTATGGTGGATCTAGTAAAGAACATGCCATGATCAAAGGAAGTCAACGCGACTTGTTGTCGTCGAGATCGGTCCCGCTACTTGGGAGTCTCGCTAGAACTAGAACTCCCTCCTGGAAGCAGGGCCCTGGTTGGGGCAGGTATAACAGGACAGTGCTGCATCCAGTATGCAGCTGACCCGCAGAATAGGCACAATCCTAGTCTCTTTCTACAGGAGTTCTACTTGTGCCCAGACTTCTTACAGTAGGTACAGATAGGCTCTAGCTCAGCTGGCCTCTGCTGGACAGAAGGCTGGGCTGGGAATGATGATATAGGCTGGATATATGGGTACTCCTTAAGCTCTGGGTAGGACTGGGTACTGCACCTCGCCCTCTTGGAGCTAGGCTCTCTTCCTGGAAGCACAGAGTCCCGCAGATGTAGCAACCTCTGGTATTGCTCCCTCATGGCCTCATTATGAACTCTCCGTGACTCCAACATCCTTTCTTGGAAATATCCAAACATCTGGGCTGCGTCAAGTAATAAACCTTCGGGTAGTTCAGTATGGGGTACCATCTCAAGGGGTAGGGAAAGGCTCTCGGTCTCAGACAAATCTGTAGCTCTCTCCTGAACGACAGGAGATGAAGGAAGACTCTCTGGCGAGGCTACCAACATCTCCTCAATGGCAGGAGGTGCCACCACCCCCTGATCAGA